>JAUCMT010000001.1:21752732-21765793 GCA_032357475.1 Enteromius thamalakanensis
GTCCGAAATCGCATACTGCTTAAGTAGGTACTACATTTAAAATTGAACATACTACTCGACCGTTAAAACAGTACGTTATATAGTATGAATGTGAGTAGTATGAATGGAATTCGGACATCCGCCATATTGATGCTGTCACGTGTCACCCGTCGTCACAACAGCGCGAAAATGTAAACTTTCAATAAGTCATCCGTTTATTAAGAGTGTGTTAAACAAATGTAATTTAATCACAACAAACCACTTTTTTTACTAAAAGAGTTAATTGTTTAGGCCAACAGTAATCTTTTGCAGTGTTCCCGCTATAATTTTATAACAAAGTGGTGCTTTAATCACTTTTTGGATTAAAGTGTTTTTTTTCTTTCAATTTAAAATGTTAGCTGTATATTTTTAATACATAAAAATCATGTACATTTCGTGATTATACATATAAGTTTAATTAGCTCTTTGTCTTTCAGTAATTGGAAATATTAATAATAGGAAATGCTGCTTTAGAGTTGCTTTTGAGACCTCAAATAGATGTGTATAGAAACGCCCTTTCTTTCTCTCTGTAAAGCATGCAGATATTCAGAAATTAATGTTGTCTACAAGCCACAACAATTGTGGAACTTGCTTTTAACTGAAGAATTATTTTTTATATTTAGGACACTGGCCTCCTCTGAGCAGCATCTCATCACACAGGCCTCAGTACACTGGAGGTGAGTTATTAGAAGTTTTGTCTGCATAAACACTGCTACACTTTATTTACAATTTCAAATAGTTTCTTGTGGATGCAGTGTACCTGTAACCACTATATTTTTTGTATTTTTATTAACTTATTTTTTCAGATTTAAGAGGACATTTCACATCCTGCAACCCCTAAAATGTATGTTGCTGTTTAATTGTATTGAATATTGTAAAATAACCAATGATGACATCTAACTTGGAACTTTGATGAATATTTGTACTGAATTTTATGTTTTAAAACTTACTTGTCTTTTTTTACATCTAAAACCCAGATTTGGCCAACCTGCCTACCCATCAGAGACCTACCTGTTTCACTTTGTGACTACCTCAGATACTTCTACAACTAACCTGTATAAGTACTCATAGTAACATCTTAAACAAATACATAAATGTGGGAAAATCAGCTTTTTTGCTGTTCTATCACTGAGATGTTTGCATTAAGATGTTGATTATATAACTAGTTATATAACCCAAATTGAGCCAAACTGTTCTATGAAAGGTAGGGAGCAGTTTTAGTTATATTTCTACTTGGTTAGGTATGGTCGGATTACAAACCAGTCTTGATCTGGAATTGTTAACACACTGAACTGTGCTGGAACCCCTGGAGCGATGTCGCTGCTCAGGATTGGTCGCTTGCTTTTGCCTAACCATCTCTTTCTCTGGACAAGCATGCAATTTAAATAAAGCAAACAAGGTAATACTAAAATAATAATTCAAAGAAATATTTCATTTATTTACATCTGGTACCGCATCTTAAGTCTTGCAAAGCAATATATTTGCTATCACAGCAGCACATACTGTTAACAGTCCAACAGTGAAATAATGAAAACGCATCCGTATCAGCTTGAGCCGGAATAAAATAGTTAAGCAGTGAGAACGGTTTGTCCCAACAGTGGAAAAACAGCTCAAGTCTTCTGAAGAAACATGATTGCTTTATATGATCCACTGTCTGAAGTTTTGGATGAATAGACATTCAGTTGGAGGATAGAATTTTTTTTTCTCTTTTTTTTTTTTAAATGCCTTCATTTGTGTTCAGAAAATAAAAGTCATGGTTGAGTAAATTTAAGGTTTGGGTGAATTAATGAAATGTCAATATAGGTATAGATAACACAGAAAATTGATCATCCACATTGCTCCACTAATATTGTGTTTATTTAGTTCTATACAGGTGTCTGATGTTGATTCAGTCTGGGCACTAGTGTCTGTTGGGGTTCTGACTATCACTGAAGATGAAATACTTCTCCAGATCTTCTCTGCCTTGACCCTGTGTCTTCTGCCATCGTTGTTCAGGAATGTACTGCAAAGAATCTGCCTCAACCACTTGCTTATGGACTGTCATGTGCTACATTTGAATTACTGCTACGTTTGGATTACCCACTACTGTGAAGAACATTTAAGAGAGTGACATGCATAACAATCTCAGTATTACTCCGGTTATTATTATTAATTTACATTAATTGAGTTTAATATAAGTTTGCGTCTGGCATGGTTCTTTCGTTGATAAGCTTTAAACTAGAAGAGTGGATTTTTTACTGGTAATTTCATCACGTTGAATGAACTTATCGTTCTGACATGATTAAGGCAGCATTAATTAGACTTTTGTCAGCCTTTTAACTTTTTCTGCCTTCAGTAAGCTCAGCCTATAGTTTTATCTCTTGATTATGACATCTGGTTGTCACTTTGAAAGTGTCAGCTTTGTTTATGTTAAACAAACCAGTGTCAAGTTATATTTTGAATGCTTAAGATGCCTTGTAAATAAAGTGCACTGGTGACTCCAGTAAAATAAAAGTCAAAAGCAGCATGCATGAAAAGCTTCTTGACAGCAGACTATAAATTTAGTCAGTTTCTGGAAGCATTATTAATAAATCAAAAGACATCAGACTGTTTATATTCCCTTATCTTTTTAACATTGATGTTTAATTTGGGACCCCAAAGTGCTTTAATGACAGAAATATAATATTCAGAAAATGTAGTCCTCATACAAAGTCATTGTAGCATATACTATACGTGGTGCTTAAACTAATGTTGTTGTAAGAAAAAGAGCTGATTGCAATTTGTCTTTTTGAGCTCCATATAAAAATTGCATATGGGCTGGGATGTCATGAGAGCGAGTAAATAATGACAGAAATATAATTTTTCGGTGAACTATGCCGACATAAGATACCATCAACTCCCATCTGTAGATTGAAAGTCATCAAAAAAGCAAATACCAAAATGTTTCTTTTCCATGGTGAACTAATTTATTCCCATTAAACCCGAAGCAGCGGTTCTCTTCCAATATGCCTTTCCTTCTCTCAGTTCATCTATCTATGCCACACTCATGGGCCGACAGCAGGAGAAAGAGAGAGAAAGAAAGATATGAACGTCTCTCTCTAATTGATAAAGCCATAATATGAGCCATTTCTCCACCATCTGCTAATTAGAACCATGAAGGGGAAGAGATTGGATGTCTGGAGACGGGGTCTGTCGTCTGAGGGGGTCTTTGATCTTCTGACTTGTCTGCCATGCTGTTTTCCTTCAAGCTTTCCTGCGCGGCTTGAGCAGACCGCGGCCTCCACTCTTGGGGATAGGAGCACTAATGGTTCGCTTGAAGAGACCTTTTGCTTTACGACTGGGGCTAAGCAGTATCAGCTGGTCTGAGGCCAGTGGCTGCACAGTTCATGAAGTGCTTTGTCAGATAACCCCACTGGGAATAACAGTTGGCCTTCTCCAGGAACAGGCATGCCAGGGTCTGAGGAAAAAAAAGAGCATCAAGCCACTTTTGAGTGGTCTGAAATTCCAGAACACACCACGGAATTCCAGAAGTCTGGGAGAACGTATCCAAAAATCACAATTTTGCAGCAAATCAACTGACTGAAGTGCAAGTAAATTGCCGTCGCCGAGTCTCTTTGCATGACATTCGCGTGACGGGTGTGATTGTTGATTATGTGTGACCGGGTGGCGTTCGGTCGGATCATTTTGATGAGGACAATCAAAGAATAACAGCCCAGCTGTTTTTAATATAAATCCTAATCCTCCCATCCTCAACGATCTAATGCAATCATGTTGGGCTGAATAAGGCTAATAATAAAAATTGATTTGAATGTTGTTTAGACATTCGCTTAGGCACAAGTCATGTCAATTATGACGCATTTGCTTTTATGTGTGACTTTTCAGGAAGGAAATAGAATGAGCCATTTGTCTTAAAAAACTAAAAAAGTTGGGGGTCATCAGAACCAGAGTCGTAAATATATCCAATAGCATGTGTTTCAAATTGCCCATTGGTTATGGATTGCTTTACGAGGGTTGCTTGTTAGTGGCCCAGTGGCTTTAGCCTCTGTTGATTTACCCCCAGGGAACCAGAGGTCAATTAGTCAAGACACACAGAAGATCCTGTTCTTCAGATGCTTGGCTTTTCTCTCCAATCTCAGGACAGTTTTGGAGAAGGGCAGCAGGGTTTGTGCAGGAGATACTGGTTCCAAAGCAGCCCATTAGCTTTCTGGATTCCTTCTGCTGTTATGAGAGTGAGCTTGTCATGGTTTTGATGTAAAGCATAAGAGTTTCAGACTACATCGCTAAAATAGCTGTGTTTGCTGTGGAAGCGTCTTTCTGCCTCTGTATAATATCTGTGAGATATAACGTTTTAAAAGAATAAGTGAGATTAAACTAAGAAGTGGCATTGTGAGATTGGCTCATTTATCACACTTGTGATAAAGTCTCATTTTGAGGTATAAACGGTATAAAGTTTTAAAAAACTTTTAAAAAGTCACATTTTAAGATATGTAAAAAACAATTATGAGGAAGTCACATCGGGAAAATTAAAGTTTGAATTATATATATATATATAATAAAGTAAATAATACAACATAAATATATAATATGAAGAATTTACACAAGTTCTGTCATGAGGCACCCATGTAAACATATGCATATTTAAAATGTTTTGTTTCTTTTTGAGCTCTAAAAGTTCTATGGAAAGCTGACCTTTCTTAGCTCACCTCAGGATGCCCAGCTAGAACCTTAGATAGCAATCTTTGCATTGATTCACAGAAAGTGTGTTAATCTGCATTGTGTTGTTTACGTCTTTACAGCCTCATCAGTACTCATTGCACTCACATCTGGCATTTTACAATTGCACCTCTGTTTACACGTCATTACACGGAAAATACATTTTAGCCCTACTGTCTTACTTGCCCGAATGTCAGGAAAGTCTGATTTCTGGTCTGGTTTTATTTTAATATGCTATTATTCTATGTCCTGTTGTAATTGCATGCTCTAACTACTGCATGGTAAAAAAAAAAAAAGAATGCTGTGAGATAATTACATTTAAACTAATTTAACTGTATTATTTTACGGTCGTAGCATTAGCTCATATTGTTGCTTTGTTGTTGTATCCATGTTTTTTGCCACAGAAGTACTACATTAAGTGAAGACGTTTGTGGCCATGATGTTTCTTTGCAACAAAATTACTTGGCATCAATTATTATGCTAAATTGCTGTGGCAGTCTACAGAGAAATTCCAAAATCAGCATGTTTTTATGGAAATAACTGATGTGTTTCTGTTCGCCTACTTCACTGAAAATGTTATTTCCTATTTTGATCAAGGATATTTGGCGTAAAAAATTGCTGTAAAAATTTGAAGATCTATATGTTCAACAGATTCATGCTGTTAAGAATAATTTATATTTCAAAACAAAGATAGCAGAACTGACTACATAAGCAGTATTATTGAATCATCTCCCTGTGCTGAAGACACAGTTTGGAGAATAAAAGTAGGATGAGCTCCATATAACCTTAAACAACATGATTATGGGCTTGAAGTACCCACAGACAATAGAGAAGACCAAACACCCCAGCTCCTATTGTTCTGTGTGTTTATATTGTATTCAGGTCCAAGAGAAGCAATTACTTCTACTAAAGAAAAACTGTGTTCTGAAAACAGGGAATGAGAGAAAGTATTTTAAAAGTCTTAGGAAATCCCCACTGGAGAGAAAAAAAATTCTATTGCCAGACAGAAAAAGAGAGATATTTGTCATATCCACATATCTTGTTTTAAGTTATACACTGTAAAACAAAGCAAAAAATCTCAAATTACAATAAAAAACGGCATCTGTGAATTGCTGGAATTTTACCGTAAAAAAATATGGTAGCAACATTTTAGGAATTACGGTAATATTAAATTTACAGTTAAATACTGTACTTTCATTAACGGATATAATGTTAATATACCAAACTATTGAAGTGCTTAAATCTGTTTTATACATTTGAAATACACCGAAAACCACCAAATTCAGGTGGTGATGAGATGATGAACCAGAGCCTATCACAAACTGCTTTTAAATAATACAGTAACATATCGCTACAGAACAGTGTCATTCACACAAACACTAAACACCATCATGGTGAAATATGCAATAAAAATTAATTTAACAGCATTAAATGTAACATACAACCTTAATTACATAAACATAACTGATAAGAAAAAAAACCTAGGAAACGTTATTTCAAAGAAAAATGCAAAATGCAATGCAGGGAATTCTGGGAATGTCAATTTACGTTTTTTTCCCTGTAAACTTTACATTCTTTATCACTTCCAAAAATAGTATTTTGCCATATAGTAGGGGAACATATACCGTAAACCCTTTAACAGGTTCCATTTAATCACAGTAATTATTTTACAGGCTGTAGCAATTGTATTTCTATTTACAATTTACATTTGTTTTGGATAAAGAATGTTTGTTTATATTCAAAAATAATTTGTAATTATTGCAAAATATTGTTTTCATGTTGTTTAATAAAAGATTAAAAGTTTGTCATCCTTTATGAAATCTGGAAAAGGGCATATGATATCTTCATAGCATTTAAATATCTTTGAATCTGGTTACCGTAGACTTTAATTGTCAAGAAAAGCTTTGCATAAATATTCAGCTTAACATTTGTGTTTCATGGAAAAAGAAAGTCATGGGGATGAATACAGGATGACAGAATTTACATTTTTGGATAAACTACATCTCTAAAACAGAGCAGACCTTTGATGTCCTCTGACATCAAGAATTGAATTTACTTCCCTCTTATTGCAAAGCTTTTTGGGTCTTGTTTCAGTCATAATCATTATCAGGCTTTCACAAAAATCATCAAGGACTCTTCCTTGTTTTTCTCCCAGCGATTCTTTTGGTTTTCTTCAGGGTAAATCCTATGGACTTTAAAGCCTTTCCAGTGAATTACAAAGACATACCACCACCAAAAAAAACAAAGTACTGACAGGGTCAAAGAGGAGGCTTGTTAGGGGTTTTGCCCTACTGCATCCAGGATTTTGAGGGATGAAGTTTGTTTGGCTATCTTAAGTCTAATGCACACAGTCAGAAATAAAGAAGAAAGACTGGCTTCATAAACCCCAGAAAAACAGAACCAGACAAGACTTAAATACTCCCTATTTCCTGTTGTACCTTCATGTTGTAGTTTGTTTGTCAACTGAGAAACTTTGATGGATTCTGTAAGAAGAAACAGCATGATGAAGATGCGCAATGGATGCATATCTACATTACTTTTATTACAACATCCTGTGGTCGTTTGAGAGTCGTACTATAATCAGCATCGTTTGTTTACTATAGTGCCTGTAGTATCTAACTGAATGTCAGATCAGGATGCATCAACCACATACAAACTTAAACAGGTTTGTGCACAAACACACACATATACAAGCTTCAAAAATCTATTCAAATCTTGCTTCAAAAAAACAAGAAACAAGTTACATTCATTCAGAGAGCAGATGCCTTTATCCAAAGCAACTTACAAAAGAGCAAACTGTAGCAACTGATCCCAAAATGTACTTGATTTTTCACTTTTGTGAGCTTTTAACCTATTCAAATGAATCACTTTGAAAGCCAGATTTGTGCTCTGAATTGATTGATTCAGAGAAAGGAATCAATTTATGATTCAGTTCAATACTCAGTTATAAATTAGGATTCTAAATTACGCAGTCTACAATATTTTATGGCAAGTTTGATAACTGTGGACAGGATACTCCCAAGAACAAAAAGTTGAAAAAAATGATTTTAATTGAATTATTTACTTGTTTTACTTCAAATGGACAAGATTGATGCACATTAACACACATTGCACGCATAAATTAGTCCTATCAAATGGCTTGTTTAGCAGCACACCTTACACATAAAAACAGCACTGCAGCAGTTTCATTAGGGTTGCTAGGTTCTTTAATTTACAATAATTGGGGCACTGAGGGTATTTTACGTTTATATTTGTACGGATAATAGCAACGAGTCAACTGCTCGAGGGGAGTCTGTGCCGTTTTATTGAACGAGGACCAGTTTCCAAATCCCAGTCCTAATCATCAAAAGTCAAACAGCAACAGTGGTGAGCTTTAAAGAGCAACTTCTTCAACAAGTTTATCCAGTTCGATTTAATTGTGCAATTACTTTGCAGTACAATCATTTGGCTCATATCAGAGGTATTTGTTTCCAAGTTCTGCGGTTGCTCTTGTTAATGTTTGCGACTGGGAGTCGAGCGGGAGAAGCCGGTTCCAAATCAGCGTGGAAGAGCAACTTCTCCTGGAGCTAATTACACGGGGGGGGAGGAGGAGGCCGTTTTCTCATTTATTTGACCCAACATCATGATGCAATTTGGTTTTATCACCGACGGAATACTTATAGAGCGGCTGTACGATTTCCTGTAACAAACACGTGTGTTGTGCCATTAGAGTGAGTGATTTCACACAGCGGGTTGCCAGTCGTGCACAAGTTCCCTCATTGCTGGGGGGGGGGAAACGACAACCGCTAATGGAAATGTTGAGCTAAAAAATGCTCATTGTTGTGGGTTTATTGCTTTTCCGTGTGGTACCCAAGGATGACATGTACAGCCGATAAATCGCCAAAAGTTAAAGAAACATGCGTTTACGTAATATAGGAATGTTTACATGAAGCAGTCTGAACTGATGACTGATAAAGGGCTCTTTGTGTTTATAGATATATACGTGGACACAAATCACATCAAATCCAAAAGTAAGTGAACTGGCCATGATTAAATAGGTTTCTATGCCTTAAAAAACATTTGAAAGCTTTTAAAAAGTTTTCGCTATAAACAAGCTTTCGTGCAAAAGACAATTTGTATTTGTGATATGGTTCCTATTTATATTTAAGGTTCTCCATGGAACCACCGATGGCATTAAAGAATCTTTATTTTTAAGAATGTGAAGAACATTTGAAAAAAGAACCTTTTGTGGAATGGAAAGGTTCCATTTGATATAACCATAAATTACATTTAAGAACCTTTAATTTGAATATTGTAAATAATATTTGAATAATCTAAAGAATCACTAATAACACTAAAAAGAATCTTTTGTCTTTTCGAATGATACTTAAGATTTTTATGGAACGACTGATGCCATTAACGAACCTTTATTTTTTGTGTGAAGAACATTTGATTTATCTAAAGAACTTTTTATTTACTATAAAGACACTTTTTGTGGAATGGAAAGGTTCGGTGGACATTAAATGTTTTTTCATGGAACCATAGATGCCAATATTTTTAAGAGTGTTTAGTTTATTATGAAACCCAAAGTCGCTCTTATAAAGTTCAAGTGGGCCCACCAAGTTCCTCGGGCTTCAATACTAGACACGCAAGCATAGGAGTCTACCTCTGCAGAGAAGCATATTATTGTAAAATCCCAAGTGCCCAGGGACATCCATTAAGTAAATTCAAAGCGAACCCACCACGTCTCCAGCCAGCTTGACCCTCTTTGGATCCTCCGAGTTAAATAATACAAGCTATTTCAACAGAGGAGATCAAGAAGATATGTGCCCAGCAAGAAGCCTAGTTTTGCGTAAAGTACCCTGCGTTGGAGTGATATTAGATAAATGAGATCAAAATTACATTACTGAGCTCTTTATGGAGCTGTGAAAAAAACATCGCCCACAGGTATGTTGCTTGGCCTCGTAATTCGCTCCAGAATCGTTACCATCTGGCCTGACATTGGGGAATGCTTCTCTCTTAAAAACCTCAAAGCAAATGATACAAGGAAAATGCCATGTTCATAACCTGGTTTAGTGTTGCTGGACGCTTACAAACACACACACACACACAAGTGCTCACGGGCTCTCAGGAATAGCGAGGCTGAGATAATGCCGCTTTCTGGCATTTGGTTTGGAGGGATCTTCTTGGAGCCAGGACTCTTTTCTGCATTAGATGTTGCTGCTCATGTTAATTAAAACAAGCAAAGGCTGCTGTACTGTCAGCTCATATACATGTATGAGTTAGCCTGTAATTACTTTACAGTAAATACTCTTTAAATCTTTAAGATGTGAAAGTAAGCCCACCAGAGACACCCACACACCCGAAGGATGAACGAATCAATAAACAAACGAATGAATCAGCAAAACATCTAGTTGTTAGCATGCAATGTGCATCATACATGATGATGATTATGTGAGAAAATCATAATAGATAAAGGGAATAATATTGATCAAAACTAACAATTGATTTTTATGCAGATATTTGAAATATATATATATATAAGCAACATTTTTGTCTGAACTGATATTATATTTTTAGATGGTTAAATATTATTTGATCAAATTTTCATCAGTTTTTTAATTTAAATGTAACATTTTTTAGTTATATAATGTTATATTGGCACAACACACACATATAAAAAACTGATACCATCAAAGCTATTATTAATAAATTAATATATGCATGAATTGATATATATATATATATACATAGATATTTCAGAATATTTGCATATTACTTTTAACAACACAAATTTTTGAAAATACATTCATGAAACATATAAAAGAAAATAGTGGATTTAAGATTAACGTGCATGCCAAATAAATGCCATAATTACCTAATTACACAGAAAAAAACTGTAATATTTTCATAACCGCAAGCAAGAACATGACACAATACAATTTTTATCTTCAGTTTAACGGCTGTACTCTATGCCTGAGTATTAAAAACGTAGTGAGCTGTAACCGTGTAAAAGTTAGGTATTTATTTATTTATTCATTTATTTGAGAAATAGATACTTTTATTCAGCAATGTATGTATTATGATATATATATATGCTGTCAAACAATTGATTGTGATTAATCACATCCAAAATCAAAGTATTTGTGTGCATACATTTTTTTTGTGTGTGCTGTGTATGTTTATTACGTATATTTAAATACATACACATGCATGTATATATTTCAGAAAAAGATGTTATTATATGTTATATACAATATAAATTATAAATAAAATGCAGATTTTTTTTAAATATATACTATATGTATATATGTACACCTACATAATAAATATACAAAGTACACATATATAATGTAAACATGAAAACTTTTATTATGGATGAAATTCTTCAAGATGAATTGTTCAACAGCACTAATAGTTTAACAGTAGAAACTAGTTTGTGCTGTCTATTTATGTATAGGCACATAGTTTTTAATTGCCGGGGTTTATTGTAGTCACATCTCAGAAATAAAGGCTGATTCAAACACATTCCTGAAGCCGGGGTTTTGGCTATAGAGCATCGCTGACCTGTCAGCACACATAAGGAGCAGTGAGAGCACCTGAGGCTTCTCCAGGAGCCGCCCGCCGTCCCGTCGCCCCCGCACCCCGCCACCGTACGAGAAAAAGCTGTTGTTAATAAAACTTTAAAAGACCAGGATGAAAAGGAGGAGAAATTGAGCAGCCCGGGCTGTATTATTTCTTCTCTGTGAGGGAGCTGCCCTCTCGCTGGGCAGGCCGGCCGTGTCAACCCTTCGGGGAGGGAGGCGTGAGCACGGGACAGGGATGGGACGGGTGTTTGACCATGGACGCCCCCGGGGCAAAGCAAATCATTTGCTTCTCAGAGGCTTCAAAGGAAGGCAATTACACTTAAGTAACCGTATGAATAGATTGTCTTGCCGGGGAGCATTGACAGAGGAAAAACAGAGAAGTGCTTTGAGGAAGATACCACACCTCATCCAAACATGTCGTGCCAAACGAGCCCGGCAACTGTCTGCAATTTCCCAGCCGATGGAAGAACGAACTACTAAAACGCCATTCGCATTCACAAAGTCCCACAAAGTCAGTCGCCGCCGACTTCTCTCTCTCTCTCTCTCGAGATTATTAGAGAGTCCTTTGAGTCTTACCTCACCTGTGGAGAGAGGACTATAGAGCTCAGTGGGCAAATAGAGATCACAGCAGCTGCCAGAGCTGTTAGCCAAAGCGCCCTATGGAGAGGAAGAAAAGAGGATGCGAGGCCTTTCAGTTCACCGCCACTTAGTAACAGCAGCCTTGTGGAAAAGCTTGCGGAATGGGGAAGACAAATCCCCGTGCAACGAAATATTAGAGCGCTCTTTCTTACGCCATTATATATGGGGCTGATAGCGAACATCAAATGGGACAAAACAAGAGCGGAGGCTAATATATAGCCGTGTGGACGGACGTGTGGAGAGACAGGACACAGTAACGAATGGCTCAGCGGGGAAAATCTATTAGAATGCAGATAACGGCATAAAGGGTCATGCGTGGCAGATGCTGAGTGGAAAAACTTTAGAAACGCTTGCGAACAAAGAAAATTTGTAGTGTGAGAACAGTCTGACAAGCCGCTTCGGCATAATGAGCTAATTATGTTTGTTTGGAGTCTGAAGGTGCTTGGTAGGTTCGCTATGAATAATAATTACCTTATCAAAATAAGGATTTTTACGGACACAGGTCGTTTTTTGGATTTACTATTTGGCTCAGTTTCAAAACTTTGTAGACTACTTTTTTTAATCAAATAAAAAGTTTTATTCAGCAAGAATGCATTGAATTGATCACATGACGTAAATTAATGCTCTTCTTTGTATAAAGAATTAAAAAATACAAAACATATATATATATATATATATATATATATCATGTTGTCCACAAAAATATTGAGCAGCAAAATAATTAATATTTATAATAAAACAAAATGACAGGACTAATGGCTGCCTAAAATTTAGCTTTGCCATCACAGGAATAAATTACATTTTAAAATATATGAAAAGAGCTATTTTAATTTATCATATTAATCTATTAATCTAATCATATTTTGCAATATTACTTAATAATATTGTATTTATTGTATTGTACTTAATAACTGTATTTAAACTGTAATTTGCTGTTTTTTTATAAAATAAATGTAGTTTGGGTCAGCGAAATATACTTCTTTCAAAAATTTTGAACATAAAAAATATTTGTTGTAGAAAGAAACTATTAAGACTAACTATAACTATAAAGAAACAGCTAGTAATACATCAAAGAAAAAGAAAACATACATTTTATTTATTTTTGTAAAACACAATTCAATGTATACAGTATTTATGTGTGTATAT
>JAUCMT010000001.1:21765893-21787742 GCA_032357475.1 Enteromius thamalakanensis
ATATATAAACACACACACACACACACACTACTGCCTAAAACATATTTTATGCCAAAAATAAATTTTACATTTTCATTTGTGTCATTATTATGCTCATGATGCCTCTCAGTAGAGCTCAGTATGTTTTGTAACACTTGTTTGATTAGAAAATGTCACGTTTTTTGTTTACCCACACAGTAGCACAACTTTAGCCACTCTGCCGCTTCATCGATTTGGATGTGAAAGCAGTCATCAATGGACTAATCTCATAATCAATTCCTCATAGCTACTGCTAATTACCCAACTCTTGATAACAGACCTCAGAAGAGCCTTTGAAGTGCAACAAGTCAATTACCTGTAAGGTGGATTAATGTAAGCTTACTGGCCCTGTGATCTTCCTTTGGACCCTCCCCTCCCTCTCCTCCTTATTCTCCACACACAGCAAGACACACATCCCTGTAAGGCATTACCCACGCATCTCATTTACATCGCCCTGCAGACAATTATCACACTCAGAAAAGTGCAATTGTGTTTTCTACCTCATTAAGCAATAGAACAACAAAGCCCAGAGTTCCCTTCCCTCAACTTTACCCTCTTTTTCTCGCACACCTTCTGTCCGAGAGAGGTGGAAGAAAAAAGTCAAACAGGGAGGAAACGACAGTTGATGTGATGTTTTACACTGTAAAAAAATGTGTTTTCATTTTTTTTTTATTCTAACCTCCTGTTTTGTTTTTATTATTCAATAAAAAATGTGATTTAACATACTTTTATAGATATGTTAATGCATTGTTTAGTATTTATTAAAATGTTTTTTGCCCAATTTTTTAAAATACTAAATTGTAATGTAAACAATGTTTTATTATTAGATTTTTTTTTTACTTTTAGATTACAATATTTGTTTTTATTTACAATATATGAATATTTTTTTTGTTTTTATTATTTAAAATATTTTCACATTTGTATTTTTTTTAATTAATTTTTACTGTTGGTATGACATCTTTTAACATACAGAAAAACAAATGTCATATTTTTAATATTTTTATTTATACCATTTTTTTATTATTTATAATGTTTTGCATTTTAATTCCCACAACGATTTGTCCAAATTATTAAATTTATATACTGAATTTAAAAATATACATTAAAATGTATTTTACTCTTTTTTTTAACTCTAACCAAAGAAACCCAATATAATGTTAAGATTGAGTGGCTAGAAATCCTCATTCAAGCAAATTTACAGGGAAACTTTGTATTTGTCCAAAGAACAACTTTTCCCAAGGTCTTTGGCCTTAGTAACTAATAAAATAAACTTGGTTCTGGACGGAAGCCGATCTTTCGTAGCAACTTCTATCCCACCTGATTCAGAAATCAAACTGTTGCCCGAAAAGAAACAACAAAACTGCTCTAGGATCAGCTCACGCAGACACTGTGAAACAGACATCTGCCCAGAGACAGCGGCTCCGACCTCCTGCCTCGTGTCCTGTGAACGTTGTTAAAAGCTCAGCGCTCCCTCTCTATTCTCATTGAGAGAGACCAAAGAGTGTTTATTCAAAGAGTCATTTCAACCCAGCGGCCCCCTGGTGCCTGGCTTTTTCATGGTAAAACTTTCAAATTGTAATCTCAGGAGAACCAAGCACACATATTTGTTCATGCCTGATCTCCCACATAATCAAATGACACCAGATGGCAAGCCGAAGGAGATGCCAGTAGACCTATAAAAAAAAGCTAAATAAAATGCCATCATAAGAATATAAAAAGTAATTTTATGAGCCTCTAAAAAACACTCAACCCTCAGAAGGTTTCAGATTTTCAGCCCCAAAGCATCTATCCTACCTCTACTAAAACTTTAAAACCAGTCAAATTGAGTACAACATTTCAAGACGTGTGTCATATAAAATCATATTTCACAGGTTACTCTCCAAGATCCACTTTTCTGTCACACCTTCTTCAACAAGACATTCACGAATACTCCCATGTAACGACTTGAAACTGAATTCATATGCAAATCACGTTATTTGACTGGAAAAACACTCTGGATTAGTTCATGATGAGCTCCACTGTGCAGAGCGATAGCCAACTATTGTCAAGTTTTGCGGTCGTGTAACCATAACTCAAAATTGATCTATTAGTGGCATGAACTGTGACGCGTATTAAGACGATTTAGGTCAATTTGTATATTCAGCTGTGCCACAAACAAGCACAGTTTCGCATTGCAATCTTACTCAAGTATACAGCCAAAAGAAAAATACCCACTCGAAACCTTCCAAGTGCTGGAATTCATACAATAGCCCGCGGTCGAGATGTGACCCCAGCAGTTAAAGCGTAATTTAGGCAGCTGCGGGAGTCTTCATGAGAAATAACAGTGCATCTTTGGCCACTAACTACCTATGGAAGTGTGGAGACATTCCTGGTTAGTATGAGTGACCATGGAGTCGCCACAGTGCCTGCTTGTACACACACACACAACCATTCATGGCTGATTGGTGTAAATATAGAACCATCACAGTAGTGTTCACAAACATAGACACTTGTAGGGCTCTGTTCCAAAACCTAATGAGCTGCCTACGTAGGCAACATCCTACACCAGAAAAAACAGAACCTCATAATCTTACAATAAGTGCTTGAGATATAAGACCAACCACAGACCACAGTACACAGTACATTGACAAAAATATGTAATACTGCTTAATATGTGATAGCTACAAAGTTATGATAATAGTATAATAATAATTACACAACTGATGATAAATAACTTTGGCTCTGGAATTTCTGCCGAATGTGACGCACCTTCATTCGCAGCAACAATTGAGTTCCAATGGAAAAAATTCCACTAATTTCCCCCATAGGAAAATTGATTTTCAACAATAATTGATAAACCTTTAAAGACTAACCTGTTGTGAGTTCTGAGGTTGTTAACTGATCTGTTCAGCTCAGCCCATTAATTCAGCTTACTTTAAAAATAAACTGTGTTTAACAGTGGAATATCTGGTGAAAACTACATTATCCATGATGCTGTAGAGACAATTACACCAATCAGACAGTCACAGCATCCATATTAAATGCATATTTTGTCATAAATGTAAAAATATATTGTTTCTATGAATAGATTTACTTGAAATTAATAGTTTCATATTTCCCATTGTTTTTAATTTGATAATGTCATTTGCAATGCTTCATGGGATTGTAGTTCTTTCGCTCCCTAAAGACGTGAAGTCTGTAAGTCTGTAATGTTGCAATTCTCCTTGTTTGGGTTGCTTTGCTTCATGGCTTACAATGCAATAGGTGTTTTAATTTGTTTGTTTTTTATTTCTATGGGAAAAGTGAATGGAAAATATACTTTTAAAACCAGCAGAACTCAAAAAAAAGCGCAACAACAATAACAGCACAGAGAAACAACAATATTTTTTCCCAGCTGATGACAACCAATCAGAATCCAGCTTTTACATTTTCACAAAAATCATGTTGTTCAAAAGACCTGTTGCATAGTATGACTTTAAATGCTTCAATTTTAGAGAAAAGTTTATATTATATTCTCTCAGAAGATTTGTTTTGATATTAAACCAGTCTAGTGTGCAAGTCAATGAACAACACCGCCTGTCTTACACTAGGACACTTCCATCACTCACTGAACACAAAGAGTTTTGTTGCAGAAAATAATAGATCTGTGGCATAGTGGGTTTAAACCTTTGTTGAGACATTACTGTAATGAGCAGAATACGCCCAGTGCATTCAGTGTTGGACAAATGTAAAACCCCCTCATGTGTCATCTGTTTCATAACAGTGTCAGCTTTTCCCCAGTGTTACACTCCTTATCTCTCTTTTCAAGCATTAATCACTGTTAAAGTAAAGTACGTAAACACAGGCATCAGCGGCACACTGCAAGAACCAGGAGCTGAGAAGTAAGGTTTGTTCCATAGATTTGGATATTGTTTATACTAACTAAATCAAGAAAAATATTATGTCTATTATTATTATTATTTTTTTTTTTTACATATTTTTTATTAACTATGTTATAAAACTTGGATATAAATATAATCATTTTTGTTATGTTATATATATAGTTTATTCAAAACATTACAATATTGCAAAACATTTTCTTGCTTCTAACATTTTTATATTTTCTATGGTATATAAAACATTTATATTTTTTAGTAAATATTTAAACGTTGTAATACAATTTATATTTAAAACAATATGTAAATATAAACATTTCTTCAAATTTTTGTAATAAAAAATATATATATATATACATACATACAAACATAGTTATATATATTAAATATGACCCACACATTTTAAGAGGCCATGCAATAAGTCGTTATTTTTCTGTAACACTGGTTTTAAATCGAGAGTGATTTTTTTTTTTTTTAAATAATACACTTTAGATTAACACAAGATTAAACATAGGAAATGAAGGAAGGAAAGAAGGAAAGAACTGTCTAATTAAGCCAATAGTAATAAAGCATGAGTGATTAGTCATGATGCATGCATGAACGCATAAATACTTAAACAGACAGAGAATTCCTGGAATGTCAAGTACACAATGACCAACATTTAAAGAGTGTAGTGTGCCGCTCTGATGCTGCTAAATTTGACTTGGCCTCTGGTTTTATGAACTGACTGAGTGGTTTCAACCAAGCTTGAAAATGATTGGAAGTGACTCCATGTGAAAAGAGCCATTATTGGCTATATAAATTATGCAGCCTACAAAAGCCAAGCCTTCAGAGGACAAATCAGCTACAGTATGAAGAGTCTGCTGACAGAAACCACATCCTTTTGCTGTAATTGAGGATGATTCTGATGATAATGTATTTGTGGAGTTGTTTTTGAAGAACATTACTGGATCTATCTACGTATCCAGAGATTAGATTCCACATTTCATTCAGGCTAGATCTCTCCTATCCAATTAGATTAAGTTCTGTTTTGTTTAGTTTTTTTTTTCCAAACGAGTCTTAAATTACAAAAGTGAGTCGATTCAATCAGGTTCACGCAAACTATCGTCATTACAGCTATTAAAACGTGGTAGTAAGGGATCTTCCGCGATCTTTTCAATTATTTATCGTTTAGATTGGTGGAGTTTAGTGCAGGGGGGCTTAGGGAGACCAGTGGGTTTGATTTGATACCCACCGTGACAGATCTGTCACCCGTAAGAGGAAGCAGCTTCTGAGATCGTCTGCCAAGAATGAAGGGAATTCAATTTACCTCGTCCGAAAAACTGACAACAATATTTATGTAAACATAGACATGCAAATTAATAGATATTACCATTATCACAATAATAGCGTAAAATGCCGTTTACTTACTTACTGATATGCGTTCATGTTCTTTAGTTGTTTTGTTTTGTGAAGTGAGTCTCAAACTTATTATAAACACTAGGGAGAGTTGTTCACTCTCTCAATAGGTTTTTTTTCGGGTTTGGGAAAGTACTGGTTCATTTTCTTGACGTCACCGTTTGGCCTTGAAGCTATGCTCAGGACTACATATTTTGAGGACAATTGGTTAAGTGGAGTTAAACTGTTGCCTTTTCCTCCTCGAGGTACCTTCTCTTTTGATCCCACCGTCTCTGGCGCCTTCCAAAACGCAGCTCGTCTGGCTCTCTAAATGAGAGAGAAGAAAACTCTGCTCGCTTCTCAGCTGAGCCTTTTGTAACCTTAAAAGCCCGTGACATGCCTTAAATTGCCTAAGTATTGTGTAACTCACAGCCCTTTCGAATCAATTTCTGCCTTCACAAAAGCTTTTCTCAATAAAGCAACCATGAAAAGTTTCCATATACTTACGATTTTTTTTTAATAGAAAACATAATATTGCTTTTAGTCTATGCTCATCTATATATAAATATACAGTAGCCTATATGTTTTTGTGTGTGTGTATAGCATATATATATATATAAATATATATAGATATATAGATATATATTACACACACCTATATAGGCTATATAAAGTAGTCAACATTTAAAGTGGATCACAACCTTTCATCAAAGTTGTCCTAAAACCTAAAATCACAACTTTGATCAACTATTTTGAACCACATCAAATTATATATATATATATAGGCTATAGCTTATATAGAAGCCTAAAAAGTTTATAGCCTGTCACTTTTAGTAAATATTCAGGATTTTTTTCTTCTTTTTTTTCTTTAGACTGCAGTTCCTGACACTACAAAAGTCGATTGTTAATCAAACATTTGTTAATCAAACTGGTTTGTTTATCATAAAACAACTGTATTCCCAGTCATTTAATATACTTAGGCTATGCTAGGCTATATATAAAAATAGGCTGTGTGTTGTTGGCTATAGGTAGGCCTAGCCTACATTTATTTCTCTTTATTTACGGGACAATAATTTCTTAACAACATTTACAAACTGTAACTTTGCGAACAAGACATTCCGGTTTTCTTGTTTACCGTGTATTCCCAAAGTTTTGGTGTGGAGTAATTCCATTGTGCCTTTTCAATGACTTCTCAATAGTCGGATACAGATACTCTGAGCGCTTCCCCACTGTTTAATTGGGCTAAAATTGGTCTACTTTGTGCTCCAAAGAGTCAAGAGCCCCGAGGCCATCTATACATCATCTCAGCAAGACATCCGCGATTAAGTACTCATTTTTCTCAACATCCCCTTGATGTGTCGGTGTCAACTTGACCACATGACTTCTAAGGGGTCGGTTGTGATTGGTCCGAGAGTGCCCCAGGGGAACGTCCCGACCAATCAAATCGAGGCTTCTGTAAGTCAGCTGGAAAAGCGCGCGCTCTGATTGGAGGAGCGCAGTCTGCGAAGTATTATAAGTATACCAAAGCAGCGCAGGACCACAGCCTGTTAGAAATTGTTGGGACGATTTGCGGCGGATGGTTCACGATGAATCCTCCTAAGGGACCCGTTGAAACGACAGCTCAAGAGAAATCGGACTCGGAGAGCGAGGAAAGTCAAAAGCCGAGAGACATGACCACCGACACAGGACATAAAGTGAAGAAGGCTTACCTCCCGTTCAGTGTTGAGTCCCTGATGGCCAAATCCAGCTGCCAGGTCGCGTGTTCCCCGGCGAGACCGGGACTGGGACAGGACTTAGTAAGGACTTACTTTGCAGAGAAAACCAAAGTTTCTGTGGACAGTTTGTCAGGAGTGTCGGACAGCCTAAACGACGACAGTGAAGAATTAAGCGATAAGGAACAGAGCACTTGGTCAAACTCCTCATCTTTCACATCTCCTCCTCGTAAGTGTTTAGGCTATTTACAGCCAGCACTGAGTTATATTTTCTTTGAAAACACTGCAAATATAATCATATTTTTATGCATGATCACCTTTGCCTTCATTATGCACAGAGGGGATAGGCTAGTACTATAATTTACATTTATAAAAATAAAAACAATAATTCAAAATAATAATAATAGTAAATACATTATTTTACAGAACAATATTTTCAATGTTATTGGTACCTTAACCAAAATTAATTTTTTGTATTTTACAGTTTAAAAACTAGTGCTTGCACGACAGGCAAAGAAGAGTTTTGAAAAAGAAAAAGGTTGAACAAAATGTTTATTAAATGATTCAAGTTTTTGTAGTTTTATGTTAAAGAAAGAAAAATAATACAATTTGAAAAATAAACAAATGATGCATATTTAGACATTTTAAGCATCACACTTTTTTCTAATTAAGCCCTGGGCTGATAGTCCACAAACAGCACGACAGCAAAACTGCAATATTAGTTAATAATTTACCACTAAAAGTATATAATAATTTATTTTAAAACATTAGCTATGCATGCTATTGTTAAAATATTTTTATTTTGCATACAAAATCTAAAGTTTTAAACGAGCAATCAAACAAACAAAATGCAGATAGGCCTTTTCAAACCAGATTTGAGATCATTTTGCTAGAAAGAAGAAACAAATGGTTTTCAGAAATGCACGAGGGAAAAGGCATCTGGAGATATTTTCGTATTTCTAACAAAATGTATCTTTTTTGAATTCCTCCAGGTCACTCGAGCCCAACGCCGTGCACCTTACGCAAGCACAAGACTAATCGCAAGCCGCGCACGCCCTTCAGCACCTCCCAGCTGCTGTCCCTGGAGCGCAAGTTCAGACAGAAACAGTACCTCTCCATCGCCGAGCGGGCCGAGTTCTCCAGCTCCCTCAACCTCACCGAGACTCAGGTCAAGATCTGGTTCCAGAACAGGAGGGCTAAGGCCAAGAGACTTCAGGAGGCCGAGCTGGAAAAGTTCAAATGCGCCTCCAAGCCGCTTCTGTCTCCCTTCGCGCTACCCTTCCCTCTGGGATCCCCATCATCTCTGTACGGACCTCCAGCCTCTTTCCCGCGGCCCATTCCGATGCCAGGACTATTTAACGGACCCGTGTCCTATGGGATGTATTATTTGTCTTAAGAACATGACGGCTTCTTCCACTTTGAAATGACTTGCGCAAATACGAACGTTTACACGAAATTCGCAGGGAAATTTAGGCTCTATAATAGCGTTGGTAATTGCAACAAATAAGTGCTGGATCATTTTAACGAACAACATGTACTTTTGTAGGCTAATTCATTTGAGGAGCAGTTTCTAATTACTCGTGGCTATTAGGCCTACTGTAATTAATTTTAATATCATCAGGGACAAAGTAATGCCACATTTGAACCCGATTCCCTAAAGCCACATGAAATCACGGAATGAAGCTGCTGTATATTTTGTCGTGTTTTTTTTCTTCGTGTTGTATACTGACGTGCTCTTGTGGAGCAGGTAGATGTGTAACTCTTTTAAGATCATCTGACACGGAAGTACTTATTGGCCTTATGTTGGAAGTGCCTTGAAAGACCAAATATTTATTAGTCTAAAATAAAATAAAAAAGTTTATCCGTTTCCCTTTTGTTTTATCGTCTTATTTATTTCTGGACGCCTATTATTGTCTGACACTGACATAACAATTTTATTATATATTTTTTTCGATTTTATCTATAGGCTACTTATATTTTTATTCGTTTTAATTTATTCCATTATATTGATGCTTATTTAAAAGGCTTAATTTAAATTGCCACATTTGGTAAAAATCTGCAAACAAACGTGCGGAATATTAAAAATAAATGGTTCTCTGCTTTATAAACCACCAAAGCTTTCTTGACCATTCTCGCACAATTATCATCTAAAATAGTCAGAGTACGATTTGCATATTAACTAATCACAAATGTTACAAACTAAAGAGACAAATAGGTAGACTTCTTATATTTACAGCCCGTTTTAGAAGTTATTTGCACCGATACATAATCATCTGCCTATCTATCTGCTATCTATTTATCTATCTTTGTTGTATCTGAGGTGCCAGTCTAGATTTGAAGTTAACATTAACTTTTAAATTAATCTTTATTTAACGCAGATTCATTTATATTAAGCCTACATATTATTTTGTTGGGCAAAACGCACGAACTATTTTTGGTCGGATTTAGGCTGCGTAAGTGTTCTTGTGCATTGCATTAAAATGTAGCCTAATGAATAGGCCAATATGTAGGCTAATTATTTTGAGGAACATTTTTTGTTTTGTTTTTATTATTAGTAGCGGAAAAGATGGCATTAACTGTGTCTATTGTCCAGGAGATGGCGCTATCTGAAACTCTTTGACACGCATTAGGCTACTATCTATTTCTACCGCTTCAACCTTGAAACTACCAACAGGTTATCAGTTGACACGTGACATACATGCAAGAAATAATGCAGCAGCTATCCCTTAAAAAGTCCGCAGAGCTTCCCTGTTGAGATAGCTGTCTCAAAACATTTTCTGATGCTGTCAACGACTCATCTAAAGGAAGCTAAATAACAAAGAAACGTGCCTAATATGTGCGTTTAAGCAAGATTTTGGTTTATTTTACGCTGTTGGTAGACTAGGTTTTTTTTTCTTTAAATATTAACTTGTTCATTTGGGGTTTACAACACATAATACTGGCAGATAATAAAAAAGACTGACACAAGTGTCTTCTGTTATATAGCTGAATTTAATTTGTTCTTACGTTTTGCAGCTTTAACACTATTATTGAACTGAATTAAATCAACATTTAACTGACTCAAGCTGAAAAATGATGCTATTTTCTTATTAGTGCTGCTTTACAGTAAAATTTGTAATTGTAATTTGTAATAACACTAAAGCAAGGATCTATATTGTAAAGAGTTAAAAAAAATTAAAATAGGTGACTACACACTGGTCGTAGTCTACATGAGTTTAATAACTTTTATAGAGTTTATGTCCACTAAAAGTTTTATTCCGATTTTTTAAAAAGCCGTTGGTCACGTAGAAGTTTCCTTTTTTTCACTTTTATACATTATTAACTGCAAACTTTTTTTTTAAAGGGATATCTCTCAACTAATATTGTGTGACCTCTGTACAGCTTGTACCTCGTAGGAACACAACAGACACTGTTTCAGTGCTTTTATTGTTTACCAGCGCCGTTTGTAACATTTTTGTTGCAATTCGTTGTTACATTTGCCTGCTGAGCCTTTAAGTGTTCAGTGCAATTTCATATAATCACTCCTCCAAGGTCGAGTTCAGCTAAAGCGCAAGTCTTTAATGATTCTGATGACAGGTTTGTTGGTTTAGTTGCAGAGGTCAGTTCTGCAGCACGTTGCCATCACTTCTGGAGCTTGCAAATAGCTCCAGCAGGTCGACATGGTTATACAGGAACGGATAGATGGAGGACCTGTGCAAACAACACAAATAAGGCTTCTGCACTATCTGTCTGTTTATAGGTTGTGATGGTTGCTGAACTCACGCGTTAAACCAGCTCTAAATGTGATGTTTCCACAGGCCAACATGTTGGAAAGACATTTCTGTACCGTTGGAGTGCAGGGGACCCCATTCCCTTTAGTAACACAGAGGTTACACTTCAATGCGTTTCCTGTGGATGGGAAGAGAGCAAGATCTAAAACAGAAAAAGAGAAGAGAAAAATATAAGAAAATAAGAATAAGAAAGAAAAATTTCAGTAATCATTTTTCTTAGTCTGAAGAATATTTGAATAATCTGAAGTAACTTTTTCCACTATAGAACTTGTTGTGGAATGGAACGATTCCATGGACGTTAAAGATTCTTTTTGGAACCATTTTCATTAAAAGTTTAAAACTTAAAAAGTTAGATATAATAAATTGAATGTGCAGTCAGGCTTACCATGAGTGAGAACCAGCAGGATACACACTGTGCAAAACGGCTTCATTTTTCTTACCAAAAATGAGTGCTGAAGGACGTTTGTCACGCTGTAAATGGATTCAAGTGGACTGATACACTTTTATACAGTCAGTGGGAGGGTCTTCTGTCCTGAAATGTGCATCATCTTAAGTAATGTGACTGAATGCGAAAATGGCTTGTTGAGAAGAATCTACACTGTAGTTTTTAACAAAATTTTGGCAGCTGGTAAAAATGTTGTACAATTTACAGTATAAAACTACAAACAAGAAACTTTTAATGTTAACCAGCAAATCCACTTCAAATGTTGACTACTGTATACCCGTACAGTCTATAGAACTTGTACAGTCATTTATGCAAACACATCACACTTAAATAATGCAATAAACATTCAATAAACAACATTATTCAGACATAAAGCACAAATGTAAAAACCAAGAAAAAAATAAAAAAAAATAAATATAATATAATATATATATAATAATAAATAAAAATAATAAAAAAATATATATATATATTAATATAAATATGAAATTTTGCGTACAATTATTTAAGCAAAATACTGTCAAGTATGGAGGCGAAGCAAGAAAATCTGGAAACATCAGGTTACAGCTTTTGACTGTAAATGTCTGGTTAGAGAGTTTATAAGTTTTACAGTTCAAACGACACAGATAATACATACATCTAAACAAAAGAGATATGTGGAAACTAGACTCCTTCTATCTCTCTCTCTCTGTGTCAATCTATCTCTCTCTCTCTCTCTCTCTCTATATATATATATATATATATATATATATTGTATTATACGTTCTATTTTTAACATATGTGTAATACATACGTGTGTTAGATTTGAAAATGTTACATTTTTTCTAGAATTTCAATACATGTTCAGCAGCAGTGTGAGATCTATTCATTATTGGTGAAACACAAAGGCATCATTCGCTGATGGTATGTGATAACCCAAGACTGTAGCATGGTGTAACTCATTTTTATCAGCATAATTAAGTGCCAAAACACAAAGTCAGCTCAGAAATGTTAGTGCTATTAGCTTTATTTAACAAGTATGGCATTTTGATATTTTCATTCCCACTGCAAACAAAAAAGACTGGAAAAATGGTTTGAACCTATGCCCTTTATTTGTGAGCTCTGGACAATAAACTTGTGTGAGCTGCACGACTGAAGATACGACGTCTCAAAAAATAAAAAAAGAATGTTATTTTTTAGTCAATATTGCTTGCAACATTTAAATATCTCCAGTGTTCCACAAATGCATACAGGTCTGTAACAACATAAGCAGTCTGTGATTCATACAATTTCCTGACTTTACCCAGGTAGGTGTGAGAGGAGGGAAAACCCCCAGACATTCAGAAATAAAGAGAGAAGAAGCAGTGTGATGAACCTACACTTTATTCAATGCAGTACAGTATCAGGTGACTCCTTTGAACCAGAACACACAAAGAGACAGAACACACATCAGTGTAACGTTTAACATACTTTCATGTAAAGAGAAAATAAAACAAAACAAGAATTAATAGCTATGTTGGCCGTTAAACTGTTTAACTCTTACGGCTACCAATAGTAACGTTTGTATATTTCTCCATTTCCCTTTTCAGCTCATGTTCGTCTCATATATGAGTCACTGAGAAATGGGATACTTTACATGCTGAGGAAATCAGCACTGGCTTGGATGTACTTAAAAACATATTTGAATAAAGCTTGTGAAAAAGGTTCTCGAGCTACATGACATCACTCCCTTTAAGTGCTGCTGAAAGTATTTTACAAAACCCCAAACACAAATCAAAAATATATTATTGCAAAATAATTAGTTAATACTGCAGATACACGACACTGTATTCACGCACATTATATGTAATCATAAAAAAAATACATTTTAAAAATCAGTTAAAAGAATGTACAATAAATTCCTCCAACAAGAGGATGATTAAGAAAAAGTCCTTCTGAAACTTAAAGCAGAAAAGTATAAAAGTAAAGAAAAACACAGTTAAATCTATTTTCCCTGCTATGAGAGTGAACTGACATGAAGTAATTTTAAGTTCCCTTTGCCAAGCATACATTGTTTAACGAAATGAACATTTTAATATGTGTGAGCAATGAAGCATCTTCATACTGTTTCATATTATTTTAAAGAATTGATCCTTAAAAACAAGTTCAAAAAGAACATGAAAGGGACAATTCATCCCCAATAAACGAACACTGTTTTTATCATTTACTGTCCTTCATATTGTTGCAAACCTGTACTTTTTCTTTCATGTAGGGAACAAATAAAATGAATGATGAATCAATTACATACAATGAAAGTGGTTGGAGATCAACTTTTAAGCTAACGAAAACTTCTCCGCTACAGCTTTAAAATCTCAGTTATATTCATGTACATTAAAATACGGCAAATCACTTTGGGCGTCACATTAGATTTTATTTAAGTGATGGTAAGCATCTTCAAACACGGTATTTGAGAGTTAGGGAGTGAGAGTTTTCCTCACATAAGATGAGTGTATGACTTGAAAAGACTTTTAATATAGTCTCTCTCTCTCTATATATATATAATTATTTTTTTTGTGGTTTGACAGACTTAGTTGCAATTAACATTCATTGTATAGAAATGATCATTTAAAATGAATAATTTCTTCTAGGATTCATGATTGAAAGAAAGTTTGGAACAACCTGAGTGTGAGCAAACAATGCTTGTGTTCATATATGGGTGAGATATCACTTTAACTCTGCAATAGAACGGATATTCTTTCAACAGCACTTTTGGGAGAGACATAAACAGTTTGAAGTGACTATTCTCTGCTAATGCATGACTGTATTCGAAGGAACGAGAAACAACAGCCTCGGTTGTGCTTCCCCACTAACACTAGGGGGCACTAAAGAGAACAAGAAAAAAGAAAAGGAAGCGAATGTGCTTGTGGAGAAAGTGTTCCCCTCTCATTCTTCCGCCTCATCAATAGATGGTTAAGGGTTTCAAACTGCTTTCAGCCACTCATTCCTGCTAAATTCTAACACAAATAACACGATTTTGGGAACTAAACGCGACATCTTTCTTTAGGCTGGGATTTGCGGCGCAGAAACCTGCTCACATGTTCTGTCTTAAAGGGACAGTTCGCCAAAAATGAAAACGCTGTCATTAATTACTCACACTTGTGTCGTTTCAAACCTGTAGGACCTTTGTGCACCTGGGAACATTGCAGTTCAGAAGAGAGCTCTTGGATATTATCTCAATAAAAATATCTCAGTTTGTGTTATAAAGATGAACGAAGGTCTTACAGGTTTGGAACGACACAAGGGTAATTACTGACAGAATTTTAATTTGAGTGAACTATCCCTTTAAGGCCCTGATTATCATTTTTCTTAATTTCGTGCTTAATTCGTTTAGCTCACTAATCAGCATACAGTATTTATAGACATAAGACATACAGCATGCGCTCACACACACACACACACACACACACACACACACACACACACACACACATAAACTCCCACTCACAGAACATGATCTGATATTACATGTGTCTCAACATCTGTAGAGTTCAGTGAAGTATAATACAGCGGGAAAGAGGAAGACG
Organism: Enteromius thamalakanensis; assembly: GCA_032357475.1. Lineage (NCBI taxonomy): Eukaryota > Metazoa > Chordata > Actinopteri > Cypriniformes > Cyprinidae > Enteromius > Enteromius thamalakanensis. Next base: position 21,780,612 of record JAUCMT010000001.1, read on the forward strand.
AGCAGGAAACGATTGGATGTCATTCTTTCAAAAGTGGTGGAAAACAAAGAGGTACACAGCAGCATACAGCTTAAGCATTCAACAAATCTGCCCAATACTGAGGAAAAAGGAAAAAGTCATTAGCATATATTTCACATAGTCTACAGAATGTACACAAGCCCTGGAAATCAGCCCATGCCATTTAGGATTTGGTCTTATCGACCAATCGGAAACCAGCTTTCTTGTATCCCACCTGCGCTGTCTGTGTTAGCTCATATTCATAAGTCTTTGTCTCTACCCCATAGGTGACAAAGAAGGGGCCCGAGACAATTATAAAAGAAGCAGCGGCTACAGCATACAGATTTCCCTTTAAAAAATGTCTAAGTAGACATATGAAAACTTATTTGTAACGGTTTATATAAGTGTATATATAGAGAAAAAGAGAGACGGGGAGAGAGAATTGTCAAACATCACCGCAGATGATCCTGAGGCGGTGTTTCTGAGCCCTCGATTCGTCCTTTAGAGCAATAAATTAAAAAATAGAATGATAATAAAAACATAGACAATGACCGGGGGAAGGTTTGGTTTGGTGCATCCATCATATCATGAGCTTTTCGGTTAGTTTTAGCCACACCCTTGACCCCCGGAGAGTGGGCGTGGCTAATAAGCAGCAGCGTAAAAGTGGCCCATTGATGGTTGGATGGGGTTCAAGTTGAAGGATTAGAGGCGGCAGAGGCAGCGTTGGTGTTCGGACCACGATCGCCACTGTTGGCACCTGGAACAGTAAGAGAAGTCTTATGAAAAAAAGAAGTGGTGAGGACAGTCTTGGGGTTTGTGAGAGGCCCAAAGTAAAAAAAAACTGACCTGTTGCAGCCAAGGCAGACTGGCAAGAGTTTTCCGCCAGGTTCTGAGCATGTGCAGGAATGAGAACGGAGGCCAGCGAGGGGTTACTTGACAACTCTGAAGATTAAATGCAATGGATAGGACATTATATATATATATATATATACCTGTGATGACTTTTTGTGGTCCAGGGTCACATATTAGAATAGGATTTTAGAAGGATCATGTGACACTGAAGACTGAAGTAATCATGCTAAAAATTTAGCTTTTACAGTTAAAATACATCAAAAAGATCCATCATTATGATTTGTTTGCAGCATACCCTGTGTAGTGAAATTAAACAGCACAGGCCGCTCTCTTCCATTCGGGAGCTTGAGGTTGGGCTCACGGAGCTCGTCGAAGAAAGTGTGAGCGCAGGCCTCCAGGGGAGTGAATCGGGCCGTAGGCGTATACTCCAGCAACCGGGAACACAGAGCTATCGCCTCCGGAGGGGTCCGCGGCCGGAAAACCTAACATATGGACAACAACACAGGACTTCTGAATGCTTTATACAAACTTCTGTATAATAATTGAAACTTCTGACTGTGCATAATGCTTTTTCTTTTGGAAATAGTCTATAATAGTGATCTGAAAGCTGGAAGCACATGGAAGCACTTATGCTAACCTTAGTCCACGGGTGTGCCTTTATCTGAGGAAACTTGAATTCAGTGTAATTCGGGTTCATCTCCCGGATCTGCTCTCGTGTAGGAGTTCCCAGCACCTGGAGGAAACAAGGTCTCTTATTCTGTTGCTATTAAAATATAGTCCACACCACACCAAAACTATAACAACTATACACAGAGGGACAATTAAGTTGGAATCAATTTCAGCTTTTTTCAGCTGATGAACTATAAAAAGGATGACGGTATTTCTACTTTAAAGCACAGTGCACAGTACAGTACATGCTCAGAATAAATGTGATCGTGCATTGGTTTGTTATAACAACAGTTAAAGGAACACTATTTTTGAAAATAGACTCATTTTCCAACTCCCCTAGAGTTATACAGGTTTACAATTTTCGAATCCATTCAGTCGATCTCCGGCACTTTTAGCATAGCTTAGCATAGATCATTGAATCTGATTAGTCCATTAGCATCTCGCTCAAAAAACAGAGTTTCGATACTTTTTCTGTTTAAAGCATGCCTCTTCTGCAATTTTCTAGACCAACAAGGCTAGCAACTATACTCTTATTATTATTACGCCTAATCAAGGAACTTTATTATAACTTTATTAACTCTAGGGGAGTTGGAAAATTAGCCTATCTTCAAAAATAGTGCAGTGTTCCTTAAAAGATGGAGCAATCAAAATTTTCTAATTATTTATGAAACCTAGTTGTATGCAACACACATACTGTCCTTCCATACCTTGATGATCTCAACCAGCTGATCGACGCCGCTGTCACCAGGAAAAATAGGCTGTCCAAGCAGCAGCTCGGCCAGTACACAGCCCGCCGACCAAATGTCTGAATGAAAACAAAGATAAACACTGAATATTACAGCACTTACAACAAAGATTAGATGCACAAATGTATTCAGTCGTGTTTCATTAGCATGAGTTTTACGCAATAAGTCAGGTGTGTACTGAAGCATATAGAAACAGCTGCGATATGGATGTTTGACGCATGCAGTTTTAACCATGCAAGTATGCAAATTAATTCATTTTAAATTCTATATCACATATCTCTGAAACAGACAGAAACAAAGGCATACTTTTATGCATAATTTTTTATCAAAAGTGACAGTAAAGACATTAATTATCACTTCCTGAAAAAATGCATATCAGTGAAAATAAATCTATTGTACAATAATATCTGAATTAGATCCTGTTAATATTATGACCGCAAACTATAACATGACAGGATTTTTATACTTTAATAATGTTGTTAAACAGAGTTGGCATTAGTACGCCAGTGCTAGTGGTGGAGGTCAAAAAGTTATGTTATAAAAAAAGAGTTTTTTATTACCTATGCTGGAAGTGTAATCCGTGGCTCCGAAAATGAGCTCAGGGGCTCTGTAGTAGCGCGAGCAGATGTAGGAAACATTAGGCTCACCACGCACCAGCTGCTTAGCACTGCAGGAGACAGAAAGAAACAGACCAAACACGAGACACAGACAGAGAGAATTAGACATAACCAGAAATTACACCAACACGCGTCTACATCAAAACAGCCATCAACATTGGACACATTATCATCACAAGAACAATAATCATGATCATTATCGCCAATCCCTAACTACATCCAAATGGTTGTTAACAACGAAAGAACAAAACTTTAAAACTTTAAAGTTTAATGCGGTTTAAATCAAAGTCAATCATAGATTTATATCAGAATGCTCAAAGCTAAATGTGTCTGATGATGGGATTTGATCCATGAAATAGTCACTTTCACACATGAGACTTGTTCAGTGGCTGTAAAATTGCCAGATGAAGTTTTCCAGTAAAGGTATGACATCACACAAGCAAACGTTTCTTTCACATTGCCCTTAATCCAACTTCATGAAGTGCATTCTGGGATGCTTTTGTGTGTATAATGGACACTTGTTGCATGCTTTTTTCACTATTCACTCCAAATGATCAATTTGCGAAGAAACACAAACGTACAAAGTATTTGAACAGTTTGGGGTTAGTAAGATGAAACACATAAATCAGTTCTAACAAGGTCTTTTCTAATAAATAAATATTAGCATATAGCCCGCCCACTTGTTGGTCTTTTCTCCTTGGTCTGAATGAAAATGCAAATTAATTCTTTGCCACTAGCTGGCGCTTTTGGAGTGGTAAACGTTCACAAACACTGCTTTATATGAAATCGACCAATCACTAGAGGAGGTTTGGAAAAATAATATGTTGAAGGAACTGTTTGGGTGTATAAGTGAAAACAAACGCATATTATAAGACTGTTAAAGTGTTTTTGACCTTGAATGCATGTTAACCTGTTGTTGGGGACTCCCAAAACCAAAATATGAACATTTTATAAATTACAATATGGGCACTTTAATGTCTCCTTGTGGGAAAAAAGTATTATTTTTTTCTGTTGTATTGTATTTTACTGACCCTAAACTTTTGAATGGTAGAGTATGCACAATGTCAGTTAAAAAACGTTTTATAGATTACGAACACCAATCCATAACTTCAGGCAACACTGTTTTACTCAAGAACCTGAAATGAACAAGTGCTGTTAAGTTTCCAGCCGATGATATAAGCATGACAGCACCCAATTTCCCCGTCTCACCTTCCAAAGTCACAGAGTTTGAGTACAGCTGTCTCTGGGTCGAGCAGGAGGTTCTGCGGCTTGATGTCTCGATGGCAGATCCCATACGAGTGGATGTAGGCCAAGCTGCGGAACAGCTGGTACATGTATAGCTGAAAACGCACATAATACGGAAGAATTTGCAAGCTGATATTCCAATGTAAAGGTCAGAACGGAACAAACGCTCATGAAAACAAGAAAATCTTACTCACATCCAGTCAGAATATCTAAACTAAAAAGACCACCTTGATTCACCAAGTTAAACCACAAAGTCCATGCTAGAACACAAGTTGTGCAGCTTTCATGACAATGAAACCAATTTATACCTGCATGGAAAAATCACATTGTCTTCAGAATAGTGAGTAACGTCAGATTTTATTAACGTTACCTTCACATAGACCATGGGCAGATTCTGCTTGGCTCTGCTGTAGTGTCTGGCCACTCGGTACACGTTTTCAGGCACATAGTCCATCACTAAATTCAGATACACCTCATCCTTCTGTGGGCGTGAAGAAGGAACAGACGAGGGATGAAAGTAAACAGGTTAATATCTAGAAACCATCTTTGAATGCCCAGAATGCATTCATCATTTATTCTCTCTCATGTCAGTCCAAACTTGTAGGACTTTTTTTTAATCTGCAGAACACTAAAGAGATTTTGAAGAATTCTGGTAACCAAACAGCTTCTGATTCCTTCTGACTTCCACTGTATTGAAAAGAAACAGAATGGAAGTCAATGGGAACCAAAACTTTTGTTTTAAAACAAGTTCCCATCTTGTTGTTTGGAATGACATGAGGGCGAGTAAATGAAATTTCTGGACCGACAAGCATGAAACAGAATATAGAAGGCCACATGCATGTGTTTGTTTACTTCATATGCAACAACATGGCTCACTAGATTACCCAAAAATTAATAAGCAATACATTTGCATTTAGCATTACTATTTGGTTACGTAATACATATCATATAAATATATATTTCATATATAAATATATCCGCGGCCCGGTCCCGGATAAGCGGAAGAAGATGGATGGATGGATATACATATAACATATAGAAATAATTAAATGTTTAATTTGTTTTCGAAATAGTCATTTCTAGTTTAATCGTAAATATAACACCATTACAGTGATATACATTATTGCTCAAAATTTTGGGTATAGTTATTATTTTGTAAAAAAAAAAAAAAAAAAGACTTTATTCTGCAATTGATCGAACGCTTTCATATTGTAAAGTAATTCAAACAGCTCTGTTCTTTTGAACTTTCCGTTTATGGAAAAAAATAAACATAGTCTCCCCAAAATTATTAAGCAGCACAACTGTTTTCAACACTAATAATTAAAATAAGAAATTTTTATTGATCAGCAAATCAGTGTATTAAAATGATTTCTGAAGGATCATGTGACACTGAAGACCGCCTATGAAAATTCACCTTTGCGTAGTAGAAATAAATCAAACTATATATTCGGTTTTTAAAATCACAATAATATCCCACAATATTATTCTTCACTGTAAACAGTCTTGGTAAACATGCCTTATTTCCAAGACATCGTACAAACCACAGACTTTAAACAAAAGCGTAATATTCCTCTACTGTTTTAGGATTTTGTTCATACAGTATCTCCCACCCCTAAACCAGCGTTTACTTCATTTCCATATTAACTGGAACATGTGGATAACCAGAACATGTCAGTGGTGGTCTTTCCAGAGGATAGGGGGGTCTGAGACTCAACACACATGAGTCACTCATAGATTATTTGAACAGTCATTATTTCTCTCTCTCTGTTGCCCCCCCAGAGACATAAACTCCTTAATGTATCTAGAAAATTAACCTGCCAAAGGCACTGAGCCAGCTCCTGCCTCACAACAGTGACATCAGCTCTGTGATTGTCCTGCGATTGGCTGTTCAAGCACACATACTAATCCTTAGATAAAAGAGTCTGCTAAATGACAAAAATTAGCATTAAGACTCTGATACACTCTGTTACACTGATAATGAGTTACTCATTTTGAGACGGTACTATCATTGATGCTGATTGGTCAATATTGCATTCCAGCTATACTAAAATACACAATATTGTAACATCTGCCAAAAAAATCAAATACCAGCACACTTCATAAAGTACAGGATGTGTTATATACTGCCTACTATATTTTAAAAGGTTTGTTACACAGTGCAAAAAATAAAAGGATATGAAATGGCAGTAGGCATATGCTACACAGTTGTCAAATAACATGATGCAGCATGAAAATATATAGCTGAAATATGTATAAAAAAATAATATTGCGTATCATTTTTAAATTACAGATGTTAGGATTTCAGAAACAAATATATAACTCTTCTTGACTTTTAATCTATATTTGTGTAAAAATGTCAAATCAAATACTGGGTCAAGAAATTTAGCTTGGAAGGTCAAGAAAACTACATTAACTGTGCAATTTTTAGCGAATGTAGCTTGCAGTGGCACACTACTGAGTCTAGATTGCATTTTTGTTCTTGATTATAAGGTGACATGTTAGCTAATATCCATGAACTTTGATTCAACCACCCCACTGCCAAGCGTGAGCAAACGGGTGAGAGCGCTGTCTGGACAGGGTTACATAACTGAACTGATCCTGTTTCTGTGACACCAGGGGAGCCGTCGGGACGGAGTCGCAGTGGTTAGACACTATGTCACCGTGCTGGAATGGAGGGTTAAACCGGTGAGGACAGCCCTGTCCATCAATGAGACGACAGGAGACAAACACCTCACGGCCATAAACATACTCTACGCAAACTAAATCAACAGGTTAACATGCTTTTGCCTTACTGTGAAGCTGACATCTCTCATTACATTAGCATTAGACTTTCCTTCAAACTGTGGATAAGCTTATACTTACGTAGTGTCTTTAAAAAAACATAATAATAATTATATATATATATATATATATATATATATATTTAAATATATATATTAGTGCTGTCAAATGATTAATCGCGATTAATCGCATCCAAAATAAAAGTTTTTCTTTACATAATATAT
>JAUCMT010000001.1:21799736-21813180 GCA_032357475.1 Enteromius thamalakanensis
AATATTACGGTATGAGATACAGAGTAGTAGATGTTAATACTTACTGCTGACTTTCATGTTGCCAAAGGCTGAAGGCTGCGGCACTGGCTTGCAGCTCTCCGCAAATGAGGTGGTCCTAGGCCGGCCTGACATCTCCAAGATCCCGTCACTGTTCCTTATAGGCTCCTTCAACACAAAGGGAAATACCTGGCTTCCGAACAATCTTCTGTTTAAGCAAATAGCTCCAGGTTATCTTTTCCAATGCAATGAATTCAGAGGTGGTCTCAGCTGAATGTAGAGGAAGATTTCCGTTCATTAACCCTCAAATGTGCCGTTTAAAAACACTTTACAAGGCAAATGGTGCAGATTAGTTCCCGTTTTAGACTCGCCGATGATAATGTCACAGAAAAATGTCTATGGAAAGACAAAATCACATTATCTTGGACAGACATTCAGCCTGTATCAGTTCACATCAGCATATCCAGAGCGCTGTTATCTCGCATGCGCACAGATGAAGTCTGCCGAGATCAGATAAACTTACTCAATTAAAATGTATCTTTCACTTCGTATCCTTCAGATGTTGCAGGCGGGTATCGATAAAGCTGACACCGAGACTTGCCATGGCCGCATCAGTCCGTGAAAATTAATCTAGAGCTGATAAAACGCAAATAATTCAGGCAGCTTTCTTCCAAATGACGGGAAGGATGTCGCTAGGTTTTTCTTGAGCCCTGGGTTTAAAAAAACCCAGATTCCCTGACGAAGATGTTTCCTTCCGAGTGACACAGCCGCTCTGGATCCCTCCTGCTAGCGATGTGAGTGTGATTCATGAACGGATCATTCCGAATCACGAATCGAATCTTTTGAATGAATCTTTCAAAAAAACTACTCGTTCCCGAATCGAACTGGTCTAAGCGGTTTCACGACGATTCAACGGATGCTAACAATGTTTTAAAAGTCAAATTGCATTAATATTGACCAATTAAACCTAGGTCTACTGTAACTAGGTTTATGACGGCTCATTGAGCCAAAATGAAAATCAGTAATTAGGATTTTTTTAATGAAAATTATATTTAGGTTCTAAACTATAATGTTTTTCATGAGTTGGTTTACTGCAAAAAAACTGAACTGAAACATTTTTTTACATAAAACCTCATCGAAAAAGCATGATAAACAGTGTTTCCATATGGCTTTACTGTATCGTTTTAGAGCCACGTCGGGACCACGTAGTGATGTAATGTCATCATGACGTAGAGAATCACTGAATTGGTTCTTTAAAATGAACTGTTCAAAAGAACCGATTCACGGAAATTAGTCAGGCTTCCCACCACTACCTCCTACCGGAAAGTGACAGTACTCCAGTACAGTACTCCCTCTTTCTATCCTTTCATTTACTGTTGTTACATTACAGTCGCTTTGGAAAATATTACGCCATTTACGTAAAGACGCGCTTTCAAAGCTCTCCAGTGAAAAACGCAACGTAATTTTAAAATTGTGAAGGCGTAGACGTGACGTAAGTACGCGCTCTCTGAAGGGAAATGGGCGGAGAATCCGCGAACCAATGAAAATTGAGTGTGATAATAATTAGCTAAATAATCAGATAATTTAACGTACAGGGATAACACTTTCTTTTGAACTGTTAAAAAAGGCCTTACGAAAATATTAATGAAAATAATGTCTCATAAAATCAGTTCCAGTGGGTAATACTGCCAAATCACTGAAAATGATAAATGACCCCCAAATACAAATGACAACAGTGATATTTTTTATTGAATACATTTTTTTGATTTATACTTATTTTTATAAAATATTCATAATTTATAATAATGTTTCCCCTTAAAACTAATTTGATTCTCTCATCACGCTGTACTCTAGCAAGGCAACTGAACCAAAAAAAGAAAAAAGAAAGCAATGCGTAAGTCATGACGTACTACGCTGCGTACGTCATGACGCCATTGCTTTCAGCGCCAGGGAAAAATGGCGGCTGTGCAAGATGGACCGATGGAGCTGGACGCAGAGAAAGAGACAAAACCAGAAATCCTCAGCGATGGGACGTCAAACCTCTCGGGGAACGCAGCGAGCGGGACGCTGTCCTCTCCGCCTCTCGCTGCCGTCGGAGCCCCGAAGCAGGAGGACCAGCAAACTTTGATCGCAGTTCTGCAGTTTCTAAAGCGGAATAAACTGTCTGAGTCGGTGGAGATTCTGCGTCGGGAAGCAGGGTTAGAAGACCAGGTGGACTCACAGACTCTCGATGGGAGCGGAGGAGGGAAGAGTGACGGAGATGGAGCGGACGCAAACTCTCTGCTCAGCCGGGTGTCCATCGCATCAGCAGCCGCCCCCCAAAGCACACTGACTCCCATACCAGTCAAGAGTAAGTATCGCCTACTACTTCTATTTGTTAGTATTTACCATGCAAAATATCTTGAATGTAAAGGTGCATTGCACTTTTTTTTAAACTGGTAAAACAGAACAAAAATTAATTTAATGCCGTTTTTTATGTCATTCATTGTTATAGTTTTTACAGAGCAACTCCAATATAGCCCAACCATATAGACTTGCTTATATTTTGTAGATTTAAACAATGAGTTTTCAACCTATTTTACTATCATTCCACGTGCAGAAAAAGAAAAATATACATTGCTGGAATATGTCTTGTGTTACTGTAGTTACTATAATAATAGTACTATGAACATCAATGTAATCAGAATTATTATAGTTAACTAAAACTGTACAAAATATTTTGGATCACTTGTCTTGAAATAAAGTTAAGCAGCACAACTGTTTCCAATGATGGTCAGTAGAATGATTTCTGTAAAATCTTGTGGCACCGAAGGCTGGAGTAATGATCACAGTAATGAAGACACTGGGGTATATATTTAGTATATCATCAACATCTGTGTGTGTGTGGTTTGACATGTTTATGCTTTCTGCTGCAGGAGCAGAAGACCAGCCGGATGTCAGTGTGGTGCTGTCAGCGTACAGTCAGCAGGGGGATCCCTCTCTGTACCAGGTGTACTACAGCGGCCTGAAGAACTTCATCGAGTCTGTGCTGGACTGTCACCGAGCGGAGCTGTCCCAGCTCTTCTACCCTCTGTTCGTTCACATGTACCTGGAGCTGGTCTACAACAACAGTGAGAATGAAGCAAAGGCTTTTTTTGAGAAGTAAGACCATTTGTATTCTGTAAATCTAAACACTGGACTATTTGGTGGTGGCTTAACCTGTTTGTGTGCTGATAGGTTCAGCGGGGATCAGGAGTGTTACTATCAGGATGACCTGCGTATTCTCTGTGGCCTCACTAAGAAAGAGCACCTGAAGGGGAACGAGGCGCTGCTGGACTTCCGCACCAGCCGCTTCGTGCTGCGCATCTCCCGAGACTCATACCAGCTGCTTAAGAGACACCTGCAGGAACGGCATAATAACCAGATCTGGAACATCATTCAGGAGCACTTGTACATCGATATCTTCGACGGCATGCCACGCAGCAAGAGCCAGATCGACAGCATGTCCGGAAGTTTCGCAGGAGAGGCCAAGCGAGAAGTCAATAAAGTCAAGGTTAGATGTGTTTACATATGCAAGAATTTTGTGAAATAACTCGTTTGTGCTGCATTTATTTGATTAGATAAATACAGTAACATTTTACTAACCAAAAGAACTGTTTCCTGTTTTATTATTTGTTAAAATGTCATTTATTCATGTGATGCAAAGCTGAATTCTTAATATGCTGTTTTGCTTCTCAAGAAATAATTTAAATTATCATCAATGTTGAATACAATCGTGCCACTTAATATTTTTCCCAGAAAGTTCAAAAGAAGAAGAAATGATGAGAAAAGGCATTGGAAGAAATTTATTTAATCTCATAATTGCAATCTCTTTTAATGATGTATGATTTGTTTCTGATGTTCCAGGTATTCTACGGGCTGCTGAAGGAGCCAGAGATCGAGGTCCCGTTAGATGATGAAGATGAGGAAGCAGAGAATGAGGAAGGGAAGCCCAAGAAGAAGAAAACAAAAAAGGACAGTATGGGCTCCAAGAGTAAGAAACAAGACCCCAATGCTCCTCAACAGAACAGGTATGACAGAAGCTCAGTATTCAGCTGCTATGAAGGACCCATTTCATTACTTGAATATTAAAGTGCACCTATTATGGCTAATGAAAGGTTCATATTTTGGTTTTGGGATTCCTTAACAACAGGTTGACATGCATGCAAGGTCAAAAACACGGTTGTATAATGTACGTTTATTTTTACCTTACTTGCTCAACTCCCAAAAGATTCACTCGGTGATACATTTTTCATGTTTTTTCAACATGAAATGATTTGGGATTCGTTTAAAAAAAATAATAATAATTTTAATGATTCAGAGTCGGCTCTTTCTTTTAAAAAGCAATAACTTTACATGTGGTGCACTTTCAGATTTAAAACTTCATAGGTTGTTTTCATTCATGAAAGATCATTTTGAAAAATCCATAATAGTTGCATTACTGTTTCAGAAATGTGGGTTGAGTATGATTTTTTATTTATTTTTTCATAAAAGATACCTTAAATTGGTCAAAAGTAAACTATTATTTAAATTTCGATTTAAATGAAATTACAGCAAAAAATGTATCATGGTTTCCATGAAGTTATTAAGAAGCTCAACTGTTTTCAGCATTGGTAATAATAAAGGTTTACTGATGTTAAATCAGAACCATTAGAATGATTTCTGAAGGACACTCAAGACTGGAGTAATGATGCTAAAAATTCAGCTTTATATATATTAAATAGAAAACACAGACACTTTATAAAGTCATTCCAATCACAAACTTTTGAAAGGTAGTGCATATTGGAAACAATATGGATGAAGCTTAAAAATTATTTAATAAATGGATAATCCTGTTATTTTTTTTCGTGGTGTCCTCTTTCAGGATCCCTCTGCCGGAGCTGAAGGACTCGGACAAACTGGACAAGATCATGTACATGAAGGAAAGCACCAAAAGAATCCGTCTCAACCCGGAGAACCTGCCTTCCATTTGCTTCTATTCGTTCCTAAATGCCTACCAGGTTGGCAGTGTTTTTGTAGATGTTTAGTTCTGCTTGGCTTCACAGATGCTGATTGTGTGTTGTCGCTCAGGGTTTGACGGCGGTAGACTTCACTGATGACTCCAGTCTGTTAGCGGGAGGCTTTGCAGACTCCACGGTCCGTGTATGGAGCGTCACACCTAAAAAATTACGGAAGGTCAAATCTACAGCAGGTAAGGATCTCCATAATCACTATTTGAAATCTTAGCTTTATTTCAAGTTTTAAAAACAACCTACATTTTCCACTTCTAGACCTCAGGGTATGATTTCAATTATGCTCTCCGATTCTCTAGAACTCAATGTGATCGATAAAGAGTCCGATGACGTTTTGGAGAGGATCATGGATGAGAAGACGGCCAGTGAGTCCAAGATCCTCTACGGTCACAGCGGGCCGGTATATGGCGTCAGCTTCAGTCCAGACAGGTATCAGACGTGTCCTCTAAAGTATCTCTAAGTAAAACAACACAACAGTGAAGGTGTGATATGGACTAAACGTGTCTTGCATGATTTGTAGTCTTTCGGCACTTTTGAAGCCTTCTGGTGCAGATCTGACAGTGTGGTTCAATATCTAATGTCCCTTTAGGAACTATCTGTTGTCCAGTTCAGAGGACAGTACAATCAGACTGTGGAGTCTGCAGACGTTTACCTGTCTCGTGGGGTATAAAGGACATAACTATCCAGTGTGGGACACACAGTTTTCACCTTTTGGTTATTACTTTGTCTCTGGAGGACATGACAGAGTAGCACGGTACAGTAGATTTTCATTATTGCAATGCTGGTTTTAATTAAATCAACATGTATATATTTTTTGTAATGTTTATTTTAACAGTTTTCAAAACATTTATGACAATGTGGGTTTATTCTTTTCTTTTAATAAATCCCTCTACCCAAATAGCTATTATTATTATATAGCCTGTTTACAAATCTGGTTATGAAGGAATCCATCTACGAATGACAAGATATTGCACATGTTTTCAAGAGCTTAATCAAAAGCATATCTTTATTTGATTCCCAGCCTCTGGGCGACCGATCATTACCAGCCCTTGCGGATATTTGCTGGGCATCTAGCTGACGTCACCTGCACACGATTCCACCCCAACTCTAACTATGTGGCCACAGGCTCGACCGACCGCACTGTACGCCTCTGGGATGTCCTGAATGGAAACTGTGTCCGCATTTTCACTGGTCACAAGGTATTGAAAACTTCCAAAGGCCACTGAATGTAGTGAGCACTTGGACAGAAAATCCCATTTGTCTGTTTTATTTGCATTAGTATTGCATCGCTGTTCTTTCTTCATTCATTTTCTCCCTCTCTGTGTTATTCATGTAGCCTTATTAATAATTTATTAATACATTTTAGTTTTAGTCATTTGTTTTATTTCTGTTTTTGTATTTCAGTTAGTCGCCAAAGGAATATTACAAATTCTCTAAACAAGTTTTTCATCTAATAATTATATATATATATATGTATGTATATATGTATATGTGTGTGTGTAAAATTTCTGCTCCTGTGGAATGTTAATGTCCATTGTATTTGTAATGTATTACCCAATTGCTCTTTTATTACCTTTTTGTTTTATATATAACTAATGGCAAAAAAAATGCTAATGTTTGTTTTTCAGGGGCCCATCCATTCTCTAGCATTCTCACCCAATGGAAAGTTCCTGGCAACTGGATCCACAGATGGGAGAGTTTTACTGTGGGATATTGGACATGGACTGATGATTGGAGAGCTGAAGGGTCACACAGACACAATTTATGCCCTCAGGTTCAGTAGAGATGGAGAAATCCTCGCATCAGGTCAGCAGCACAATCTACTGTCGTCCGATTGATAGTTGTTTTTTTTATTTTGAAAGTCAAGCATTTAAGTATAATTCTAAGTACATCCCAAGTTATGTTGTAGTATGAGCTTTTTTACTTGATAATCCATACATCATTCTTAAAAAATAAATCATGTTAAAATGTATGAAAAATCATACACAGTTCCAGTTTTGTGTATATGCACACATTTTCATTACGAGATTGGTTCGCTGATCACTCAGGTTATACCATATGGTGGTATTTATTCCGTAAATGTGTTCCCATCATAGTTCATGCCCATTTTTTTTATGGGATAAAGTTGACATATCTCAATTATTATATATTTTAGAAACTATGCACATCTTGGCGTTTCCATTCAGCTTTTTTAATGCAATATTTCAAAATGTGCACTAAAATTGGTGGATAGAAACACAGCTATAGCTTTACAGGATATCAGAATTGCAAAAGGCATATTTTTGCTCATATGAACTACTGAAAAAATGTTTTCCCTCAAGAATGAGCTCTATATTCTTCTGTAGCACACAATATATTTAATACCAAAGCCTTCATATCAAATCTTAACAGAAATACCGAGTTCAGCAGGTTTTTCCGTGTAACTAAAGTTTCATTGAAGAAAAATAGATTTTTAACTTGATGTGTTTTGCTCCAGGCTCTATGGATAACACAGTTCGTCTGTGGGACTCGCTGAAGGCTTTCGATGACGTGGAAACAGACGACTTCACCGCAGCGACGGGCCACATTCACCTGCCCGATAACTCCCAGGAGCTGCTGCTCGGAACGTACCACAGCAAATCCACACCCGTCACCCACCTCCACTTCACCAGACGCAACCTGCTCCTGGCCGCAGGCGCTTACAACTCCCAGTGAAGTGACTGGGTATTCCTGAGGACAATGACTTTACGTAACTGTATTTGTTTTTTGTGAACGGTGTATATTATTTAAATGTTACTGCTCATCCTAACATGTGAAAAAGGTTCAAGCGAAGTGAAAGACATCTTAATGAACCATCAAACACTGAGCATACATGAGCTACCTGGGAGCAGCCACCAATACCTCATGCATTATTCAGATGCTAATCTTAGGTTAGATTTTACACCCTCACGAGAAACTCACTTTTTCCTCATCGATCGCCTCACTGCCATGCTTGTTTTCCAAGGCCTCTGTCTCACAATGATGTGGCTGGTCTCTTTGTAAATGAACTTTTCCAATTCAGAAACTGGTTATCAATCTTTGAAATGTGCTACTTGTGAACACTGTTCGATTTATGTACAAATTTTAATACTACTGCCCAAAATTGTAAATAAATCAAGTTTTCTACACAATGTTTGTTTGGTACAAGTAATCTTTATTCTTTACATCATTAAACTAAGTGATGAGGTCAAAACAAGGACATCCACCTTCCCACACCCCTAGCTTCATCACAAAACGTCCTGAAAATAGAGGAAAAGAGTGGGAATTAAACTTTTGGAAATATACACACATCACAAAATTGCCACATTTAGGCAGTACTTACTATAAATTAACTTGATTTCACAGCCTTTTGCTTCTTGGGCTTCAATTTGAAGAAGAGGATAATGGCAGCAATACTGGCGTATGTAGCCAACACACACTAAAGGCAAAACAGAGTCCGGTTTACTTATTTAATGTAGTGGAAAATACAAAAGCAATGCGTACTCGAGTTTAACTGCAAAATAATGGTAGACTAAGCATTATTCGAGTATAACTGCACTTACGTTCCTCCTGCCTGTGATTGTGTATGAGTTGAAGTACTTGGCGATCCCAGTGAACTGGTGTTGAGTTCCTGCATCGTGTCCTCCCATGTTTTCTGTGCGAAATCTGTCCAAAGACGTATTCATAAATGAGAATAAAGACATTCAAAGTCACAAGTCTTATTTCACAAATAACGTTACGTAAGGTCACGCAAAAAATACGTAAAGGACAATTCTGCATATTGTAACTAACACATGCTGTTTGTTTCTGAAATACAGCTGTAGAATGAGATTTTATAGTTAACAGTTAATTACAATCACGTTTAATGTTTAATATTAGAATTTGTATATTAGCTTCTCAGTCCGTTTGTTAATCCAACCGTCTTTGTGGTAAATGCCACTGGCGGGCATCACTGAGCAGTATATAATCACTTCAAACAATATAAAAACAGCATCGATTTCTAAATGAATCTGAATAAAAAACATTTCATGTAAAACATGACTTACCAAGCAAACTGGTGCCCTTCAATGGAGTGGCCGGAAAGCGAATGATTTAAGGAAATCCCGCCCTCGCGGTGATAGCCTGAAAGATCTGCAGTCAATGGATTGCGTTCCCGTCAATCACTTTTTACACTAATACAATAGGTTCGCAGAGACATCAATCTAACTTTCCTGTCATTCTATTGGTTGATACTTTTACCTTGCGGTATTATTTTAAATCCCGCCTCTAAATGTTTACATCCGGGTCGCACAGATCGCACGCTTCTGAGGAACATGTGAGAATTACTTACGAGGACTGTTTACACTGATCTACGCGACGTTTAACAGCGTAAGTAAAAACAACTAGTTTGTACCTCTGTTGATTTTGCTGGCACATGTTGCGTGTTTGAAACGTAAGAAATGTGTTGATTACACGTGATTTCTTGTGTTACTAATGTGTCCATGTCTACAGTTTTGTAGAGACGTGACAAAGATTTAAAGTGTTGTTTAATGCGTTTGTTCCTTTATTGAATTTCATTAGAGCCTTTATATTTGGGTAACGTTACGCGTTAAAGAATGGATGGAGATTTTCCCCGAGGCGGGACAGAGAAGAAGACCACCGAGTCCAAAACTGTTAACGTTAAAGTTAAGGCACATGAAGTGGACAATCTTTTTCAGGTAAGTTAAGAAAATGATGGTAGCGAGTGACTACGACAGTGATTTTAATTAAGATCAACGTCCAGCCTTCACATCTGTTATAAGAGTAATGTGCATGTGTGTAATGTTTTTCAGACACGTGAAACAGAGGGTAAAAGGAAGAGAAAGGGCCCACAGCAGGATGAAAAGCAAACAACTAAACAACAAAAAGTGGAAAGGAATGGTTTAAAACTTAATACTACCACCGCTGTGGAAATCCTTCATTTTAAGGTACATATGTGCAAATAAGATATTTGTCATTATTTGTTAATATTGAGTTATATATATATATATGTATATGTATCTCATCATCATCATCATCCAGTCTGTCTGGAATGACGTTTATTTATTTTTAATAAACACACTAGAATTGAGTCATGCCACTGACTTTGCATCTGATCGCTCTGGTTTCTCTGTCTAGAATCTGAATATTGGCACTCTGATGCTGGGTTGTGTGAAGGAAGTGTCGGACATTGAGGTGGTTGTTGCTTTTCCCAGCGGTCTTGTGGGTTACCTGCAAATCAACAACATTTGCGACTCCTATTCGAGTATTCTTAAGGACAGCCTAGACTCTCAAGACCGTTTAAAGGTATCACCGCCACATAAGGAATGAAAACGTTAAGCTGTATGTGAACGTTGTCACTAAAGGATGCATTTTGTTTGTGTTTGTCTGCTCTTCACAGGAAGTTGTCCCTCTTTCACAACTGCTTACTCCTGGGATGCTGATCCGATGTGTTGTGTCGTCTCTCGAGTCTTCTAAGGGTGGTTTTTTAAGTCTCAAAGTGTCAGTCAACCCTAAAGAGGTTAACAAGGTGTTAAGTTCGGGTTCTTTGAAACCTGGAATGGTGAGTTTCCAAAGTTGTGTGCATTTTATAAATATATATATATATATATATATATATAAATATATATATATATAATATGGAATTTATTTAAATGCAATTTTTTTTAATTACAATCATATTTTCTGTTCTATTCAAGTAGACATTGAATGCATTATAAATATTCAATGTATCACCCAGATCATTTTGATACAGTGTACTATTGTTAAAATGAAATAATTCAGTGCTGTAACTTTAATTTTTTTAGAATGCAGTTTTAGAACATGTGCATTTAATCAAATGGTTGGGAAGTAACAAGTAAATGGAAGTTGACCTTGACCACTTGAGTGTTGCCTAATGGGATTGAAAGCCTTCGGAGGGGCCAAGATAGTCAAAAAGTTTGTGCATTCCTTGCAAATATTGAGCAAAAAACATCCGGGTTGTAAATTTGACACCGTGGTGTTGCAGTATAGCCAGCAGCACTGAATGCAGATTTGACACTGTAGTGGTAATGCACTATAAGATAAGCCTGTCTTAACATTTCAGACACTGAGTGGTTGTGTGGAGAGTGTGGAAGATCACGGCTTCCTGGTTGACGTTGGAGTCAGTGGCACTAAAGCTTTCCTGCCCAAACAAAGCACATCCTCAAAAAAAGGTACTAAAGTCTGGTCCAAATACAGCAACATAACTATCATTAGTTTACTATACTGTGTATGTGTTCAGTGCCAATGATAAGTAAGTACTTAACCTAAAAATGTATTTGCCATGTATTTTCCTCCTTTTTTATTGCAAACCTGTATGACAAACAAACTTTAACATGTCAAATTATTTAAACTTTTATTTTTTTTGTAGTTTACATAAACGTTTAATCACAATTAATTACATCAAAAAAAGCATAGTTTACATAATTTAGGTGTGTATATACTCTGTATGTTTATTAGGTATATAGTCATGCAAAATGTAACGTTTAAAAAAAAAATGGGTATATATATATATATATACACACACACATATACACTTGTGTTGATCCTGAAGCGGCTGTGGTTAAATGCACTCAAAATCCATACAAAACAAATGTGCACACCATCAGTTATTTTTTTTAGAGCAGAGCAAAACGTCTGATATATATCGAAAGACATCTGTGCATTAGTCTGAATGCAGCCTGTTGCCACTGTTAATGATCTCATCAGTAATAATCAAGCGGCAATAATGCAGAGGAAAAAAAAAAAATTTTAAAGTCAAAACTATTTCTGTAAACTTTCGTATACTAAAGAGCGCTTTTTAAAATAAGTCATAGTTTTAAAAGAGTAGTCTGTTTATATAATGATAAAAAGTGTTAATTTTGCACAAAATAAATTTGTTTTAAATTGAAGGAGAATGTGATATTCTCCTGGTTTCACAGACAAGGCTTAAACTGGTCACAGACTAAAATGCATGTTTGAAGTGCTTCAACTGAAAATATCTTGCTCTGACATCTTAACATTTTGTAAAAGAAGTATTAATATCTTAATTAAAAAGGCCTAGTCCTGGCTTAAGATAAGCCATGCTTGAAAAACTGGGCCATTGTGTTGGTAATAATAATCTTATTGAATTGAATTGTCAAACCAAGATTCACACCTCTACTTTTAAGATGGCAGAACTGACACACAGATATCCCAAATATAATAGGGCTTTAATTTTAGTCATTATTTAGGTAGCACACATATTCTGAATGCCTTTGGCAGAATTCAAACGAGCCATTTTAATCTAGATAAAAAATAAAAATCTATACCCACATACATGCATACTTGCATACATAAAAGAATATAAGTGTATGCTTGTAAATACAGGTAAATATTTTCATATTATAATTTATATGTATACATAATAAATATACAGAGTACATGCATGCATATATAAACAATTTATTTTTTTATTTTGTATGTGATTTAATTGCGATTACTGGCTTGTCTGCACAAATTTTATTACATTAATAATTAAGGTTATGCATGTTTGGATTGACAACAACATTGAAGTTATTTCTTTCCTGGATGAACTGTCCATGTCGTTTGGTCAGGATAAAAGCAGTTTTATGATTGTAAGTTTCCTGTTTATCTCAGATCTGAATGTGGGTCAGTATGTAACAGTCCTGATAGAGGAAGTCAAGGACGATGGACGTGTGGTGCGTCTGTCCCAGGATCCCCAGGCTCTTGGAAAGGCCTGTGCAGAGGCTCAGCAAGGATGGACTCTAGACACACTCCTGCCGGGACTTCTGATCCGGGCAAGCATCAAGAGGGTAAGTCAGCTGCACATAAACATAAAATATGTCAATGTTAAAATATGTCCTCCTATCCCAGTTTAATATATAGGAACTACTTAAAAAAAAATTTTTAAAGATGATTTCAAGTGTTGTAGATCAATCGTTTGGAGATGTTGATGTTCTCTGCTGATGTTTTGTCACGCTAGGTTACTCCTCATGGGCTTATCATGACGTATCTTTCATCTTTTACTGGAATGGTTGATTTTCTGCACCTTGATGAGGACAAAGCATCAACCTACAACACAGGAGACAAGGTACAAGTCAAACCAAAGAAATAGTTATTCAAAAGCCATGTAAGTTTGTATATATGCTTAGTTTCACTTTTTGAAACTGAATTAAATTTGTTTTCTAAAATAAGAACAAATTAAACAAACTTTTTTTTACATCGTCAAATTAAATAAAGCCTGCAGAAATGTAAATATTACATATAAAATGGTAACTTGTTTGAGTTACTTGACATACATGGGGAAATAGCAACGTAGTAATGTTGTTGTAAAGTAAATTTTAAAAAAAATATGGTAACACTTCAGAATAGGGGTCCAAAATAATGCATTAGTTAAGCATTAATTAATGGTTAATTTGTTC
>JAUCMT010000001.1:21814810-21845286 GCA_032357475.1 Enteromius thamalakanensis
ATATAACAAACATATTGTCAACTATTTTATTTATTTATTCGGTTTTTGTTTTTTATTTTATTTGGGGGGTTTTCCCCTTTTTGCCATCTTAGATCTTTAAAATTACTATGTAAAATTTAAACCTGTTTTGATTATTTGAAACAAATGAATAATGAGTTTTTTTTTAATTGCTGAATTTATTTCTTTAATTTTATACTCTCTTGGCATCTCTCTCCCTTTGAATGCAGTCTTGTGTTTCATGAGCAATGTATTCGTACCCTTTCTTATTAATTTAACATGGGCATGTTTAGGTGCTGTCAGTGGACGCTCAGCAGAAGAAGTTGTGCCTCACCAGGAAGAAGGCCTTAGTTGAGTCCACACTTCCTCTCTTCCTATCCTACGCTGATGCCAAGGTGGGCCGCATCTCCCACGGCTTCATCGCATGTGTGAGGAACTTTGGCTGCATCGTTTGTTTCTATGGAGATGTGAAGGGTCTGGTTCCCATGTCAGAGCTGTCCAAAGAGTATTTGACTAATGCAGAAGAGCTCTTCTTCTCTGGCCAGGTAAGAGAGGAGCAGTCTTTAAAAGATTTCAAATGCATAGTCAAAAATTTGGGGTCAGCATGGTTGGGGAATGTAAATGTTAAATGTAGTTCTTTTGAACTGTCCATTATAGAATAAATAATGTCTTATAATCTTGACTTACTCGAATGTTAGGCAGCACAACTGTTGTTGATAATAAAAAAAAATGTTAAGCATCAAACTAAAATATTAAAATGATTTTTTAAATTTCTGCAGGTTGTCCAGGCCAAAGTCTTGAGTTGTGATGTAGAAAAAAAGATGCTACGTTTATCCTTCAAGGCCGTAACTGAGGGAGACGTAAAAGAGGCACAGACTGAGAAATTTGACTTTGTTGTTGGAAAGGTAATTTGACTGAAGTTTTTATATTTGCTTTATTTTCGAAACTCGTCAAAATATATATAAAAAAGCTACTTTTCTTTCAATGCTATTTCCTGCTTAGACGGTTGAAGTAAATGTGTTACGCAAAGTCCTGGATGGTCTGGAGGTCTCCATTGTTCCTGAGGACGTGCCAGCTTTCATACCCACAGTGCACCTGTCTGACCATTTGACCAACTGCCTTCCCATGTGGTCGGCACTGGAGGAGGGTGACACTGTCTGTAATGTAATGTGCCTCAGCAAGACTAAGAACGGCATTGTATCCTCACACAGCCATTGATTTCTCTGATTTGCCTTTATTTATATATCGCTTTATACAATACAGATGCTGCCAAAGCAGCTTTAAATATCACTCTGAATAATGTTTTGGAGCTGTAGAATAGCAGTTTTCCTGGTAATGCTGTACACAAAGCAGCACAAACACTGCTTTAATGGGTGATACATGCATAATGAAATAATAATGAGAGCATCGACCAATAAGCGCGGATTAGTGTCTGAAAAAAGAGAGGTTTGGAGTGAATCATTTGGGAGTTCTTGAGCAAATAATTTAAAAACAAATGCATAAAATAAGACCTGTTTTGCATGCATGTCAACCTGTTTTTGGGAACTTTCAAAACTAATATATGAACCTTTCATTATCCATAATAGGGGCACTTAAAGTCCATTTATCATTGCACAGTTCAGTTCAGTTTAAATAGTTTCCGTGCTGTCAAGTCGACAAACTTCCCTATCGTTCAGTTTTCTTAACCTAGCTCTGTTCAGACTCTCACTAAGAAACCTCTTCTGAGGGCCTGTCTGGGGGATGACAGCCTTCCCAAAAACTTCTCTGAGCTCCAGGTGGGGATGCAGATGATCGGCTGGGTGAAGAACGTCATGTCTTATGGAGTCTTCGTCCATTTCCCGTATGGACTCTTCGGCCTCGCTCCTAAAGCTGTAGGTCTTTGTTTTGGTCATTTGGATGCGATTTAGTATCGAATGGCAGGTTTTTGTGTCAATTCAATTTTGTTTCCTCTCATCGTAGGCCATGTGTGATAGCTTCATCAGAAACACCTCAACAATCTTTGACATCGGCCAGACGGTTGTTGCCAAAGTCACCAATTTGGACCAAGAGAAGGGCAGGTTTCTGATCAGTCTGAAGGTGTCAGAAAATAGTCTCTCAGATGAAGGGTCCCAAGCCAGACTGATCCAGGGTCTGAAGGAGAGGAAGGCCATCTTTAATGCGATGACTTGCAGAGGTGTGAGCGTAGTTTGACTGGCGAAGGTGTTTCACTTCTGTATACTAGTGTCTAATCAAAATGTCTGTCTGTCTCCAGATGAGTCTGACGCGCAGCAGCAGCTCTCTGATGTTTCACTGGGAGATAAACTGAAGGTGACTGTGGGGGATAGCAGAGAAGATGGCTCGGTCACACTGACCTCAGATAAGCTCCACAAAGCCACTGTATTGGTCTCAGAGAAACACACAAAAGGTGCCTTCCTCTTAAGAAAAAAACCCCCTGCAGCTTTCAGTGGTTGTGTGTGAATCTGGTGATCTCAACATGGACGGGTAACATACTAGTTCTCATCTAACTAGATTTGCGTCAATGTTTCAGGTGTGAATATGAGTCCAGGCTTCAAACACACTGCAGTGGTTCTCCATGTCGACATTTTCCATTCTGAGGTCCATGTGTCGCTCCTTCCAGAGCTGATCACGGCGACAAAGCAAAAGGTAAGCCCAACTCATAGCCCTCAAAATCCATAGCATCTAATGTATTCAGGCCTGTTAAAGTTTATTCCTTCTGTTGTCTTCAGTTGGAAAAGGGCTCCACAATCACTGCCACTATCCAGTTCACCGACAAAGACTTTGCTGTCATCTCATTGGGTGACACCGGTCACCTGACCTTTATTCCCACTCGCACTCACCTAAATGACATCTTCGATTCAAAGAAGTTTGTCGTGGGTTGCTGTCTGGGTGTGACCGTGGAGGAGCCCAGCAGCGAGGAGTTGGGAGGACTTCCTCTTGTTGAGTGTATAAAAGCGAGTGCTCAGAGCATATGCAAGAGAACAGATCGTGGGGAGATGATTGTAACGGTAAAGAAGGTGAAGCCCTTGGCGGTGTCGGTGTTGCTGCCGTCGAAGACCATAGGAAGTATACATGTATCTCATGTCATGGAGTCACCGGTGGTTGGCAGCTTCCCAACATCCTCCTTGCAGGTCGGGAGCAAGATCGAAGGCAGAATAATTGGAGAACACCTTAAGTAAATATAGCAGTGTTTAATTTTCCATCACAGTATCTACTTCATCTCAGTGCCTTTCAAATAGTACTCACCCAAAGGAAAGAAAGATGTATATCAAAATGTTTTTATGTATTAGCATTTTACGTCATTTTATTTTATTTAAAGCTTTATTCATTTTAAGTGATTTAACAATTTGAAGTTAAATCGTGATATAATTGCCAATGGTTAGCATTAACGTTTCATATTTTCATTATTACAACTGTATTGGATTTTCACTATTTGAACCGCTCACGATTAGGGTCGAGGTCCCAAAATAGAGATTGGTTAAGCTGTTCAGGGGCATGTTCCTCAAGAACATTGCAAATATATGTAAATTAAGATAACATACATTGGATAATAATATTACATATTAATATTACACATTGATAGAAATTCATCTTTTCCAATAAGATTAAACTGGTTTTTGTAAGTTTTATGGGCATTTTTACCTTCATAAAGCCATTTTTTTCCCTAAAAGTGTCTAACGACTTTTGAGTTAAATTCTAACATTTAAATATTGAATATTAAGATATTACTAAAAAAAAATTCAATCATCACAGAAGCTGCACTGAAGTGGCATTCAGATGTATTTACACACTATTGGCAAGACATGAATGCATTGTTTTATGGGACAATTGGGTTATTTTTACCATTTCATATTTAATTTTTTGGTATTACTATTCTAGAATATAGATTAAAATTTTGCAAATATAATAATTCATATTATTTAACTTTAGCTCATTGTGCTTCAATGAATGCTTTTCATTGGTGGCGTGGGAATAATGTCAGCTTTTATGGACTCTTGGCATTGCTTAATTTGATATTTATCTTGACATTTTTTTTATTTCTTATAAAATATTCTTTTTCAACAGGTTTCTGCCAAACTCTCATTCTGACTTTAAAGATAGTCCCCCTCAACTCACTCTTCTGCCCAGGTATGCATTTCTACAGTTCTGCATACATTAATTTAACATGAATGTGAACAAGCAGCATACGGGGTCAGCTGCTCCAAACATTTGTCTGTCTATTCATTGTTTGGTGGTACATACTATTTTTAATATATTTTTCCCCCCATTTCTTCACTCCTTCAGAAAAGGCAAGAGGAAATCAAACTTCAAACCTGGAGATGACGTTATATGCTTTGCATCAAAGGTAGCTTTTACAGTTTAAGGAAAAGAATATGTCATATTAAACTGCATAAGCTGTTGAAGTAATTTTTGCCTTCTCCTCAGTTCGACAAAACATCACAATGCTTAGAGGTTCATGTGAAGCCCAACATCATGGGAACCATTGAACTGTTAGCCATGATTACCAAAGCAAGCGTAAGTAGCTTTACTTGTTTATAGGGTTTTTTTTCTGCTGTATTTTTTTGTACTGTTGCTTGTAATTTGTTTCTTATTTCTTTTGCTGACTGTTTACTTGTCTTCGGAGAGCTTAAGGTTTTTTTTTAAGTGATGGTGACATTGGTGACAATAACTATTACACTGTCTATTCTACAAAAAAGGCTATCATGAAGACCTTATTTAAAGCAAAAATACCTCTTATATAAGAAATTTGATAATCTCACCCACCCCTGCTTGTTTGTTAAATGCAGTAATTGAAAAGTATACTCGTACGGTGTTACAATATTGTTTTGTGTATTATAAAAAGTATTTCATTTATATTTAATAAAGATGCTACTTACTTGAAAGAGTTCATTCAGTTAACTGTGACTTAAATGTTAATTGTAAAAAAAAAAAAAAAAATTCAAGTTATGCAAATTCATTTCCGAATAAACAAGCTATAACGTTTTCAAATTGTTTTCCCACAGCAATCTCAACACCCGCATACGCTGTTTAAATTGGGACAGACCCTTTCTGCAAAGGTCGTTAAGCGTGGTACCAAACAGCCCTTGTGTCTTTGTCTTTCACTCACAGGTAACGCTTGTAGTTTCATCTGCAATTATATTCATTTTGAAGCATGGCACTTTCAGTACAGTCAGAGGAGATTTGATGTGACCACTTTTCAGTTTATATTTTGTCCTCATTATACTGAACGCTGAGTCACACAGCTCTTGATGTTGTCGTGACGCATATTGCGGTCGTCCCTGGAGTCTCTTTAGCATTTCCTGCATGTGTCGTTGCTGTAGGGATATACAAGCTGGAGCAAGGGGTGATCACCATGGCGAGGGTTCTGAAAATTATGCCTCACTTGGGACTGTTTCTCCACCTGCCATTTGGGAACACGGGTGTGTCTTTGGTAACGGATCTCTCTGACGAATTTACAGACAACCCGCTAGAGCCTTACAAGCTGGGTCAAGTAGTCCGGTGAGTCATGACCTAGTTGGAATTGTTCATGATGAATGTCTAAAAGGATTTTTCTTGCGTAGACGCATTAAAAATCTGAAAATGTTTGTTTATGTGTGTCTTTTATTCAGGTGCTACATTGTTGGAGAGGAAAAAGGAAACTTCAGTGTTTCTTTACGTCCCTCCAGGTACATAATCAAGCATCATTTTAAAATTAGATTAAACTGGGTTGCAGAGCTCCATGAAATATATGTGTTTAATTAGTTTTATTTATTTAAAATTTTATTTAAAAAAAAAATAATAATTTAAATTTAGTTTTACATGTTTGCCATATATTTTACATATTTACAAATTTTACATTACATAACAATTTACTATACATTTAAAAAATTAGCCATATATATATATATAATTTACTTTTTTTTTCTCTTTTTTTTATAATTTTCTATTTACTTTAAACTCAAATTTCTCCTTTTTCTGCAGAGTGTATAAGAGCCACAGTAAGACCATTACAGATCCAGAGATTGAGTCAATTTCCGACATAAAAGATGGCCAGATTCTCAGGGGATATGCGATGTCTATTACCAGTCTAGGCATATCTGTGAGGTAAAGCATGTTGATATTGCTTAAAATTTTTAAAGAAAGTCATACGTTGTATTAATATTATTTGTTTTGTATTAAGGTTATCAAGGGCCATCACAGGAACAGTTCATTTTAAGAATGCTACAAAATACTTGGTGGATGATGTAGAAACATTTTCTGAACACATTTCCATGAATGCATTGCTGACGGTTAAGGTTCTCAGGTAATGTGTCTACATGTACACAATGACCAGCTATTATTAATACATTTAAATGCATTTATTTGTAGTGCTATGCGACTAAAAGCAATTGTTTCTAAATCAGTGTGAACAAAGAGAACGGCGACATGAACCTGTCGCTGCTGTCAGAGGACACTGGCAAACCAGATCTGCTTCCAGAATCCCTTAACCTTCCTTTGCGTTTCCCAAAGCGAAAACGTAAAAAGGACAGTATTCCAAAAGTGTTCTTAAGAGAGGAGGATGAGGGAACGTTGTGTAAAAATGAAAAACAAGTAAAGGTGATGCATCTTCTCTCTTCAGATCAATTCAATTGATTTAATATTTTAATATGGATGTGCAACTGCTTCTCTGATGCGTAACAGTTGTCGTCTGGTTGTTTAGGGTAAGCAGAATGGATCTGGTTCAAAGGAACCAGAACGTCTGCAGGTTTCTTCTGCCTTCCCGTGGAAATCCACGCTGAGCTCTTTAACACCTATTGCCGCAGCAGACGACACCCGCGATTCAAGCGAAGATGAGCTGGAAGTCACGAGCAAGGTGAGTTAAAAAAAAAAGTAATCCCGAGTGATTTTCGGAGCCCTTTTGCTCACTCTGGATGTGTACAGTTCTTGGAGGGTGAGTAGGGGAGCACCAAAGATCTTTTCAGCAGACGGGACTGTAGTCTTCTGACGTCTGATTTGTAGCTGAGCCAAACCAGACACAGGACAGACTCAATGACGGCTGGGTAGAATTGTTTTAGCAGCTCCTGTGGCAGGTTGAATTTCCTCAGCTGGCGAAGGAAGTACAGCCTCTGCTGGGCGTTTTTGGCAATGGAGTCTATGTGAGGGTCCCTCTTCAGGCCCTGCAGGTCCTCTTTACTGCAGGTTTAGCAGATTTAAGTTTTTTCCTTTTAAGATGAACCAGGCAGTGATCAGAAAGTCCTAAAGCTGCTCTGGGAATGGAGTGATATCCATCCTTAATTGTGGTGTAACAGTGATCCAAACGTTACTGTCTCTGGTGGGACATGTAACAAGCTGTCTGTATTTTGGTAGCTGACGGGAGAGATTTGCTTGGAGAGGAAAACACAAACACATCTTGAATCAGTTTTTCATCACAGTAGATGTAAAGAAATTTTCAGCTCTCCTTCTGACGGCACCCATTCACTGCAAGGAATCCATTGGTGTGCCAGTGATGTAATGCTACATTTCGGGTTTTCAATTTTGGAATGGAAAAAATATTCACAATTCTACCTGTGATGATTAAAGCGATTATTAAACTTGGGAGACAAAACGATGGTTTAATTAAATAATTGCAAAGAACTGGCAGGTAACACATTCGGTTAAATGTAGATCATTTTGATTTTGAGAGACTAAATAGCATTTCCTTGTAAATAAGTGAAAGTCACTTTATATCATTCATCTGCAAACACAGTAAATGTCTCTTCTTTCTCTCCAGCTGGTGAAAAAGTCTCGTAAAGAGCAGAAGCAGGAGCAGCAGAACGTGGAGCAGCAGCTCAGCAAGCTGGAGGCGGAGCTCATGGACTCCTCCGTGCGTCCGGACAGCACCGTGGCGTTTGAGCGTCTGCTCCTGTCGTCTCCGGACAGCTCCCTCCTCTGGCTGCAGTACATGGCTTTCCATCTGCAGGCTACGCAGATCGAGCAGGCACGCGCTGTCAGCGAGAGAGCCCTCAAAACCATCTCCTTCAGGTGAAAAGACTGTTGAGATTAAATCAAGTTTGACTCGCATGCTGCTGCAGGAAACATGTTTGAAAACAGCCGTTATTCGACACTAGTTGCACATAAATGACAGGCTATCGATCAAAGATCAATGTTCTCTGTTCTCTTGCGTAAATAAATTAGTTGTGTTAAATGGCGTCTGAATGAGATCTCAGTTTTGTCGGTTTGTTTGTGTGTTTAGAGAGGAGCAGGAGAAGCTGAACGTGTGGGTGGCCATGCTAAATCTGGAGAACATGTACGGGACACAAGAAAGCTTGCAGAAGGTCTTTGAACGGGCCGTTCAGTACTGTGAACCTCTTCCTGTGTATCAGAAGCTAGCCGACATTTACGCCAACTCTGACAAGAATAAAGTAAGCACTCTGTCCAGTCATGTGATGGGTGTGGTTGTAAGAAGGGATGCAGGGATGTATATTTTGTCTTAAGAGGTCTGACCAAATTTGTTTAAAAGTGTTGTCCTCGTAAAGTGTTTTTCAGCAAGGCATTAAATTGACTTAAAGGTGAGAGTAAAAACATTTATGCTGTTACAAAAAATTTATATTTTTTAATGAATGTTGTTTTTTCTATTCATCAAAGAGGATCCTGAAAAAAATTTATTGCATTTTCACTAAAATAATATTTATAATAACTAGTTATGGATCATGTGACACTGAAGTAATGATGCTGAAAATACACAGCAATCAATCATATTTAAAAAAAAAAATACTTGAAATTTTTGTTATTTAATATTTCACAATATGGTTTTTACTGAATTTGTATCAAATAAATGTAGCCATGATGAGACTTGTTAAATGTTATGTAATTACTAAAGTTATATAATATATATGCTACAAAGCATCAGAAAATTACAATGAAATGAAATGTTGTATTTTGTGTGTGTAGGAGGCTGAGAGTCTTTATAAAAGCATGGTGAAACGCTTCAAACAGGAGAAAGCTGTATATCTGAGTTATGGCAACTTCCTGCTACGACAGCATCAGAGCGATGCTGCACATGCCCTTCTGCAGAGGGCGCTGCAAAGCCTTTCCAATAAAGAACGTGAGTGCCAGCCATGCTTCAGACTGACATGCGTAGTTACCACATTTATGCATGCATTGAGACTCACTAGGAATAGATTCATTAATAATTATGAACCTGAAAGGCAGTTTGGATGATATTAAGGCCCTGCAGGTTTTCTGTTAGCAGCTCATGCATTGTTTCATCGCTGTCTTTCCAGATGTGGACCTGATTGCCAAGTTTGCTCGGTTGGAGTTTCAGTACGGCAATACTGAGAGAGCCAAATCCATGTTTGACAAGGTGCTGAGTACCTACCCCAAACGCACAGACTTGTGGTCCGTGTTCATAGACTTGATGGTGAAGCACGGCTCTCAGAAGGAAGTGAGGTAAACACAGCTGCAGGGTGATACCAGTCACTTTTTACTTCCATATTATGAATTCTTAAAGATAGTTCACCCAAAAAATAAAAATGTCATTAGTTATGCGACCTTGCGTCATTCCAAACCTGTATGAATTTATTTCTTCTGTTTATATACTTGAGTATGAGTAACCAAACATTTGACAGCAGCCATCAATTTCGAAAAAATATAATGAAAGTCAGTGGCTACCAGCAATTGTTTGGTCATCTTTAAAATATCTAAAAAAAATAATAATAAAAAAATCATACTGGTTTGAAACCATTAAAAGGTGAGTAAATTGACAATTTTTGAATTATCCCTTTAAGAATGGACCCTTGTGATCAGATTTGCAACAAAGTAACCTACTGCATTTTGTATTTTTAATAATTTTTAATGAATAAATAATTACTTTTTTACAGTTAAAAAATAAGCCATTATATATAGTATAAAAGAAATCTGATTAAATTATGTGGGTGTTTAGACTCTTGAAATTCTAATCTGAATTCAGGTTGGTGGTTTCGCATCAACTTTTTTTAAAATCATGTTTTGCTTTTACCCCCCAGGGAGCTTTTTGATCGCGTGATTCACCTGAGCGTGTCTGTGAAGAAGATCAAGTTCTTCTTCAAACGCTACCTGGAGTATGAAAAGAAGAATGGCACACCTGAGAGCATCCAGACAGTCAAACAGAAAGCTCTAGAATATGTAGAGTCCAAAGGAGCAGAAGCCCAAAGCTAGTGCCATCTATTTTACATTAAGATTATTAGGATATTCAAGAAGCATCTGTAATCTTTTTTTATCCTGTGCATCTTTTACATACTTCTGTAGCTGTATTTGTGTTTCCTGAGCTTTGATGTCATATCATGAAATGTCTGTAAGCGACCACATTTTCCTATTTCATAAATGGATTGAAAATATTGCTATAGTACGAAGTCACATGTTTTGCAATAAAAATTCAGCTATCTAAAGCTTTAGATCCAGTGTTTTTTTTATAAAAATGAATTTTAACCACAAAAACATGACATTTTATTCAAAAACAAAAAATACAAAATAATGAGAAGGGAACAATTCAAGCAATGAACACAATATTGGATAAGAACTGCTGGTTACTGATTATATATTTAATTTCTGTAAGGACTACGCAGGATCTTCTTGAAGACCTGTAGTACCGGTCAAACAGACAATGCACTACACCTACAACCCTATTATCACATATATACGGCTGTCCATCGACGGCAGAAGTTTAATGTTTTCTTTTGTTGCCTGGTTAGATCCCCTGAGGCAAACTCCTGAGATATTTACCTCTCATTTTAACGCCGTTACCCAGCATGCACGGAGTGTCTTTCGCTTTAGAACCTCGGCACGATACTACTTTAAAGATTATTGTGGCACGATAATATAGGAGATTATTCTTATGCTTGGCTACTGGCAATATGGTACTGAATCACTAGTGTCGTCCTGGTTTCTCGCTTTCTCCGGGTCCGCTGTGGCTGTGCATATAGATGGCTTTGGAGAGCCTTGGCAGGTCACATGGTATGTTCCAACAATAGCAGAACTAGAGGGTGTTAATCTGGCCGCGGGCCGCACAGTTTCTGGGGTCACACCTCCTCGGGGTCTTGCAGCCCCTCGGCTCCTCGCGGGGCGTCGGCGTTGTGGAGACGCATGATGGGTTTATTGCACATCGGGCAGACGCTGCGGATCTCTAGCCATTTCAGCAGGCACCTGCAAGTTACAAAGAAATGAGAAGATATGTCTTATGCAAATAGCAAATGGTTTTAGCACTTGTCTATGCAAAAGTGTCACCCCAATGTTAGGCTGTTGCTTATTATAGGGTTTGTTTAGCAGTCAGAAGTGTTAAAAGTGAATTATATTTTAATATGGCATTTATTCTTCCATTTTCAGGAGCCGTTACTGCAGACTCAAGTGCCACAGAAATGATTGCTTTATTGCTTTAATTTCAAAGACAACTACTGATATAGAATAAATGAAAGTTATTGTGCTGTGATGTGTTTTCAATGGAATTCTGCTGGGTATTTCAAGCAGGTCTTGGCTTGTAAATGTGACATTTCCCATTTAGTAAACACTTGTTTCAGGGGAACTCACTTCTTATGGAAGGTGTGTGAACACGGGCAGATGCCCAGCTCATCTCTGGTCTTGAATTCCTCTAGACACACGGCACAGGGCTGCTGTGATACACAAGAAACAAGCTATTTCAGTCTCCTTTTCTTTTACACACATATTTCAACCGCTTCAGCAGGATGCAACAGGAATGCCGGCTGTAAGTTAGCCAACATTGCTCTTTGTTTTGGCTTCAGCCACACTTTTTCCTACTGCATGATGGAGATCCATTCTTTTCTACTGGATATCAGTTTCACATCTGGTACATTTTACTAATTTACTTTTTTTTTAATCACTTTTGTTAACTGAAATCCAAAATATAAATTTCAATTTGGCCTTATATTTTATATATATATATAAAACTTTTTTTTACTTCGTAAGACATTTTACCTTTAAAAATAATGCTTTGAATCTAACCTCACACACATTTTGCACCTCATAACAGGTTCAGGGAATTTATGACACTTACTCCAAGCAAGCTCAGCTTCTTTCCTGCGCCTTTCAACACCACCTTTTATTAAAAAAAAGAAAACATTTTAAAAAAAAAAGTGACAAAAGAACAATGATTTGTTTGTAATTTTACAGTAAATCACTTTAAGTTTAAAAGTGTAATTTCTGCGCCACTGAACGTAACCGCCTTATCGAGTACAGCTATCCGAACACGCCCCCTCCCCCCCGTCAGCCATTGGTCGAACAAACAGATAGTTCCGCCCCCAGACGCATGCTATTGGTCGAGTCAGCGAGCCGTTAAACCCAGAGCCGTTAAGAAACACTCGTCTGTGAAGAGGACTAGAAGAAAACAAACAAATAACGCCACAGGGACACCGGTTTATCGTTTTTGAGGTAACTTAATCACTTAATCACAGTTGTTACTTAATTACAGTTGTTTAAATATTAAGATGGAATCAAGTAAAGTATTGTATCACCGAAAAATAGCCTTATTCAGCCCGCTGCCATTTTGATTCGAAAACGAGGCTGTGGGGGTAACATAATGTTAAACAGGAAATCGCAACAACTACAAACCTATTGTGCCGTCCTCCTCTTAATCTCCACTGTCTCAAATGTTTACTCACTGTCTTGATGTTTCAAAATTACTTAATTTATACTAAATTAATCACTTATTAATTTAATATGAAGGAATGTCTCATTAAATCGATCAATTAGAGTTTTAAACACATCTAAGCCTACTTTTATTGCGGTTTTTCGTGTTAAGAGTGACAGGTCGTAAGCCACAGACTTTCTTTTTATTTTTTAAATGAACTTCACTAACATTGCATTATTTTATTATTGTAATATTTAGTTCCTGCTCAAGATGGAGACAGCAGAAAGCCTCCCTGTTTGTTTTCTTTACCCTTAAAAAAAGGTTTTGTATATATCAGGAGTGCACACAAATAAAAATCTTTGCAGTTATGAGGGGGGAAAAAGCGTTTTAATTTGACACTTTTTACACTAATTTTACAATTTATCAAGTGAATATTTGCAGTGAATGTTTGAGTGAAGATAGTTCAGTGCCCAGCTTTTTTCTTTGGCACTTTGAGTATAGCATGTCTGTGATGTTATGTTATAAAGACATTAATTCATCCAAAGGTCTGTCATTTTTCCTTCCGTGTGAATTTACTTTACACCATAAACGCTGTCTTCATTATCTTCAGTCAGTATATACTGTCTGGACGGACGAAGGATAAAAAGTTGAGAATGTATGAAATGATGTATTATCGTTTTTTTACGGCTAAACGATCGACATTCAGGTACACAACAATACACCATAGCGAACGCTGCTGGTCTACTACTAGCCTGTTCTTCCTCACAGCTTCGTTTTCGAATTAAAACGGTGACGGGCTGAATAAGGCGTATAACATAGGCTTAATTCATGTTTTCTTGGAAAATTTTACTTTTCCCAGCCACTGTGACTACATAGCCTACTGTAAGTAACTAAGAATGGACAAGTGTGCCCCATAACCGACTAATTGATTGATTGATTGATTTAATGTTCAGTCCTACGAGGTTACATAAGGGTACACCAATGCTTTTATAAATGTAGGTCCCATATAGGACCCAGATATTTTAAATTAATTAGCCTATTATCTGATATAAAATCGAATGAGCTTGATAAACATTATGAAGGTTAAGTTTCACCACCATCACATGGTTTTTGTTTGAAATCATAATGATTTCACCCTGCCTTTCTTGAGTCATGTAATCCATATAATAGTATCACATCTCACATTTGCAAACTATATGAGGAGCATGAAGGTCATCTGTTAGATTGGATTTCATCAAGACTATGGATAAGACTATGCTATATTTAACTGTATTGTTCTAGGCCCACCTCATTGTAGCTGTACTGCTCCCTTGTACCTTGCTGTTTCAGTCTGTAAAGAGAAGAGAAAAAAAATGAAACATTTCTGCACTTCCTGAGTGTAACTGCAAAACTGCTGTGGGTGGTGCAAAAGAGAGAGGTTGTGATTGTGTAATTCTTTTTGCTGCAGCATTTCCTGTCAAACTCTCATATGCATGTAAAACGCTACATACTATACAATTAACACTAATAATTTACACTGTTTAATCTCTAAGTCTGAATAAATAAAGGGACAAAACTGTGTGTGAATAGGATGACTGTGTTAATTTGACAAAATAAAGCCTCAGACACGTCTTCCTGTGTCTTCCTACATGTCTTTACAGGAGCAGAGAGCAACAGAGGACAGATCTGATTTGTGCAACAGCAGTTGTGCGGGTGTGCTGAATGCTTTTGGGTTCTTGCCTGAACAGATAGCAGCAGAAGATTACACTGAGCATGAAGATGAACATGCCTATGCCCAGTACAATGACGTACACGTTGAGCGGCAGACGGTAGATGTCGTCCTCTGACATATCACAGTCTGAATGCTGCAGTCCTAGACCACAGAGGCAGCCTGCACACAAACACACACTTTAAATAACACAAGATGGCTCGAAAAGATCTGAGCAGGAAGCACACAGTTCTTTAGTACGCCTGTTTTCAGGGAATTCTGGGAAATTAGCTATGTAGAAAACAAATACGGACAAACCACCATCTGGCCTTTTTAGGAAGCCATATGTGTGTTTAAAAATTTTTTACCATTGATACTTTACTGTTTTCTAACCATGTGAAGTTCATCTTCATTTATATTCTCCTGTCAATCAGCATAGGAGTTAAAGATTAAAGCAGCGTTTGCAAGAATCCCCCTTAAGAATGATTCATCTAAGGTGCTAAAGGGCTTCCACAGAGATTATTGTAAGCTTGTGTCATTCTGATGAGATGGTAAAGTGAGATTTAATGTGTGCCATATGCACAGGATTCAGATCTTAAAACTATTTGGAGAATGTATTATATGCAGTATTATTCATACATTTTGGCACATATTGAAGCAAAGACTACAGTTGAATGTATTTTTATTGAATCGTATTATATAAGGCTACTAAACGAATATCTTTTTTTATTTATTTATGTGTACAGGTCACTCATAGTATTACCATGGTACTGGTACATTGTAATTGGTGGTTAGCAGTTTTCTAATTATAGTCCATATTCGTTAATGCTATATTCGGAAGAAGTTTGCTTGCTCAGCAGCTTCCTGTTTACATATATCTGCACATATACATACACATACATATGTATGTATTATTCAAAAGTGCGGGATCAGTTAGATTTTATTTTATTTTATTTTTATTATTTTAGTATTTAATTTTTTTTGTTTACAGATGGGGTTTTTTCTATTAAATGCATCCAAAAATATTTTTGGTGTTACATAAAATTTATATTTCAGAGAAATGCAATCCTTTGAATGTTATATTCTGCAAGAATACTGAAAGAAATTTAGTACTTGTGCAGCAAATCATCATATTAATAATTTATAATAATAATAATAATAATAATAATCATGTGACACTTAAGAGAGGTTTAATGATGCTGAAAATTTAATTATGTTTTAAGATACATCAAAATAGAGATTGGTTATATTAAATTCTAATAATATTTAAATATTTCTATATAATGTTTCTGTTGTACTTTGATCAAAAAATACAGCCTTGGTGAGCATAAAAGACTTCATTTAAAAACCAATCACACCAACTTCAAACATATAGTGTTATGCACAGTATATTATAAGTATATGACCAGTAAGTCTTGATCATTTATAAATATGCCAGTATGTCAGCTTTTTAATTTGTTTTATCTGGTTAAGTCATTCCGATAGACACGTTTACTCGACATATGACGTATACATAATTAGAATCTGAGCCGTTTCCTCTAATAATGAAAATGCAGTCCTTGTCTACTTTTTTAGCGTTACTGTTATTGAACATTTGACTCACTATATGCCGTTCTATGTTTTTGTCTAAAAATAAAACTCTAGACATATCAGTTTTCTGAAGAGCTAAAGGCTGACAGCATGCGGGTTGTTAAAAACAGTCTAGGCATTGCACGAATACTTCCACAATCTTGACAAGCTACTCTTGACCTTTCCAAATAGTTCCCCTTGACTTCGAAACCGGTTTCAACATCACGAGCAGCGAAACAACTTCAGTGACTAATGCTGTTGGAAAAAACAAACTCAAGTTCAGCTTGGACTTTTTCGCAAAGGCCACTCACCGTTACACCATTGGAATGGTTGCATGTAATCTGACTCCAAGCACTGCTGCTGCAAACTCACTGCTTGTCTGGAACAGGCAATGCGGGGGCTGGAGGACACAAGCGAAAGCTTGATTCCGGGTTGACTTATTCACGACAATTTTTCCTGACGTTCTTCCCGTAGGTCAGACAGGTCTCAAAAGCAGCTCTTCAAATAACAGGGTGTGCTGTCTTGATTATAGTTCAATTATTCCTCCATTCATCCCACTTTTATGATGTCAGCATCGAAGAACAAAAGATTTCAATCACTCTTTGGCTCCGCCGATGTGAATATGCACAAGGTTCTTTGTTACACAGACAAAGGGAGCATAATGTGCCCTTGATATTCTTCTTGTCTTTGAGATCCAGTCCGTATGTGGCTGGATGGCACTTCGGATGTGATCTTCTTTGTGTCGTCATACACAAAAGTTACCAAATTCCTGAATAATAATTCCTGCGTATGGTGGTTTAGCGTGCACTAAACATCCATAACGTTTACAAGTCTCCATCTATGGTCTTTGTCTTATTGCAAAAGACTTTGGCATGTCAATTCTCTAGCTCCTCTTCCTTGACGTCGCTCTCGATCCGTCTGATCTTTTTGAGGTATATTCCTTTGTCAAACAGCAAGTCGTTTAGAGACCGAAGAGAACAGTATTTTCACCACCATCAAGCCACTGAAGTGTTTATGTGTGCGCCTGTGTGGGGGAGTATTTTTTCTCTCCACCTAAAACCATCTGCTCCCTCAATCCTTCCATCAAGAAAGTGGACCAAAAAACCCCCCCAAAACAAACACTCCCTTAGCTCATTCAACTACTATCCGAGCCAAAACGCAAGCATCTGGGGGTTAAAGATGTGTTCTAGTCAGGCCAGCCAGCAATATTCTCCAGGAAAGCTCCTGCGTCTTTTCTGGCTGCACAGTTTCAGTTTGTAAACAGATCTGTGCTCATGTGATCCTGGTTTGCCTCGCAACTCTGTCCTCCAATCCCTCCCTCCCTTCCTGAGCGATTCCCCTCCTCCAATCCTCTGCGTAGTGCAGACACAGGATGGCCTCCGCTGCCTCTATATGTCTAGCTCCGAGGGCTGCAACATTTTAAAGGAAGTAAGGCCACATGCATGCGTGCTTCTGCGGAAAACACAAGCGAGGTGACAGACAAAACAAGCGAGTGAGGAAAAAAAACAATAGGGTCGACTGAATTTGTGAATGCAGTGACACTTATATGCAGCAGATCATGTAGCTGTCTGACCTACTAAAGCATTGACATGATCAAAGCCTGTTTATGTTTAACCGCATAATAATATTGTAGCTTTTAAACAGTGAAAGGGGGAAAAAATACAGCAGACTCTGGCGACCAACCCCCAACACTATAGTGCGGGTTTTGGCTCTAGAGACAACAGCTGCTGCTTGCCTAACAACCATGTGCTCTCTGTTTGTTGCACTCAGCTATCTTGATGACTTATCTGCGGTGTACGAGTTCAGTTTTGTTTTAAACAGATTGTTTGCTGGTAATTTAACAAATCACAGGTTATATTTCATTCAGGAAATTTCATTTGCATTGATACAGGTGGTGTTTTTTACGAGGGAGCATTAGTGCCACCAAAAAAAAATAAAAAAATTTAAACTACGAGAATAAAGTCGTAATGTTCCGAGATTAAAAGTCGAAATACTACGAGAATAAAGTCGAAATATAAAATTTTGTATAGTGCACTTGTAAATGACCCGGATTGAGAGAAGGACACCAGATATAAGCATATTTGAATATTGTTGCATCTGAGCGGTTGCTTGATGTTACTGAGATGAGATCTAAGAACTCGCGGAAGCCGCATAATATCAAGAATATGATATGATATTTATTAAAGCGCTTTTGATCTTAACATCAGCTCACACACTCAGTCCACATTCCTCTGGGGGCGCTGAAGATCTCTTATTTAACCCTTATTAATAAACTAAAGACATTTATGTGGAATTATTAGCAGAAATTATATCATGTGTAATATTTGAGGGGACAATAAGCTTAAGGAAACAATATTTCATGTCTTCCATTGGATTTGTTTTAGTGCGCCACCCAATAGCAATAAGATTAGTCCCTTTAGTAATTTTATAACAGTCTCAGCTTTCAGTTTTATAGCGTAACACAAAAAGTGTCTTATAGTAATGTGTTGCTCAAGCTCTTTACTGAGAAGAT
The DNA here is from genome assembly GCA_032357475.1 of Enteromius thamalakanensis. Classification (NCBI taxonomy): domain Eukaryota; kingdom Metazoa; phylum Chordata; class Actinopteri; order Cypriniformes; family Cyprinidae; genus Enteromius; species Enteromius thamalakanensis. Next base: position 21,833,129 of record JAUCMT010000001.1, read on the forward strand.
CGCTGTATTATAGATATTCGTAGCATGCCAGACACCCGGCAATCACAATAATGTTTTGCTTTGTTTCATTTATGATAAAACAGCTCATCTTTCAAATGAATGTGTTTTTCCTTTTTGTTTCAAGTGAACAGCAAGATATAAAAGTCAAATATGCCTATATCTGGTGGCCTTCTCTCAATCTGGGTCATTTACAAGTGCACATACTATACTAAATATTATATTTTAACTTTATTCTCATAGTATTTCGACTTTAATCTCGTAACATAACGACTTTATTCTCGTAGTATTTCGACTTTAATCTCATAACATTACGACTTTATTCTCGTAGTATTTTGACTTTAATCTCGTAACATTACGACTTTATTCTCGTAGTATTTCGACTTTTATCTTGTAACATTACGACTTTATTCTCGTAGTATTTCGACTTTAATCTCGTAACATTACGACTTTATTCTCGTAGTATTTTGACTTTAATCTCGTAACATTACGACTTTATTCTCGTAGTTTTAGATTTGTTTTTGTTTTTTTGGTGGCACTAAAGCTCCGTCATAGTTTTTGTTTTTTTTTCAACATTGTTAATGAAAATTAGAACTATTTCAATCTATTTTGTAATTGAACCATAGATACAGTTAGATATAGATATTAAATGAAAATCGCAAACTTAAATGAAAATTAACTTGAAATTTTGCACTGGCAAATAACTGAAATAAGCAATTAAGTTTAAAAGGTTCAAATTTTTGGAACAGAATTAAAATTATTGGGTGAACTAAACCTTTATGTTGTAACTAAAACTGAAATATGTGTAAATAAAAGCTAAACAGAAAAATTGTGTCATGTGGCAAAAGCACTAAACTAAACTAAAAAAATAACTAAAACTTTAACATGAATCCGAAAAAATTTAAATTGTAAAGATTAATGTAACAATATAAAACAACACAGGCTGATTCAGTAAAATGTGATGATTAAAATGAACAATTGTTATTATTTATTTTTTATTAAATGAAAATCACACTCAAAGCTTTTGCATAATGTTCACTTCACTTTTCCTAATATTCAAATATGCAGATTTTATTGTTTTACCCATAAGTATCCATAATAAAATGTATCCATAATATTTGTAAAATGTTTAAAACTATGAATACATAAATATACACATTAATTTAGTGTTTAATGTGGAGAAATGATTTATAATCATAATTTATACATATATATATATATATACACACACATACATACATACACACACACATTTTAGTAGAAAATTACATCAACTACAAGCCTGTGTGTGTCAAATGTGGTGAGATGTGCTGTATAGTGGCCTCTGGAGGCACAAAGCAAGACAGCATTTTATTTAAAATATTGTCCTTTATTCATCATCTGCTCATTAATTCACGATTTTTACTGATAAGTTTTGCACAATGCAAGTAATGTAAAGACCAAATTAGAATTATGATTTATTGCTTTGGTTACATAACATATAACTGAAAAGGCCTTAATGTAGGCTATTTTAATGGTTAAGACAACATACATCAGCAAACCATTGTAGTATAAGATTGCTAGTCATGAATATAATGTAAATGTATCTTAAACCTTGCTATAATATACTGCCCATGCTTTCCTTTGAGTGTTGCTTGGAGAGGAGTCATCACCATTTATTAATCCATTTTGGCTTGAGCTAGCATTGCTACGTCTATTTGTAAAACCATTTTTTTCTATGCTGAAGCTAGCATTCTCATATCCTTTGCCCAAATCGCTTTGGCCAATATCTAGGCCAGGATTCACATAACCACATTTGAAGCCATTTTGGCCCTCATTTAGGTCAGTTCTATCACAGATATTTTGCTCTTGATTTTTATCAGCATTCATGCTACAATCGCCATTTTGTCCAGTGTTAGCATCTCCAGGCTTTCTTAGACTCAGCGAAGGTTTGCACATGTGCCAGTCCCACAGCACCTTATTCATGGTGTCCTGACGGCGAACGCCCATCAGTTTGTCTTCTTCTGTTGCAGGTTTATCGTCCTCATCACTATCATCGCTATCATCATGTGAATTATCATGAAAGGGTTGAATCTCACCGCTAATACCCTCAAAGTACTGCTTGATGCAGACCTTGGCGAAACTTTTGGCATGTTCTGTGCAAGTCTCATCAAACATCTTGCGCTCTGTGTCTACGTAGTGGGACCAGTATTTGGTTTTGAGAAAGGCAGCCTGAGTGAAGCAGGGTCGAATGGCTCTGATCAGAAATGCAGCGATTGTGATGATCAACAAGAACAACCATCCAAAAGCCTGTAATATTTAGAATACAAACAAAGAAAATGTTTGTATGATTATCATCAATATTTTCAGCCTCAGTGCCATTAATATAGACTAATTATACGTGCCATTTGTTCCAAATGCATCCTGGACAGGATTTCTATATTGCTTTGATTTAAAGTACCTCGGGAGCGTTTCAAAAACATAAGGAACTGATGTCATACACTGATTGGTCTGCACACACAAAAACCTCCATATTTTAGGCAAAGTAGAAATCATGGGCAGGACCAATTTGTACGTATTCGCACAAGGTGGCAAATTCGTGCTAATTTAAACAAATTCGCATGACCTCATTTGTAAGATTCGTCTTAACTCCAGTGACGGGTAGGTTTAGGGGCGGGGTTAGGTGTAAGTAATTCGTACAAATTCATACGAATTGGCAACTTGTAAAATACGATTTTTTTTTGCCAAAAATCCATCCCAAAAAAAAATCTGAGACTGGGCTACCAGGACTCATCCAGGAAAAATGGCACGTTTGGTTACCATAATGAAGAAGTCCAATTTTTTTAAGTTAGTCTACACCAGTAGTGCAGAGGAACACAAATTAAGATATTTTTGATGAAATCAGAGAGCTTTCAGAAAGAACAAAAAATAATGACTTAATTTTCTCTCAGTGCAAGCGTGAAAGAAGTATTCTTCTTTGTGCTCAAAAAGCGGTAGTTCCCTTGCTGTCTATTGAGAATCAGAGAGCTCTTGGATTTCATTGAAAATATCTTAATTTGTTTTCCGAAGACGAACAAAGGTCCTACTGGTTTGGAACAACACAAGAATAAGATTAATTAATGTCAGAATTTACATTTTCATTTCGTAAACTATCTTTTTAATATCAAGCAGTGGCAAATACTGCATCTTACCTGTGAAATACAGCGTATGTATCTGGTGGCAGCTTCTCTCGACAGGATGTCCTGGCCATCATATATATGCTTGCATGGTATTTTGGCCAGTGTTCGTAGAAGTTCCTCTTGAGATAGTCCATGTCCACTTACATTCTTGCCAAATTCAGACATGTCCAGGTCCATACTGTAGGCACACAGGAAGCTTTTACCATCCATTAGAGTCACTGAGATCCAAACGGCTGGTGCGATGAGCGACCGCTGAGATATGGAAACGCACATATACCGCATGACTGCAGGGTCCTTACTCCGCTCTCCCACCGGCCGTTTCCACTCCTCCGCCAGCATCGAGACATTGTTGTTTAGTACAAAACCCAAAAGGAAGAACCATATAGGTGGAATAACTAGCATACTGATACCATACGAGTAGTTGTATTCAGGGATACAGGGACAGTTGAATTCAAAAGACGTGTAGAGCTGAGCACTTGCCAGGGCCATGACACCACAAATACCGTTCATAAAAGACTCTTGGTTGGACTGGAGAATCTGGGCCATCATACGGAACTTATCCATGTTGATATCTTGGATTGGTCTATCTAAATATTAACCTGTAGGAGAAGAAATTTTCTTACTTAAGGTTCTTACTTAATATTGATATTTTACACGCAGAATGTTTTTCTATAATCTTAAAAACAACGTTTTTGCACTACTTTGCCACCGTACAGATGCCAATAAAAATATGTATTATAAGTCAATTTGGAATTAGTTGAATAAACAAAAATGGATAACATTAGTTAACAGGAACTAGCATTGAACAATACCAGCATATATTAATCCTCTTAGTTCATGTTAATCTCAACATTTACTAAAAGAAGGTTAAAAGGTCAAAAGCTAACATGACATTTAATACAAGGTTAAAAGGTCAAAAATTAACTTTAATTAATGCTTACTGTGAGCTAACATGAACCTTCTTCATAAATGTAATTAGGGTAATAAATGCTGTAAATATACAGCACATTGCTCTCTGTTAGTTCTTATTAGTTAAAGCATTAACTAATGTTAAAAAACAAGACCTTACTGTAAAGTGTTCCTGAAAAATGGACAGTATGCAGTAAAATGTAGAGTACAATAGTTTCTTCAGAATAATGCGCACTGCTGAATTATACACAATTAGACTTTAAATAGTGTCACGGCTGACAAAGTTATTAAAAACTTAATGACACATGTCTGAAATAATTGTGCAGCAAAACTGGGTTTACTTACAGAATTTTGCAGTGTGCTGCCAAATATTGCCAAATATCACCTGTGAAAGCAAAGGATTCTGTGTTATCTGTGTCAGCCCTCATTGTCACTCTCTGACACACAAAACAGCATACACACCTTCTTCCACGTGATGTGAAAGATACTAAGCTCTTAGGTGGAAATGTGAATCTGTTGATAATCACTGATAATAACGTCCTAATCTTTCGTCTTCATGTATTTTTGTATTTGCAAACATAATGATTTCAGTATCAATGCAAAAAAGTGTCTTTGTATTTTATCATAGTATATATAGTAGATTGCATGTATTTACATAGGTGGTCATACCATGGTAACAGGCGGTGTGGCTCAGAGCGCATGCAAAAGCATTGCCTCACCCTATTCAAATTAAATCTTCTGTGGAATTCCAGGTACAGCCTGTGAAAAACTTTCGAATCATTTACAATGATTATTAAATCAACTATATTACCTTTAAAACCATCATGATTTATATATGCAGTACGTAGTATGTACTAGTATATATGACATAGCACAATATATACCAGAGCTAATGAAGCTTATAGTTGAAGGTGGAAGAGAACGCTGACAATTCCTGCCAGTACTGGGAATCGAACCTGCCACCAGGTTAGAAGTCGGTTAGGCCATAACTGCCCTGGTAGTTATCAACTTCACTGATGCATCAACTTGATAGACCATGATGTATCACAGAAAATATTATTAATAAGATTTAAATTTTCCTCAATGAACACGTATGAGTTCACTAAAAAGTTTTACTCAATTGGCTTCGATTCCCATCCCGTCCCCCTTGCTGATCCCATGCACCTCTCTCTCCAATCAAAAATGCTTTCATTTCAAACTTCTCTCTAATAAAAGCATAAAAGTCCATAAATATAACTTTAAAAAGTTTGCTCATATTTGTTCACCACTTCATATGAAAACAATTTTGTCTTTATTCCTGGCGGTAGTGACCAGAGAGTCTAGAGTGTTATGAGAGAATCTTTACATTTATTCAAAGACACAGCGAAACACCATTACAGCACAAAATCAAACCCAATTGTTTTTAAACATGACGGCTTAAGGATTGCAGTTATCTGAGTAATCAAAATCTTGTGTCTTAGCAAGGTAAGTGGGCACAAGCACCATTAAAGGAAATCAAATTCAACTGTTTTTAACTTCAAAGATATGCTCAAACTCAGCTGTCAGACTTCTAAACAACTTTGTTCTTACATAGAACAGAATTGTTTTTTGATAAAAAAGGAAAAACATATGTTGTAGTATATTATTAGATTCTAAAAGTTCTCAAATGCGTCACTAATGGGTTTATTTTGAATACTGAGTGATTTACTTTTTTTTTCATTTTGGTCCTCACACGGCAATCAGACAAACTTGCATATATCATAGTATGCAAAGGTGTTACCAGTGTAATATTTTAAAAAAGAGGAAGAGTTGTATGACAGCACACTTCCTGGACCCGGTGTTGAGATGTACATCCTGTGTGAGAAGCAAAAAACCAAACAGAGATCTGCAAACGCATTTTCAGCTCCATTATCTTTTCGGCTTTACACTGAGAGACTCCTGTTTTTTGGCCTTAAAGTTGGGGTTTTGAAAGGTAAGTTCAATCACATGCAAAAAATACCCATTAAACAGAAGTGGATAATGTAAAAGAAATAATGTTTCAGAATGATAGACACTAGTGCTGCCGGAAATTTAAAGCTGACTTAGAGCTAACAAAACAATTCTTTCAAAAGTGATTCATTACTTAACTTTTTATTGCTAATTATGTTTGTTTATGAATATTTTCATAGAGAATATACAGCGTTGTGTGCAGGAAGTAACTTTTTTTTATACTTTTAGGATGGAGGACACATTACTAAAGGTGTTTTTTGTGGTCGTCAGTACGTTCCTCTCAAACGATCACACTGTGTTTCATGACCAAGATGACGACATCATGGTGAGCACGCAAAACCATGAGCACTTTCTGTTGGAGGAGTGGGCAAAGCTAGAACAAGGGGAGCTCATTGTTGCCATGGAGCTGCCACATTCAAATCAGGAAGAGTCACAAAGTCATTGCAGGGTGCCGAGAGGAGAGGGGGACACATCAGATGTTCAACAAATTTTGCCAAATGTCAAGACCACGGTGCTGCATGAGGGACAAATGTCCCCAGTGGGAGAACAAAATGACTTCCGCCAAAAGGCATTTGCACCAGATGACCAGGAAATATTGGATATTGACACAGACAAACTGACATTGGATGTGCCAAAGGGTGGCCCAGCACATGAGCATGTCAACGTGGACCAGAATGTTTCTCAGGGGGATGCAGCACACCCGGAAATACCACAAGCTGGCCAGACTGATCAAGTTAATCAGGGATTAACCATCGTCCAAAAAATACCAACTTCAAGTCAAAGACCGACAACCATAACCCAAGTGAAACAATCTAGTGACCAAGAGGACACCTACAGTTGGTACCTTTGGAAGGCACTCTCCTTGATTTCATTTTTTCATATTTTAAAAAAATTCCTCAGAAAGGGTTCCAGGCTGAATAAGAGATGCCTGAAAAACTCCCAAGTTTCAGATCTTGATTCCAAGACCTTAACTAGCTTCCACAACCAGTGTATCCTCATTCCACCCAGTCACAGTTGGCAAACTTGTGAGTTTGTAGAAGGTTTAGTAAACGACCTACTGGAAGCTGTGAGGACTACAGGTTCAGACATGGAGATTGAGGACTTTGTTGGCGTTGGGAGTTTATACGAGCAATGGGCTTCAAGAAAGAGCATTGTATGTGACATACGTGTACCCATAGTCCCTCCACAGCCGTATTGCTTCGAGTTTGAGCTTTTAAAAGAAAGTACAGGTTCTTCATTTATCCAGTACTGCTGCAGAGTCAAGATGGTCAAAGGTGGTGCCAATTCAACCCTCTGCCCTTGCAGCAATTCTAACCCAGATGATGATATGGTGTGTCTTCTACATCCAGATAAAAAAGATGTGACTGAAAAGTGCATTAGTGATCTTCTATGCCAAGAAAATAGCTCATATCTTGCTAAAACACATGTTATGAAGTGGTTTAAGACAGCTGTTAGAAAAGCATGGGACGAGATCAGCCACAAATATGAGTTTGACCTACTATTCCAGAGTACTGCAAACTGTGAAAGACTCAAAGTTCGTTTCAGGTCAGGTCGGGTCATTCTGTTCAATCTCACACCTGTGGTCAGATTTAAAGACTCGGAGGTACATCTGATCCCGTATTCTCCCATAATTTCAGACATCCACTGGCCTGTATGTTTTACACGCTACGAAAACACCCTTCTTCAACACATAACCAAAATGCTTCCAGACAACTCATGCCATATTCACTGCTTACAAATCCTTTCCTTCCTACACAAACACCAGACTGCTCTCACTGGACCATGTGGGGTAAAAAACTACCACTTGAAGAATGCGATGTTACATTTTCTGGTCAACAAAACCTTATCTTGGGACCCTGAGGAGATGGCTTGCAGGCTTAATGAACTGCTTACTTTCCTACAGCAGAAACTCAAAGTTAAATCACTAAACCATGCTCTGGTTGGGAATCCTCTCGTTCCTAGCGAGATTGGATTTCCGAGAGAGTTCACAGTAGGAAAGACTGTAAACTTGTTTCTGCCCTTCTCTAATGAGGAGTTCTTAAAAACATATAGACACTTACTGGAGATGACTAGAAACATGCCAGTGCTGATAGATGAATACGGACAAATAAGAAATGGTCTATAAATGTCTTTATTAAATAGATGAAATTTAACTTTGCTCTGGTACTCATTTGTGCATTTTTGTGAGAAATTTAAAGTGACAATATTTTGAAATATCAGTTTATCATTTTCACTTTAAGGCATAACTGCATAGTTGAGCTCTTTTAGACACTTCAAGACATCAGCCATTTGTAAAAGACATCCACCTAATGATCATTATGATCATCAATTTCAAAGAATGGTTGAAAGTCATCATCGCCTGAAGAAAATTCAGGCATAGACTCTTGTGCTGAACGAGGTGATATGGTTTCTGGGCCCATCTTCAAATTCCAAGATTCACTGGTGACCATGGCCTTACCTGGGGAAAATAGGAAAAGTTGGTCAGCAAAGAAGAAACTCAAATCAAACTTCATTTAGGAAGTTAATCCATTACAGACCAGATGCAACTGGAGCAGCAGGACACGTTGATTCACAACAGTTGCAGACTGTGGAGTCTCCATATAACTCAGTCCATCTACAGCACACAAAACACTAGAACAGAATGTACACGTTTTGGGAGTAAACTTGTGGTTATGTGCTTGAAAACTCACGCCTTGGTTTTTGCGTTATAAGTGCATGACTTGGCATTTGGTGTAGGGGTCTCCGGTCCAAAGTCCAGCTCACAATGCATAAACATGCTCTACAAATGGAAAGGGAGGAATTTTAAAGGAGCGACAAAAAACTAGAAAATCATTTAAATAAATTGTTTTTACCTTTTTGAATTGTGGCAAGGAAACCATGTTTTTAAAGAGAAACGCTTCAACACAAAGTCTCAGACTTCTCTTGTTAGCACCGGTGTGGAACTTTGACAGAAAGCTGTTCTTACTGTCTACCAGGCATCTACACAGACAATAATAAAGTTGGAATTTAAAAAAAAAAATATATATATATGTGTTCAAATTTTCATTGTGACAGTCTAAGAAAACAATTTTGTATAAAGGAGGGGTGATTTAAGTTTAGTCATTGGCAATTCAGGTCATTGTCCCCTGCTAATTGTAAAGGGTAAACGTCACTGATTTTCTATATTCCACTGTGTTCTTGCTTCAACTTAGACAAAATCAATACATCTCTCTCAGCTCAGAGAATGCAATAATTACTCTAGTGCGCAACGCCACTGTAAAAAGCATTTAGCTTAGCAGGGACGAATTTAGAAACCACCAAACACTGCCAGGTTTTCCCCCATATAAAAAACAAGTATGTGATACAAAATTAAACGTGTGGATTTCTTTTTTAAAGGGGATAAAAATAAAAAATTAAATTAAATGATACTAGAATGTGTGGTGAAAGAGCATGTCACAGCACTTTGACCTCGGCACAGTGATCTCAATACTTCCTGATTGTACTGACAGAAGGGATATGGAGAGGGTTTTTAAGAGTATTTACATACTCGTAACTAGTCATGCAACCATCTTTAGGGAAAATGTGGAAGTGTTGTGGTTTCTAAATTCATCCCCGTTTGTATCCTAAAGGAATGAATGGAGCAAAGCTAAAACTTTTAAGTGCATGCACCGAGACGGAGGAGATCTGTATAAACTCTGCAACATTAACAATTACAGTTGAACGTTTTCCTTTCATCAAGTTTTATCATTCTAAAGGGACCAAAAATGGCAAATTAATATTTGATCCATTGAATGGATCACATTTTTAAAAAAAAATTAAAAAAAAAAATTAAATATAAACATTTGATTTTGACTTCTAATATAATGACCCCATTAAAACTAATCAATAGTCAAACTTAAATTTGACCATACACAATGACACTTAAGTTGAACAAACAGCAGTGCAAGTGGACTTTTCATAAATCAGTACACCAAGATTTACCCATAATTCTCAACCACAGCATATTTCTCCACTGACTGAGGGCTGGGAGAGGAAGTGACAAAACATTGGTTCAGGTACAGCCGTTTGCCAGCCTCACTGCTGGGGGCTTTAGCTTCAAAGCATATTGGTTTGCCAAGGACAAAACTCTGGCCATCAACAAGCATGTTCCAAGACTCTGAAACGGCAAGCTACAAATAAGTTCAGAATGGATTCCTCTCAACAGAATTTAGAGCACTCAAACTATGCATGTGTCTTGTAAAGGAAAAACATATCCATACCATCCATTGCCACGATTGAGTGGCCTGCATTGTTGACTAGGCCCCTAAACACTGTTTCACCTATTCTGGGTATGAAGCCAACCTGATAAGAGCGGTGAAACCTTAATAATAATAAAAAAAGAGTTTTTGTACAAGTCTATTTAAAAAAAAAAAATTAGCAGTTTAAAAACAATTTTTAAACTTTACTTTGTGTAGCTACAACGAACAGGCATTGAAAACGGCAGCTCCCTCACAATCAACCCAGAAACAGCTGGTTCATAGCGGAGCGTGTTTGTGTAAATCACTCGATCGGCATCCTCCTGAAATAAAACCATTAGATTCCATACACAATTAAGCTACAGTGTGTGGTCATAGTCACCCACCTCTCGCGTCATACCACATCCTTTCAGATAGTACAGAAAATAGTAGTGAGAAGCAGTGGCTTTATTGACAGCACACGTTCCCAGTTTGAGGTGTTTCCACGATCCGTGTCTAGTAAAGATTTTTTTCTGGACTCTCACAAATATCCGGTCCAGATGACACAAAAGCTCCACCATCTTCGGCGTGCCGGGGACTGCGCCTGCGGGCTTCGAGGCAGGTTCTTTAGGCAGAAGTATCGATCTGACCAGCGGAGGCATCGGTTTTACACCCTTTTCTGGGGTGAAGAGCTCTTTGTGTAGTTCAGCCGCTTGTATTCGTACAGAGAAGGGTAGATTTAGCCGAGGACCCGGGTTTGACCCCGCTTTAAATTTTGGCATAACCAAATCACTGTCGTAGCTATCTGTGCCTAATGTTAAACTTTCCTCCAAGTCCCATTCCTCCTCTGGATCCATTTCAGGTTCCAAAGACAACGAGTCCACTAAATGATTAGTGTTGAGAAAAACGATCAAAAGACACCTAAGCCACATTGTCTGCTGTTTTCTGTGCTTCATTTCTTTTTCTCCGGCTTGTCCAGCCACCTAAATAAGAGGAAACTGCTGGAAGGACATTTGTAGTAACAGTGTGACAAGAAACACCTGCTGTTAATTAGCTCAAACCAGTCAACCAAACTGATTTGAAAGAGTCAACCAAACTGAAAACCAGTCAACCAAACTGAAAGAGCACCACAAAAAACAGGTCAAGTTCGATGTCTACTTGATATAAACTAATACTGCATGTAGTAACCCTTCTTGACAGTTTTGAAACAAATGTTTATGTTAAATATTGTCTCATTGCTTCATATGAACACAAAAAAATGACTTGGTAACCTTTTTCATTCCCTGTCTTATGATATATAATTTAAAAAAGAGGCAATGTAAGAAATATGTAGGAGAATCTATTTTTATTTAAAAACCAAATAACAACATATAATGAGGTTATGAGATCACACCAAAATATACTTTATAATGTGATAAAAGTAGTGCTACAAAATACAATATAGTTCTCCTAATGTGTTTATTTATTTACTATAACTATATACATTAACATGAATAATATGACAATATTAAGCAAAAAGGTCTTTGCTCCCAACTAGAGTGATCTGTGACTCTATAGTCTATATTTTGAACCTTGAGGAAAGTTCACCCTCGTCCAAAAACCTCACAAAAGCTGATTGCGTGTATTAGCTTGTCACGAAGTGTGTTGATATCTCTGTATTTGGGAAGAATTAATCTTTGAAAACAGGTCTGGGCCTCTGGCAGACGGTCTTCTGCATCAGGACAGTCTGACTGTGAAATCGTCAGAGAGCGCTTTGAGAGACCTCCCACAGGTACACGGTCCGTCCCGTACAAGAAGACTAGAGAAAAATAAATCATGTTATTCCTTAAATAACGTAAATACATCAAGACATGTATGATCGAGACAAAACCTACTCAGAAACTTCTTCTTGTTCTCTTCAGAGAGCTCAAAGAAAACAGTCCAGAAGTTCTTG
>JAUCMT010000001.1:21867488-21878179 GCA_032357475.1 Enteromius thamalakanensis
GAATTTAAAAAGTTTCTCCTATGACATCATAAGAACTTCAATGACAACACAAGAATTTAAAAAAGTTTCTCCTATGATGTCATAAGAACTTCTATGACAACATATACATTTATAAAGGTTCTCCTATGACATCATAAGAACTTTTATGACAACACAGGAATTTAAAAAGTTTCTCCTATAACGATATAAGAACTTCTATGAGAACACAGGAATTTAAAAAGTTTCTCCTATGACATCATAAGAACTTCAATGACAACACAAGAATTTAAAAAAGTTTCTCCTATGACGTCATAAGAACTTCTATAAGAACACAGGAATTTAAAACGTTTCTCCTATGACGATATAAGAACTTCTATGAGAACACAGAATTTAAAAAGTTTCTCCTATGACGTCATAAGAACTTCTATGACAACATAGGAATTCAAAAGGTTTCTCCAATGACGTCATAAGAACTTCTATGACAACACAGGAATTTAAAAAGTTTCTCCTATGGCGTCATAAGAACTTCTATGACAACATATACATTTATAAAGGTTCTTCTTTGACATCATAAGAACTTCTATGAGAACACAGGAATTTAAAAAGTTTCTCCTATGACGTCATAAGAACTTCTATGACAACATATACCTTTATAAAGGTTCTCCTATGACATCATAAGAACTTTTATGACAACACAGGAATTTAAAACGTTTCTCCTATGACGTCATAAGAACTTCTATGACAACATAAACATTTATAAAGGTTCTTCTATGACATCATCAGAACTTCTATGAGAACACAGGAATTTAAAAAGTTTCTCCTATGACGTCATAAGAACTTCTATGACAGCATATACATTTATAAAGGTTCTCTTATGACATCATAAGAACTTCTATGACTACATACACAATTATAAAGGTTCTTCTATGACATCATAAGAACTTCTATGACAACACAGGAATTTAAAAAGTTTCTCCTATGACGATATAAGAACTTCTATGACAACACAGGAATTTAAAAAGTTTCTCCTATGACGATATAAGAACTTCTATCAGAACACAGGAATTTAAAAAGTTTCTCCTATGACGTCATAAGAACTTTTATGACAACATATACATTTATAAAGGTTCTCCTATGACATCGTAAGAACTTCTATGACAACACAGGAATTTAAAAAGTTTCTCCTATAACGATATAAGAACTTCTATGACAGCATATACATTTATAAAAGTTCTTCTATGACAAAAGAACTTCAAGCCAACAGTATTTTATAAAGGTTTAATGACGTCATAACAACTTCTATGACAACATATAAATTTATGAAGGTTCTTCTATGACATCATAAGAACTTCTATGACATAGAAATATTCTTTTAAATCTGTTCTTTCAAATCATTTAATTCCTTGTAACTATTTTATTGACAACCCAGCGCACAAAGTTTTGTCATTAAACACTATGTTTTATATAAATACTACTGCAAAATATATTTTTATACAATAAGATTGGGGTCCCTGGCGTAAAAAAATATATCAGTAAAAATAAAAACAGAACTTTGTACAGTGGCATCTATGGAACCTTTTTTTAATGGCTTCACAGAACAGAGAAAAAATACTCCTCGCTCAAATGATCCATACAAAGGTCTCTTATGACATCAAGGAAACTGTGATGTGTTCTCCTGTGGCATGAGGCTGTATAAAACCTTAACATGTGCTACATAACTTGTTTTCACCAGAACAATGGAGAGCAGAAAAACAAAATGCTTTTTCTAAAGGCATTTAATGAGCTTGACGTTTCCCAGAGCCAAGCGCATGGTTTCCTTGGACATTCTCTTTATAGAGTTAGTGTCAATTATATGATATTATGAATGGGTTGGTGAGTCTAATCTCTTGATCTCCTGGCTTGCAAACCTCCAGGGTTAAACGCAGTCAAGTGTGATATTGACCTATTAAAAGACTGAGAGTCTCAGCATCACCTCCAAGATGACCCAGTTTTAACAGTATTATAGTATGATAAGTATTTCCAATCTCATGAGTGTTTTATCAGCAATGCAGTGACATACAGATTCATTGCAATAAGTGTGCCTCATTTTTTCTCCACAGGGCCTGATGAATTCCATAGCTATTGACATGAACATAATCTCCTTTTTATTTCCCTTTTCAGTGGGATCATGAGACCTGGTTTAAATGCTATTTTGGGTCCTACGGGAAGTGGCAAATCTTCGTGAGTACCTACTTGACACATCTTAATAAGATATAACTTCCAAATGGATTCCGGATTTGTTTAACAAGCTTTTGGAGTATCTCTCCTGACAGTTTCCTCCAATAACGTGGAATCAGTTAGATGAGCGCTAATGAAAACTCTCTCTTTCAGGTTTTTGGACATACTCGCAGCCCGGAAGGATCCTGCAGGACTTTCTGGTGAAGTTCTCATCAATGGAGCCCTACAGCCTCCTAATTTCAAATGTCTTACTGGTTATGTTGTCCAGGTACGATGCACGATCACTATATTGAAATGTGAGATCTTAAAAGCTTTATTGCTTTTCATGCTGACTATATCAATACATTATCTACAACGTTTGTGGTTATGTGTTAAGGATGACATAGTGATGGGGACTCTGACGGTAAGAGAGAACCTCTGTTTCTCAGCCGCGCTACGTTTGTCCTCCCAAATCAGTCCAAGAGAGAAAGAGGCGAGAGTGAACCACCTCATCTCAGAGCTAGGCCTCAACAAAGTCACAAATGCAAAGGTGAAATAGTATATATGATACAGTATATTTAGTATATGTAAAATTCAGTAATTGGTCTATCTCCAATATTCACCATCTTTTTGGAGTGAATTCTAGCATGTAAGAAACTGCTTGACATATTAGACCGCTAGTATCTCTTTATAAAGGAAAAAAGTGTATTTCTGTACAGGTGGGCACTCAGCTGATCCGAGGTATCTCAGGTGGAGAGAGGAAGAGGACCAGTATTGGGATGGAGCTGATCATAGACCCCTCAGTGCTGTTTCTGGACGAGCCCACCACCGGTCTGGATGCTAGTACAGCTTATTCTGTGCTCCTGCTGCTGAAGAGGTCTGTATGTTCTTACAAATGTTTTAAAAATTTAAATAATGTTTTTTCTTATCTTTTACTCATAAAGGCTTTATTTGTTCCAACATACACTGAAAACTTTATTAGAAATTAAAAAAATGTTCAAACCTCCTATTTCACTATATTTAATATATAATTATAGTAACTATAATTACAGTAAACTGTTCCTGTGATGCAAAGCTATATTTTCAGCATCATTACTCCAGTCTTCAGTGTCACATAATTCTTCAGAAATCATTCTAATATGCTAATATTATCAATGCTTAGCTAAGATATTTAATATATTTGTGAAAACACATTATATATGCATTATTTCAGGATTCTTTAAAAAATAGAACAGTCCAAAAGAACAGCATTTATTTGTAATTAAGTTTACACTTAACTTTTTATAATAATAAGTCATATGTACGGTCTAACAAGGACACCTTAAAGGGTTACACAACCCCAAAATAAAAAATAAAAATATGTCTTCAGAACACAGTTTAAGATATTTTGGGAGGCTTGTGTCTGTCCCATTGACAATTAGCACTGTTGAGGCCCAAAAGACATCATTAGAATAGTCCATCTTCCATCAGTAGTTCAACCGTGACCTGATGAAGTGACAAGAGTACTTTTTGTCTCTTTGTCTCTTCTGTGTCTCTCCGTATCACTATTATGGAGAGTGTATGCTGTTCTGTATCAGCCGTAAAACAACCATTTGTTTTCTATGTGTATTTCCACTTTGAATAAACGAATGAAAACATCATATCCTTGTGTTGCAACTGACACAGAAAAGCGTACACAGTTCCCGTGAAGTGGATATTCTCCAAAATGGTGCTACGGGGATGCGAGGAGATGAATTGTTAAATAAAGTTGTTTATTTTTATTTTCCATGAGTAGAAAAAGTCTTCTCTTCGCTTCATAATGTCATGACAGTTTCACCACTGATGGCAGACTGAGTATTCTGATGATATTTTTGATACTTTTCTGGACCTTGACAGTGTTTATTACTTAGCAGTCAATGTGACAGTCAGCCTGTCTTAAAATATCTCAAATTGTGTTCTTGAGATGAACAAAGCAAGTTCGGAACGACATGGGGGTAATTTATTAATGACAGCATTTTCATTTTGAGGTGAAGTAATGCTTTAAAATAAAGTATTAACCAAATTAATTATAATAAAGTATTAATTTCCTTTAAAAAGTAATGTTGTTTTAGCATCTCAACCCTGTGTGTGTTTGTTTTCAGAATGGCCGGTCAGGGACGCACCATCATCATGTCGATTCATCAGCCGCGATACTCCATTTACCGGCTCTTCGACAGCCTCACCCTGCTGGCCAACGGCAAACAAGTTTATCACGGACCCGCTCAAGATGCTCTAGACTACTTTGCCAACATTGGTAGAATAATTTATAGATACAGTGACTTAAACCTCTAAAAGTTTCTAATCTGTTTAAAATATTGTTAGTTGGAAGAGCTGACCTGTCAGGTGTCAAAAGATGTAAATGCCTTACAGAACTACAATATTTTAAATAATAATATTTCTTACATTAATGGTGTTTTTTGAAATGATATTGTAGGATATGCTTGTGAAGCTCATAATAACCCGGCTGATTTCTTCTTGGACATCATTAATGGGAGCTCTGCAGCTGTCAACATGACAAAGATTCAGAACAATGGAGGTACTTGGATATATTTCTATTTAAATGGATTTTTGAGTCATAGTTAAGTGATTTTCCATAAATAATAAAAGAAAGAATTTAAAGCTGTCAGGGTTATATATTATTAGTGTTAAAGCAGTGTACATTATGAATTGTGTATTGCTTAAATGAATTTATACTGTTATACTGTTGGCAGAGTATGAAGTGGCTGCCGTCAGCCAGCAGTCTGTTGAGGATCAGCTGGTGGAGAAGTACAAGAGCTGCAGTTATGCACGGAGCATTAAAGCTGAGCTAGAGCGCATCACCCTGGCCAAAGAGAACAGCATCCCAGCCAAGTGTCACAGCATCACCTACAACAGCTCGTTCTTCCACCAGCTCCACTGGGTGTTGTGGAGAACCTTCTGGAATCTAATGCTGAACCCTCAGACTTCAGTAGCACAGGTGCCACTGCTCACATGGCTATGATATGATATGCATGTCTGACCTTACTTTAACCAGTGCTTCTCAACTCCAGTCCTCAGGACCCACTGCTCTGCACATATTGCGTATCTCCCTTGTTTAACACAGCTGATTCAGAATGGTGTGTGTCAGATAAGAAACACATGCAAAATGTGCAGAGCAGTGGGTCCCGAGGTCGTTTTCATTTACAAGCAGCGCTGTCTCTTTAAAACTTGATGTACATGACGTGGATCTGACACATATCCTATTTTATCCAAACCCTTTACACTAATTTAAGACTGTTTATGACATAACTGTGTATTTTCACATAATTGTGTGTTTTGGTTCTTTGGAATGCTGCTGGTGCTCTCGATAGATAAATAAATAAATACATTTTATTCTGTATAAAATGAGATATAAATATCAAATATATAAATGCACCGCAAATAAAAGTAAATTTAGAAATTTGTACATTTAGATTTATAATTTAAATATAATTTCTAATTTTATACAATTTCTAGATCACCCCAAAATCAAAATAATATTTTTTTTGTATAATATGAAATTATATTTTGCATAAATAAAGCCTGTGATTAGGCCCATTAGTTTCTAGATTTGTATTTCCCTCCCAGTTCCTAATGCCAGAAAAATGCTCACAAATCACAATTATGATTTTCTTATAGTACAATTATTTTTTGCTTTATAGTAAAGTTATGCTAGGCGGTAATTTCTATTTTATTTCTGTATTGTGGAACTGAGAACTGTAGTTTGGAAAATGGTAATTACACAAACAATATTAAATCTCAAGACACCTGGAAAATGAATTATGAAATCATCTAAATCTAGTGATTCTAATATAGACTTCATCGTTTTAATGAAGAAACATAATTCCAGTTACACTTTAGTATAGGGACCAATTCTCAATGTTAAATAGTTGCTTATTAGCAGGCCAATTATTCAAATATCGGCTGTTTATTACTTATAATGCACATATTGTCCATAACCCTATACTTTATCCCTAATCCTTACAAACTATTAATCTGTCTTACTAACTATTAATAAACAGCAAATTAGAAGTTAACTGAGGCAAGTCGTAGTGAGTGGTTTGGTTATAGCGAGAACTGGGCCTATATAAAAAAAATATGACCATAAATCCTTATGTTTTCATTAGATTCAAGCATGATTACAGTAAAAAGAGGTATTTCCCAATGGTTTCGATAGATTCCCTCCCTCTCAACCACCATCCTGCTCCAGATTTTCCTCAAAAGAGACTTTCTGGAGACTTAGATGCTCATTAACCACCAAATACCATCAGAGCCCTCGATTTCCAAATTATTAACAGCTGATTGCTCCTAGAGGCTTTCGACTAATTTCTTGAAATTCAAAGCTAAGCGGATTTGGTGATTTGGCGCCTCGTTGATCTGAAGTGATATGATTTCTGACCATGCAGTGTGGAAAAATAACAGAATGCTGTCTATCAGACCATCACCTGATTGGAGTTATTTAAGTGCTTTATCATCCACAGCTTTTTACCCTGGGAACCACGTTCACACTGCTCAGACACTCATAAGCTGTCAAACCCCCAGTCCTTCTGCCTATTACCTCTATTGAGTAAACGATCATGTGCGGATGCCCAGTTGTTCAATTTTTTTTATTTGCTAGTAGTTATTACCTAGTATATTTCACGTGTCAGTTAAATTGAAATCATTTATTACTTGGAGCACATTGCTTGAATTACAGTCTTTAATTTTGGCAGCTGGCTGTCACGACCCTCATGGCTGCCATTGTTGGTGCAATCTTCTATGGAGTCAAAGATGACCAGAGTGGCATACAAAACAGGTGAGTTAATCATTATACTGGACGAACATAATTTGTACATAAATCCTTGGAGTAAACGGAGTAGAAGAACAAGCAAGATTTACTACTTCAATGCAAATGTCATCGTTTTCCTTTCAGGTTCGGTGTTTTGTTCTTTATCACAACGAACCAGTGCTTCAGCACACTCTCAGCCGCCGAACTCTTCATCGCCGAGCGCAAACTCTTTATGTAAGTCGTGTTTGACGTTTAGAAAGGCGCTACTGCTGAGTATCAGATGCTGGGGTGCTTATCAAGCTCATAATAAGAAACTAAAAAAAGTTATTGTGAGTGATTTTATATTTAAATATCGTGTTGTCTGTAAGTTATTTGTAATAATGCAGTGCTGCATAAAAAAACTAGCTCAGTCCCTAATATCAAAAAGCTGCTTAGATGCAGTTTTGGTTCTGCATCTACATTTGGTTCAGCCTTAAACCTTAAAAACTTACTTAATTATAATTAAAATGTCTATTGCAATATATAATTCAAATAAATGAAAATATATACATATTCTATAATATATAATAATATATAATATTCTACTTTACATGCATTTTAAAATTTTATACATCGTTTAAATATATATATTTTTTAATTAACATTATTCTTTTGCATTATTTCTCTGCTTTATCCCTTTGATTCATTCTGTGTATACACCTTTTTATTTTATTTTCCTTTTTATTTCTCTACAGTGGAAACTAGCGTGTTATTTACTCGTTTATTGTTTGCAGTCATGAATACACAAGTGGCTACTACAGAGTGTCTGTCTACTTCCTGGCTAAGATCCTGTCTGACATCATCACTCAGCGCACAGTCCCCACCATACTCTTCACCTGTGTTGTTTATTTCATGATTGGTATGTTGTAAATGATCATACCTTAAAGAAACGGTGCATCATTCCATAATAGCTTACTTGAATCGCAAGATCCACTAGTTTTCTGTGAACGTTAATTTAACATAGTTTCAATGCGATGCGTGTTTGCTGTGTTCTCTTTGTTTTGCAGGGTTAAAACCCACAGCGGCAGCGTTCTTCATCTTCATGTTGACAGTGATTCTGGTTTCTTGTGCGGCTGCATCCATGACCATGGCCATCTCAGCCGACCAATCAGTGGTGGCCGTGGCCAACATCTTCATGACCATCAGCTTCATCTTCATGATGGCAAGTTCACACAATCACGTGCCTCAGAACAAGTGTTTTTACTGCAGAGAAGGCCTGTTCTTCTAACTGGATTTGCACGTGTGTCCAGATCTTCTCTGGTCTGCTGGTTAACCTGAAGAGCATCATGGACTGGCTGTCCTGGCTGAAGTACCTCAGCATCCCTCGCTATGGACTCGAAGTGTGAACTTCCGTTTCTGTCTCTGCATCTAATATACTTTTTGTTGAGATAATATTTAAACAATTATTGAGGAATGTCTAATTGTTTGAACAGGCATTGGAGATAAATGAGTTTGCGGGGCTGAAGTTTTGTGGGAATGTCTCTGCCGTGATGAGCAGCCCTACTGCTCACATCCTCATGTATGTAAAATAAATACGTACATATAGTGATTATATATAAAAATATGAAATACTAGTCTACTAATAATTTTGGGTTTGCAATATTTACAATTGTCTAGATATGTACGTAAGCTACTTTATCTTATTAATTAGTATAGTGGAAAAAATCCATTTTGGGAACATTCTAGAAATTTTTTTGGAATCTTTCAGTAATTCCAGTAAATACTAATTATTTTAAGGACATAATTAATTATATCCTGAATTATTTTCCATTACTTCCAATATTTCATTCAAACGTTTTGGTGCGAGTATGATTCTATAATAAATATTATATTTTACAGGTGCACAGGAGAACAGCATCTGGCGTCCCAAGGAATCGATTACTCATCCTGGGGTTTATGGCAGAACCACATGGCACTTGCAGTCATGACTTTGATTTTTCTCACCATCGCTTACATCAAGCTCAGATTTATTCCTAAATTCTCATAAATGTTCCGATTAATGTTAGCTTTATGAATCATTCATTACACATTAGCACACTCAATTCTTACAATACAATTTTTTCCTTTGTAAAAAGAATGAATGTAGATGGGATAGTTGTGCTTTCAAAACTGTAAAAGTCATTACAAAATTGGCACTATTTCCTTCACATATACACTGGTCCTGCTATTAATAGTTAGTCAGTTCATAAATTTTCTAATAATTAAAGTGTCCAACATTGACTTTATTTCTTATTCTGTTCAAACGTAATGCAGCAGAGGAATAAAATGTGCTGTGAATGTTTCATGGTGACTTGTTAGTGTACTATTAAACCGAATATTACAGTAAAAAAAAAAAAAGAGTATTTCATGAGGTTGTATTACGTTACCTTTACTGAATTGGTTTATTAATCAAGTTAAATGTAAACATTTTGTCATCTCTCTTTCATTGTTCCCTCAGTCTCAGGCCTGTTACGACTCGCTCCTTCATAATCCATGTAACTGGTCATAATGTGGCCTAATCCACAGCCAGCAGACATTAATGAGAGAACTGAAGAACACTGTTTGCTGTGCTAAAACCACGGATAAAAGCTAGCAAACTTTGCGACTCTGCTGATAACTACACAATGTCCCTATTGTTGCATTATGACCGCGATCAAGCCAAATAATGAGCACATGATGAGTCTGAATGGATTTTATTTTGAATGGCTGTCATATTAAACTGCAAAAGAAACAGACAACTACAGAGTACCATAAAGAGTCACAGAGAAAATTGCACAAAAAAAAGTATTTTTTAGTAAGCTTTTGAAACAAGTGTATAATTTCTGCTTCTTTAGCAGCAACAAACACCGATTACTTTGAGCGACCCGACATAACACATCTGCCACATTTGGCACAATTGAAAACAATTATTTCAGCAGTTTGTTGATGCTAGTGCCGCAGAAACTGTGCACTTTACATTTCGGGAATCATGAAAAGCTCTGTAAATCCTACTTCAAGACAAATACACATGGGTTTCCCATGAAATCAAGATGCACTCCAAATCGAAGTTTGTTTAAAAATGCAAAACGTATCAAAATGATTTAAGAAATCACAATTATTACAAATAATTTTAAGTATATATGTTCAACAAAACATGCCACACTTACTAAAACGAGATGTAAACTGCAAAATATGCAAAGCAAACCATAAACCGATGAAAAATTGCACCAAAGCTCATTACCAAATACATAGTTTATACTGTATATAAAACGTGTGCCCGCCTTCACTGTTTGAAAGTTATGAGATGCATTATAAGGTATACTTTTGTGTATGAATGGCTATTCTTCCATTCCATCATATATTAATAAACATACTGATCCTTGTTGATTATTTCTTTCATTACATTCATTACTGTAAGCTTCCAATCTGGTTTCTTCATTAGAGATTAAAATGGACTTTAATACTGTAGTAGGTTAGTGAAAGCATAATGCATATCTTAAATATACTGCATTTTGTCCACACTGTAAGCAATGCATTTAACCTTAGCAGGATACAGTACAAATCATGTGATATAAAATATACTTTTGATATACTTTTCCAAGCCATTTTTACAATGACTTATAACTAGGGTTGGGCATCCTTTTGATTTGAACGATTCTGATTCCGATTCTTCCTTTCGATTCCGGTTCTTTTCGATTCTCAATTTCGATTCTTTGTGGGCTGGAGTAACGTTGTT
>JAUCMT010000001.1:21878279-21894417 GCA_032357475.1 Enteromius thamalakanensis
CACGGTCTCAATTTGCGGGACGCGTGAATTGGGACTCAAACGCTGTGCGCGCACGCGCTACGCGGGACGGGTGGTCAACCTACATCAAATCAGAAAATTTGAATAATGAACCTTTTCAATAATTGTGATCACCAGAGGTGTTGGCGAAACGAGCAAAATCTACAGTTCGGTGCTCACAGATGCTCCACAGCACTAGTTTCACTCTCATCAGTGGCGGATTAAGACTCTTTGGCGCCACTGGGGAATACCCCCAATACTGGGGAATACCCCCAATGTGTTGTATCACATATTGCAAGGTTTAAAACATTTAAATTTTAATATATAAAATAATATAAAAGGTGCTTACATTGATACAAATTATTTTTTGCATTATTAACATTATTACATTATTTCGCATTATTAACAGAAAGCAACTTTACTGACAGTATGTCGATGTTGTGGAAAGGTTTATTTATTGATTTTTTTTAGTAAATATAGCACGTTTACTGTATAAAAACTGCTAAAATATCCTAATTGGATGGAGTATGGCTTAATCCTGGCCTCTAAGCTCTTTCTGTAAAACTAGGCCAAGGACCGGGCGCACCAGCTGGACGTAAAAAAGCTGGGCGTAAGTCCAACGTTAGACTTTACGTCTAGCTTTCTCAATATTTACATAGGTTGCACCATTAAAAACTAGGACCAGGCTCAGCTACGGCCAGCGTAGACGATGCGCGTCCTCGCTGACACGTTCTTTTTCAGTTATAGATACAGCTGATACGTTCCATGATAGATTTCTTCAAACAAATATTAAAAATGAAGGCGGCAGGTTAATAAAAAACATTTTATCACAACATTTTGTTGACTCTTTACAGTTCGGAATGATGCATTTAATTATGGACATTTAAACAGATTTTTTATTTGAGCTATTTTGTTTCTGAAAAAATGCAAGTGAATGCGCTTTTGCGTCCTGTTCAGCGCACTTCAGCCTCTCTGCACAAACTTAACCCACATTTATTATTATAGCGGATTATTAACATGTAAACATTGTTATAGGCTTGTTTTAGTAGTTATATCTATAGCTTTATTTTAGACGTGTCATGGTGGTTTGAGAAGCCTAAAGTGATCAAACATGTTTATGTGAGCCGCTCACTGATGCTGATGGACGCTTGGTCGTTAGTCTACTTTAAAAAACAAAAACTTATATTTAACGAACAAACAAATACTCCAAACATTTATCAAAATTAATGTCAATTTATTATATTTTGTTTGGTTTTTTATTAAGTTAAACACAAAACTGAACTATTTAAATTTTATTTTCTTTGCGTGCAGATTAATGTCCGCCTATGAGTCTTATCGTTTTAAAAATCTTGTAGGCTATCTCCGATAAAACATGATTTTGGGGAAATGTTGTGTTAATGTTGGTACACAACAGCATATGATAGCAACATAAGGTACCAACTTTTACCATACAATGTTTAAAAACTCAGTAAATATGCCGTCATATTCGTAGTGCATCCTCCCGTGCACGATATCATTTTGTCACATGTGTCACTTTTGAGCGCCGCTTACTGTGCTCCATAGCTGCAACTGAACAAGCGTGCGGCAAGCACTTCCGGAAATACAGTGGCCACAATGGAAACCAAAACTTGCATGTTTGGAACCGATGATCTGATTTTTTTTTAAACGGTTCCAAGTTGGAACCGGTTCTCGATGCCCAACCCTACTTATAACCAAATGGTGACAACGTGGTTTTTAGTGACTATAAGATTCACATACAGTAGATGTATACAATTTTTTGTTTTGCTTAGATGCTGTTACTAATGTTATAAAAATGGTTATGGAGAAATTTTGGGATCAATGCATAGTGTAAATTAGTTATAGCTTGATGGGAAAATAATATACTGATTAGAAGTAATCGTAGCTAAGATTGCTGGAAATAGCAAAATGTACCTCAGTTTGGAAATGCATTTAAATGTACCTGGTTAATACATGTTAATACAAGCAAACCAAAGCTAAGCTGCCACTGACTGACCTTAAAATCTAATTAGTTTCATTAGCACAACAAAAATCTGTTTTTATTTAGTAATAATGAAACTGTTTTGAACGTCTTTGTCGCATAAAGAAAACATTTATCTTAATTTTTGCATTATTAAGCCCCATTAACTTTAATATAAAGAAACCCAAATAAATAGCTTTTTGCAGGACTATTTAACTCTATCGCTGCGGCTTTGGGGCGGATCTATAATACTGTTTAAGTCAATTTTGCCCAGTGCACTGCACCAGACGTGGCACTGGAGAACAAATTGTGGACTTCATGATCTGTTTTTACAATCGAAACTCTTCACACGTGGGCGGCTCCACTGGTCGCACCATCTGGGCCCTCGTTGGAAAGAGAGGAGGGCGAGCGGGAACTGCGGGGGCGGAGCTGAGCAAATGGGATGCTGGGAGTGGCCTGATGGTGGCTCACCTGTGACATGGTGTCATCAGACTCCCAGCGCTCTAGTTCGTCTCTCACCAGCCTGTCCATTTGCTCTCGGTGCAGCTCTGGATCTCGACCCATCCTCTCATCCTGTGAGAATCAAATTGTATTTCTTAATGTACGCTACAATATTTCGGTCTAATTCACCATTAAACATAAAAATGATTAGATCTGCATTTTTTGGGAATCATAAGCAAAAACGTTTCAACACTGATAATAATAAGCGTAATTATTTTAATCAATCGAGACTTTGACGGGTGTGTATAATGAATTGAAAACTACATAATGCACACACATATTTGTAAAGTAAAACTTCTTTATCATCACCTCCATGACTCCATCCAGGATCCGTCCAAGCACATCTCTCCTCTTCATCTTGGCTCTCTCCATGGCCTCTAACTTAACGATAACGGCGTCAATCTTTGACACGATGCTGCCGATGGAGTGCTCCATGCGGTCCACTCGACGCACAAGCCTGATGGGCCACAAGCAAAAAACACTTTTCATTTAGAGATCTAACATTTAATACATTGTGACAATATGTGACAAGCGAAGTTTACACTTGGAACTCTTCGTATGACACGCCCCCTGAGCTGCTGCCACGGCGACGAGAGCTATGTCCGCTGTCCTCATCATCGTCCTCCTCAGAGTCATCCTGGCTGCGCGAGAAGCTCCGCCCACTCACTGGCCTAGGCAGCGAACTGTGCTCCAGATCCAAGTCCTCCTGGCGAGTGTTCAAGAGAAACTAAGCATCCGTTCCAGTGTAATTCAGCAGTTTGCTTCCTTATTTTACACGTATTAACTGTGTTCAGAAGGTCATGGGTTCAATTCCCAAAAAAAACAAGAACTTAACATATGTGTACCTTGAATGCAATGCGAATTGCTTAATTGAGAACAAAAACAATACTAATTGTGCGACATTCTGTAGCATTAGTTTTTCACTCACTCTCTCCTTCTCTAGGTCATCTCTCATTTGCTGGTGCTCGTGTTCGGTCAGTTCCTGATCTCCGTCAAGGTCATACTTGGCAAAAATGGCTTCAATCTCAGCATCCGAATGGCCCTTTCTGAGTACAGATGCATATGAAACATTCAGACTGATAGTTGCAAGGGTTTGATTTGTATCATACAGAGGTGGTTAATGTTTCTCACCCTCTGAGGTCTTGTCGAAGCTCATCAAAGCTGAGTTTGCCTGCAGCCTGGTGTAAACTATCTGGGATGTCATTGATGGAGGTCTTCTTCAGTTTAAGTTTGACCATCGCTCTGTTGTAGCCCTTCTTGATGAGGTCTGTGATCTCCATCTCTGACCTCTGCTGGGCCATGTCAGCTTTCACCTCAGAGTAAGTGTCATTGATGATGGCCAAGAACATATTCTGAGCAAAACCACAGGCCCGGTTAAACACGAGCATTTTTACATTTAGGATTGATTTCATGTGATTTATGTTGTGTTCGTTTCGTTGTGTTTACCAGTAGAATCATGAAGATGAAGAACACAAAGGTGGTGAAGTAAATCGGCCCCAACACGCTATCGGCCTGCTCGATTTCTGAGAAGTCAAAATCTCCCAGGATGATCCGGAACTGTGTGAAACTGATCACCAACAAATTACCAACAAAATATTTCAATATTTTAAAAAACTAAATTTAAGGGACAGTTCAACTAAAAACTTTCTTTAAAAAAAAAAAAAACGTACTAGGACGAATCATACACAATAATCTTTATAACATGCATTTAGAATATTTGCATGATAACTTCAATCTCGTATCAGAAATTGTGAACTATTCCTTTAAATTTTTCAAATAGCTTACAAATACTTAATATCACGTTTTGTGAATTATTATTATTATTCATATAATATTTTATGCTTTGTATATTTTTGGTGATTTGGTAGAGCTGGGACGATACACTGATGCACTGCGAACTGAGAAATGATTCAGCATTGTTTCTAAGATTTTCAGAATACGTCACAAATCCTCTTTAAAAGAATTAAAATGTAAAAATTTGCAAAGGATGAAGCGAATTACAAGACTATGTTTATATTAATCTCGTGTTATAAAAGCATTCTGAGCTGAGGGGAAATTACATGACTCTGCCAAACGCACGAGTGCTTGAGTGTGCAGGTAAAAACTAGATTTGAGCACCATCTGCTGTTGAAAACTCAATTCCAGAGGATTTGCGATGCATTCTGAAAATCTGCATCAGTGTATCATCCCAGTCCTATTATATAGATGCCTCTCAAACTCACATGCAGGCCTGGAAGGT
Source organism: Enteromius thamalakanensis (assembly GCA_032357475.1). Taxonomy (NCBI): domain Eukaryota; kingdom Metazoa; phylum Chordata; class Actinopteri; order Cypriniformes; family Cyprinidae; genus Enteromius; species Enteromius thamalakanensis. The sequence continues at coordinate 21,882,995 of JAUCMT010000001.1, forward strand.
GCTGAAGTCGTTGACTTGAGTTCCAAACACTAAATACGCCAGCTGAGCGTAGGCCAGGAACACGATGAAAAACATAATAGCGAAGCCCATCAGGTCCTTGGCACAGCGTGACATGGTGGTGGACAGCTGATTCATGGTCTTGTTAAAGTTAATAAACTTAAAAAGCTGTGGGAAGAGCAAGATGCCTTTATTTTGAAATGACAACAAAAATCCTTTTGCAGTGTCAGATATTAAGACGAGATCTCACCTTCACCCAAGAGAGGAAGACAATGATGGCAGCCAGGTTGTTGAAGTGAACCTGAAGGCTAGCAAGCGGCTCAAAGTTGGGGTACGTGCTGTGGTTCTCCAGCAGGAAGTGAAGCCTGTGACTGACCGCTGATGTTCTGCAGATGTTCATAATGATGGCTGGAACGCTGAGCTGTGATTAACAGGATGAGCAAAGACAAAAGTGTCATGGTCGGTAGCACAAATGACATTGGCTGAAGTAAGCCGTGGCTCAAACTTTGCACTTTGACCTACTGCGACAATGAGAACATCCAAGCAGTTCCACAGGCTCTTGAGGTAACGCAAACGATGCAGGCGGATCTCTAGAACTTCTTCCACCAGGTAATACAGCACAAAGAAGCAGAAGGCCACTTCGCACATCCCCACAAAGTAGTCCCAGCTGGACACATAGCGGATAAGACGCACCGTCTGGAACTGCCATGAGGTCACAGCGCCCCCTGTGGCTGGAAACTCCACCAGCAACCTACAGCAAACCAGTCAGTGACAGATCTTTGAGAAAACACTGTATACTGAGTCAAGAAAAGTAAAGCATGGAGGCTAAAGCTAAGCTATATTTTGTTACATAAAATGCAGATTTTAAATTTACAAGTCCCTACATGCGATATGCATTAAAATAAAATAAAATCATGGCCACAATTTTATAATTTGTTCCCTCTTTTAAACTAAATTGTGACTTTGATTTAACTAAACAGAGGAAACAAACCAATCATTTAGGAACAAATGTTGTGCGTTTGGGATTTTTTAGTTTTAATGTTTTACAATTAAGTAGTGTTTAAATTATTTAACATATTTAAATAAATGCAAAAAGAGTTTGTAAATGGTGGGCATTCTTAAACTAACATTTAAAAAAGTACAAATATAAAAAGTTATACTTTATAAGTAAAAAGAACAGAAAAGCTTGATATTTTGAATGTAGTCTGTATGTTTTAAGTATCAGAATATTAAACCTACGCTATATTTTGTTTTTTATTTAATTTAATTTTATTTATTTAATGTTTTAGTTAATTACCTATTTAAATGTAGTTACATTAATTTTCATTTAAATATTTATTTATATATTATATATATATAAAACTCAGTATGCATGAAATCTTGAGTATTAATGAACAACTTTAATTGTAAATTTCTTTTTTTTTAAGTACAAGTATAAAAAGCTTCATAGTTTCAATGGAGTCTGTATGTTATAGGTTTGGAAAGAATTAATTGCAAAAATTTAATACTTGCTATTCTTGGTTTAATCATTTTTATAGTAACAATCCACTTGTAACACAGCGTCAATTCATTACCTGACAATACAAAACAGGTTAACGTTGCCATTGTAGATGGAGAAGTCCAGGAACACTGCTCTAGTGCCACGGTCCAACCAGAGGTTGTTTTTTAACTCCTGCAGCTGATTGGCTGACTTCTCTCGAGTGCGCGACAGGTCCTGGTAGTATCCTCCACCACTATAGGTCGACACCTGACCCCAGTAGCTGCTCTCACCCAGCCTGCTCTCATCTGAGTACCTCCATCTGACAAATAAATGGAATGACAAATCTGTGTAAGACCAAAGATTAGCCACTATATTATTACTCAAAGTACATTTTTACATACGCTGTGCCATTCTTTGGTCCGAATGGTGCCTTGTCCTCGTTGGCAGGAGAATAGATACTGTAGCAGTCGTAAACCTCATCCCGCAGGTCCTCATGGACAGAACAGGACTCATTGCGTACTTTGAGTTGCCGGAGACGTGGGACGCCCAACAGGAGGTTCTCGTAGTAGATCAGACTCTGGTTTTCTGGGAGGCTCTTGTTGTTGTACCAGAACTCCCAGTACATGCCATTAAGAAAAGGGCCTTCTGTGAACTACAGATCATGTTTTCTTTAAAATCTGTCATGCAATATGCATTTCCATACGGTAAAAGAGCATTAAAGTCAGTGGAATAATTACTTTCCAGAAGTCCTCCATGGTTGAAAGAGTCTTGAAGGTCGTGGGCTCTCCGCTTGTCAGCGGTGTATCCAAGAAGAGTTGGGACATGACTTTGGTGTAGTAGTACATGTTGGTGCTCACCATTCCGTAGGTTACTAAAACAAATATAAATAATGTGTTTTAAACAGAAGTTTGTTTTTGTAGATGGTAGAGCATATTGGAGAGAGCTTAGACGCTCCTAAAATTTCAACTGTAAAAATGCATATTTAAGCTGTTATACTTTTTAAGTATCCTTATGTTTTATACTGTAAGTAAACAGATTCTTAATCTGGTTAATATTTAAGGTTTATTACTCTAACATGTAAGTAAAGTAAATGTAAATGTGTTTAAAAAATATTAATGTAACATGGTATGCATTAAAATAATCAAGCATACAACTGTCTGATATTCAACTTACATATGCAGAGGGTGACCAGAAAGAGGATGTAGGTGATCATTTCTCGTAGGACGGTTTTCAGATACATCTCTCTGTTACTGTTGCTCTCACCCAAAAGACGGGTATCCCACAGCACTGAAAAAGACCAAGAAATAAATCTTCCACCAACTCACAAAATCATGTTCTCAAAATCATAATCACTTCTCACTTGCAAGTCAAAATTAATACAGCTATTGTTTTTTAAATCTCACAGTGAGTTTCTTTAGAAGTTACAAGGAATAAACAAATTTTGTAATAAACAGTTTTATTTTTAAATATTGTTTATTCCTGTGATGCAAAGCAGTGTGCTGCTTAATATTTTTGTGGAAACCATGATACATGTCTTAGGATGCTTTAGTGAAGCATAGGTATAGGACCCCTTTTACATTTTACTCAGACATTATTTTGATAATTTATGAAAAGGCAACTTTATCAAAAGCGTAACACATCCTTGCAAGGCTATTAATATGTGACCCTGGAGCACAAAACCAGTCATAGGTAACACAGAAATATTTGTAAAAATAACCAATAATACACATATGGGTCAAAATGATCATATTTTTCTTAAAGATCATGTTCCATTAACCATTAAGTAAATTTCCTACCATAAATATATCAAAACGTAATTAATGATAGTAATATACAATGTTAAGAACCTGACAGCTCAGATGTTGTGTAAATCTCAGTTAGGGTTATGTATAATAATAATAATCCTTATGACTGGTGGTGACATATTTGTGTGGACATTTTCAGTGTACCTCTCATTTTCTGCAGTATCCTCTTCCCACAGCTGCTGTGTTCTTGTGCAGGTGGAGTTGGATACAGTCCTCTGTTGATCCGCGCACTGATGCTTCTGCTGGACGTCGTGGACACAGACCTCCGGCCGGGGCTCGACGGAGGCCAGTCCGCTTCCATCATCCCCTCCTCCGGCTCGAACCCCGGGTTATCCCGGCTCCATGCCTGTCTGGAGCTGGAGGTGGGTGGAGAGGGGGTCTCTTCGGGCACTCCGAGGCCCACTTCCTCATGATGCATTTTTTCCATCTCGATCCCTTCATAAGGCGGAGAGGATACGGTTCCCGCCTGGGCCTGCGGTGCTTGAGGAAGGACGCGACTGGAGCTCATCGTCTCATTTACAGTAACCTAACATAAACAAAAGTCTTCATTTTAGTCGCTCTTTAACGACTGGTTATTGGGAAGCTTTGCAAAGTGATGCCAAAACTCGTAACAGCACCGTAAATTCAAAAAGTCTCTAATTTGCTTTTCGTCAAGTGAAAGTTATTGAATATTGAGTTATTGTTTCAGCTTTTTAAAAACGACAAACACACTTTAACGAAGTTATGCAATAGAAATACGCGACAAAATCCGAGTTAAAGTTTCACACAACAACAAAAACCGCAGAAATGTGCGTTATTTGTCTGGAAAAGAGAAAATTTGAATAGTTTATACTTGCATGTTTTTGTCTGAGTGGCTTCAGTCCAGCTTTTGTGTGAGTTTGGAAAAGCAGCTTTCCAGTCCACCCTCAGCCATCTTGTTCCCAGTTGTTCTCAGACTGGAGGAATCCAGTTACACTGACATCAACCTCTGGAAACTTCAACATCCCCCTTATTTAGTGCGGCTCCTCCTTTCTGTCCACCGCACTCTCAGTTACACTCACTAAATCATTAAAACATAAGACATTAATCACGTCATTTTGTAAATGGTTTAGACGTCTTTAAATTAATTTGTGAATCCTTTTAAAAAACGAATAATCGCCATACATTTGTATCATTGGATCTAAAAGAGTGCGTATATATTTGTTACATATATTTTTAAACTCTTTTAAAATGACGCAAATTCACAACGGATTTATTGTAGCTGTTGTTTGCTACTCTTGCTGCCAGGCAACAAGATCAAAAGGTCGCCCCCTCGCTAGGATTGGTTGAGGAAGTCTGAATGACAGTTCGTTGAACCAATCAAAAAGTCAAATAAAAAACTTCTACGTAAGTGAGATGTATTGACATTAATTCTAGCGACATTTATCTTTTGCTGTATCAGTTAATTGCCACAGAAGTTTTAAATATTATAAATATATACAAAAATTACTATATTTTACTTTGTTTTACTGTAAGGATATACATTCCAAGCACTATTACTCTTAAAATCTACTATATATATATATATATATATATAGAATCTTTATAGTGAAAAATGGTTCTTTATATTATTACAATGTTCTTTACACTAAAAAAAATCTTTAAAGAACTGCTCACTGTAAGTTCTTCAGTGGCATCAATGTGAAAAGACATTTTATTCTCAAATGAATTACTTTCAGAGGTGTGCTTATAAACAATTATCACTAAGTAGGCATACTGCTTGTTATAGGCTATTTCTGCCATATAACATTTTGACTGGGTGACTGGCTGCATAAAGCTTAATATTTAAACAATTCACAAAAAGTTATACACATACATTAGGTACTGGTGTGTAAAGTAAATGTCTTAAGCTCTGAATTATTAGTCCTATAGTGCATAGTGACAGTGACTGTGTGGAATATGACAGTCGTTAGTTGTTCAGTATGCAATTAAATCTATTGTTTTTTTAGTATGTGGCACACCATGGCAAGTCTACAATATTCCGCCAAAAGGGATATTCATGAGTCATTTGCAGCCTCAGACAAGTCCAAAGACATCTCTCTGATAATGATCAGAATGGGTTTGAAGTAAATATTTTTCATATGAAACAACTGGTTCTGTTTCTGGCATTTTCACATGTCACACTTTTACCCAAGTCTCTCCATTGTCTGCCAATTCCTCTTTGATTTCAAGACCACCCTGGGATTTACCATGTGTGGAAACATTTGGTTACCTAACCTCCACGTAAAAGTGCCTCTACTTCTCCAGATCCAGGTCGCCAACTTATTCATCCTTGTTCCTCTGTGTTGAAATCAACACCTAACACCTGTTAGAACAGTGATCACTCAAGCCACAGTCTCAAAAGATATTTAGACATAATTAAAATGTATTTTTTTCCTAATAAATAAAGTCATTTAGTCAATGCCTTAGGTGATTTCACAATTTGTGGTGCTCCACAAAAATATAGGCCTATAAAAGCTACGTTGATGGGATCTTTGCTTTATTTGCAGCCATGGATGTTACCATTGCTCTTGGACTGCTTACTGCACTGGTTGTTCTCATCTCACAGCCATGTAATACAGAAGGTATGTTTCTGGAAACTCCTGTTTACATTAATATTTAATTGCTTAACTGTATCAATGACCTCCTTTACTCTTAATTTTCAAACTAAACGTATGCTAAAATTATAAATAAATCAGAAGTAGTTCTGAGGGTTTTTCAAACTAAAATTCATGTGTGTTATTTCACAGGTAGAAATGTTATTTGCCACAAAGATCTGCACAGTAAGTACATCCCATTCTTTATACTAAATTCTTTCATTCTAATGTAAACAAGTCATACATTTCCATTGGTTTGTTAGGATTGTGAATGGCAGAACCACTGAATTTTAGTCCCAATTGTCCTCAGAGCTTCAGAAGCGCGATGCTGTTGTTCTTCTAAAAGGTTATAGTGTTACGCCGAAGGATGAGGAGCGAGACGGTGATTGTGTGGAATATGAGGCAGCCAGACTTTTCCCAAGCCCTGCTCCACAAACAACCACAGCTGTGCATAAAGTACCAAAAACAGTTAAGCCAGTGCCAACCACCAAAAAACCTTCCAAAAACCAGTGCTGGGTGTACTATGGTAAACCTGTGACGCTGTATCTACGCATGAGGAAGCTGCCCCCCAATTCTCAAGGGAATGGGGGGGTCTCTGGACCATATACAGGGGGAATACATGGTTTTGTTAATAGCTACCCTATGGTGGTGTGTGGGAAAGTGCTAATTACAATGAGAACTGTCCCTAAAGGACTTCAGGATTACTCTAATGGCAACCAGGGAAAGCAAAATAATAAAGGTTCAGGGGTGGTTAAGCCAATAGCGGTAGCTATTCAGGTGTCCCAAAGTGGAAGTTCCTCGTTTTACAACTTTCTCAGATCTTATCAGGGAGTAGCCGCTCAGAGGACCAGGGGAAGTTCAGTTTCTTCTCGCCGTGTTTAATGTGCAGGGCAGAGCACTAGACTAACTTTCTTCTTATGACAATTCAAATTTTCATGGCAATAGCTAACTGCTTCCTTTCAGCATGCTCAAAATAGGGTTCATATTCAGTTTCCATGCTATTGGTGTCAATGTGGAGGTAATGATTCTTACAGTGTTGAACATCATTGTATTGTATAACTTATTTACAATTTTATTTTAATATTTGTACCAAAATTAGGCATGTTCTTGATTTTAAAAAAACAACAATTTTTAAAAAAAATCACTGTACTGTACGTTGCAAGTGACTTTAACTTGATTCTATTCTATTTCTACCCCTTTTTGTACAAATGCCATTTCTGACCGCTTTATATGCTTCATCAAAGGACTATGTAATTAATGTAACTTCAAAACACCCTTAGAACTGTGAAATACATAAAAATGCCTTGTGTGTGTGTTAAATCGATTAATCTTTTGAGAGTTCTAATATATATATCAACATGATCATTTATAATATGCAATGAATAAAAATGCACAATTAAACAGTGACACAACAAAAAAAAAAGAAAAGCAAAATTTAAATTTCAAATGCAAACATACAAAAATTTATTAGCAGTGTAAAAGTTACCTAAAATTGGTTTTGTTTATCCAAAATTAATATATATATATATATATACACACACACACACACGCACACACACACACACACATACACACATTTTTCTATACATAGCAAAAATCTAAAACAGAACATGATTGGTTGCGCTATTTTTTCCCCTTGCATGTCTTCCAACAAGTCCCTCCCTTGACCTGCTTGTTTGCTTTGGTTTCCACGGCTATATGAACGACTTCTTAATTGTCCAATCACGATCGGTTTTGATGTCATTCCGACCAATCAGATGGTCAAATAGGCGGAGACTTGACGCGTGAGGGGCGGGATTTACCGGGGCCTCCATCACTTCCCGTGCCGCAGCCTGTAAACCTCTACGCTTCCTTCTGAATTTCAATACGTACACAGTGGACCCGGCACTATTAAAACATCTACTTGGAGTATATTTTGCACTATTTATTTGTTTATCCACCCAGTGTAAATTTAGCGGTTCAAGATGGAGACATCTGGTAACTCGAGTAAGAAGCAGAAACTGAGTAACGCGCCTGAGAGCTGGGTGAGTAACGTTAATGTTAACTGTTTGCGGCTGGATATTGAGGGATGTTTTGTATTACTAATGTCATACAGTTACCGTAACACACCTCCTTTTACACCTCTAAATCTGACATATGATGTTATTAACTGATAAAATAAGCGAAATACAGAACAATCGTGCTTGAAATAGAGGTCCTTAGTTGTGATAAATGTATGACAAAGATGTCATTTTATGCGTAGATATTAGCTTAAAATTTAAAGCCTTGTGTGCTGCCCACCTAGACAGCATTTCTAGACAGCACAAGTAACGTTACGAGTATTATCACTTTACAATGCTAACATGTTTGCAGTTTGTAAATATCATTGTAAATTACGTAGACATACTAATCATTTATTACCACGCTCTACTTTAAAGGTAGTACAAACATTGTTTTTGAATATCGCCAATAATATGTTTATTTGGGTATTGTACCACGATGCTGCCTTTTATTTGGTATCTATTGTGGCTTTAAAATTTAAGTTTGTTTTTATATGGGTGCATGTATATATAAATGTGTGTGTGAGCTAAAATGATAAAAAAATAATAACAATTTAAAATAACAACAACAATAGATATGGCTGTCTATTCATAATATACAGTGACTGCGAATAAAGAATGCAATACAGTGAACAAATTTTAATGGAGAACTTGCTTACATTAATCAAACAGGAAGTCTTTGTTAGAGATAAGACAGACGAAATAAATGCGATGTAAATGTGTTTCCTGCAATTTGTCCAGGGGATGCAAAGAGCCACCAATGTGACGTATCAAGCCCATCATGTGAGCAGAAACAAGCGTGGCCAGGTAGTCGGCACTAGAGGAGGATTTCGAGGATGCACGGTGTGGCTTACAGGTAAAATGAATGAATAACTTGATGTTTCCATCATGGCTCTTCCTAAAACATTCATAATCTGTTTGTTCTGCATCCTCAGGTTTGTCTGGTGCGGGTAAGACGACGGTCAGCATGGCTCTGGAGGAGTATCTGGTGTGTCATGGCATCCCCTGCTACACTCTGGATGGAGATAACATCAGACAGGGCCTCAATAAGAACCTGGGCTTCAGCCCTGAAGACCGCGAGGAGAACATTCGTCGTATCGCAGAAGTGGCAAAACTGTTTGCTGACGCTGGGCTTGTGTGCATCGCCAGCTTCATTTCCCCGTACAGCAGGGTGAGAAACATGCTTTTTGTGTGCGACCTCCTAACCATGTAAAGCCTGACATATGAAGTAATATTCAAAAACAAAATATTGTGTTTGTATTTTCTGTTACAGTCAAGCTTTTATGGCTCATATAGTCTGATTTATAGAGTGTGTACCTGAGACAGAAACTGAAATATTCAATATTCATGTAGAGATATTTAAGTTAACCTCAGTTGCTTCACATCAGGAAGTATTCATCTTTTTCTCACGTTAATCTCATATATATATATTGCATAATTCCAACTCATATACCACAGCCAGAAGCGAGAAGGGAGCCTTTGAGATGCGTGTACCTAACTGTGACGAAGTAGGATTTATATGATTAAATGCTTGATAAATCATTGTTTTTTTTGTCTGCTGCACATCCTCAGGATCGTCTGAACGCAAGAAAGATCCATGAAGGTGCTGGCCTTCCGTTCTTTGAGGTGTTTGTAGATGCTCCTCTGGATGTGTGTGAGCAGAGAGATGTGAAGGGGCTCTATAAGAAAGCTAGAGCTGGAGAAATCCGAGGTATGGCCATTTTACAGACACGCTTATTATACAAAATATGTGTCCAAAATGCTTATTTCCACTTACTGTTTTGATGGAAATGTTTTGTGGCTCAAATGTAATCTCTAAATGGTCAGTAGTCAATTGCACAGCCAGTCCTAAAGTGCTGTGTCAACAAACTCAAAGCATTCTCTTAATTGGTGCGACCTATTTTTGCATAAATATATGAAATGACGAGACAAGACGAGGGCATTGGGATGTTTTGGGGCAGTAAAGATGAGAAATTAATTTGTTTTTTTTAAAAAAGTTTAAAAGAAGAAGATTGTGGGCTTCACAATTATAATATTAGCATCTTGTGGATTGTACAAGAGTACGTTTACGGTGTGCGAGAGGTCACACAAAACTTTTTGAGAAAACCATTGGTGATTCATCACAACCCTTTTGTTTTGTTTTTTAATAGATGGGGTAAAGCAGGTTTCTGGCAGGAGATGACTCTGACTCTGTTTCCTGGTGGTTTTGTTATGTTTAGTTTCTTTTGCTGTGGAGCTGCAGATTAAGTAGGGGTAATTAAGGTGAAGAGTGATACAGGAAAGATGCAGATCTGAAAGCTGCTAACATCTTGTGAATAAAATGATTGAGGTTTAAAGCAGGAAGTATCTTTTTGTCATGTACGTGTTAACTGACACATGCACAATACGTTTGAGCTGCTTTATACAGTGGTACAAAACAACTCATTTCAGCGCTTCTAAGAACAGTTCGTAATATAATAGGTTACTCCTGTTGTCCTCAGGGTTCACTGGAATAGACTCTGAGTATGAGAAGCCAGAGGCTCCTGAACTTGTACTAAAGACAGATTCTTGCAGTGTGAACGAGTGCATCCAGCAGCTTCTGGACCTCCTGCAGGAGAGGGTAAGTTCACTCCTCTCACTGGATTCAGCGTGAGCCTCAGCTAGATATATATAGCATATTTGGAGATGTGATTTAAATCTCTTGCTTGGTTTGCAAAATAATGAATATTTCAAATGAACGGTTGCAAGCGGTAGAACAGCACTTGGCACAGAAGTGTTTGTTACATCAGTGTTTACATGCAAGGAAATATTCTGATACTAATCTGAATGTTAGGAGTTTACAGTTAGTATGAATTTGGCCTTAGAGCCAGAGGCCTGTTTCCGCCACTGAATAAAAAATAAAAAAGGTTATTGCTTTTTATCTCACAATTCTGATTTTTTTTTGCAGAATTGTGAGATATAAATAATGTCACAATTGGGAGTTATAAAGTCAGAATTGTGAGAGATAAACTCGCAATCCTGACTCTATAACTTGCAATTACAACTTTATATTTCGCAATTCTGAGAAAAAAAAGGCAGAATTGTGAGTTTGTATCATCTAAGTCAGAATTGTGAGATAAAAAGTTGCAATAACCTTTTTTTTCAGTGGTGGAAAGTGGATAAATATAACAATAACACATTTCTTTTTAAAAGTGTTATTTATTTCTGTGAGGGCAAAGATACATTTTTACATTTTTAAGTTTTAAGTGTCACATGATCCTTCCGAAATAATTCTAATTTGTTGATTTAATACTCAAGAAGCCTGTCATATTATTCATATTATTATCTAATATTTTTGTAGAAACAAAAAAAGTGATTTTTTTTCAGGATTCTTTGATGTGTTTTTTTATATATATATTAGGGGTGGCACGGTTCACAAAACCCACGGTTCGGTTTGTATTGCGGTTTTAGGGTCACGGTTTTCGGTTCGGTACGGTTCTTGTTATTTTTTCTTTTAATCTTTAACACTCCAGAAATGTACTTCAGCATA
>JAUCMT010000001.1:21894517-21919972 GCA_032357475.1 Enteromius thamalakanensis
GTATCCATCCTCTAATAGGTAACATGAAATCCAAAATACACACCAGATTTATACGACGCTGGCGCATCCTCCGGGCAACCTTCCTTATCTCTTCCACTTGACATTTTTACACGTACAGTATTGTGACCTGCAGCACTCACTCCACACCATAGACACCTCAATTCCTTCACGTGAAATGGAAACACACTGACGTCACATACAGGGCACGAGGCTACATTGCGCATGTCATGAACCGTAGAACCATGCGACGCATGCATTCACCGAACCGAGACAACCGTACTGAACGTTTTTTTTTTTTTTGCCACCCCTAATATATATATTTTGTTACATTATGAAAGTATTTACTTTGCCTTTGATCAATGAAATGTTTTCTTTCGAAATAAAATTTTGTATTTATTTATAAAAAATAAAATAAAATTGACTCCAGACATTTGAGCTGTAGTTTATTTAGCAGTGGGAGCTCATGACTAAATGGATGCATTTCTGTGTTGATGACAAGACGGCAGTTCTATTTTTAATAACTAAATGAATTAATCTATTTTGATACTTTGGTGTCTTTAACCATCACATATGAAATATGACTTTAATCTGAATTGTATGTACATGTTAACTTAGACACATTACATGATGGGATATTTATATATGCGCTGGCATAGAGTTGTACTTTATTACTGATTCTTATAGAAAAGGTTGTCTCTTATCCTTTCATCATACTTGAATATAAATGACAGGGATCTCTGTTTAATAATGTTCTGACTGTTTGCAGGACATAGTTCCTGTGGACGCATCCTACGAGGTCAAGGAGCTCTACGTGCAAGAGAACAAGCTGGACTTGGCCACGGCTGATGCAGAGACTCTTCCAGCAGTAGAGATCACTAAGGTATCTTCCCACTTAAAAACAGTTTTAAACTCCTACAAATGGTTTGCAAACACATTGGAATGCCTTGCGTGCATCCTAACAGCTAATGTCTGATCTGTGCTGGTGTGTTAGGTGGACATGCAGTGGGTTCAGGTGCTCGCTGAGGGCTGGGCCACTCCTCTGAACGGCTTCATGAGGGAGAGAGAGTACCTACAGTGCCTGCACTTCAACTGTCTGCTTGATGGTAAACAGATGACCTTATGTGATCTCATGTCCTCTAATGGCATGGGTTTCTTTTTCTAAATGCACCACTAGATGGCGACGTACGACAGTGCAATGCACCTTTTTCTGCCCTGCCACTGTGACATTCAGAAGTCCATCATCTTGTTTGGATTTATCCAATTGTTTTATTTTCTTTGATGACGACAGACTGAAGAAACAATTTTAGAAGTACTTTGCGCGTTTATGTAAAACAGAAAGCCTAAGCAAATTGATTGGCCACCCAACATCAGGTAGGGGATGAAGAAACAAGAACCTACTAATACATTTCAGCACTTCAGGGTAGAACCAGGAGAACAACTCACAAAAATATTAGTTTAAGTGAGGGAATCCGAAGGCTCAGTGAATTTGTTAATTAGTGGCATAAATAAAAGAGCTATTATAGTTTTAATAGTGGCTTTGGTGATGTTTGCGTGAAACTTGATCGTATGAAATAAAAAGTCGGCACCTGCAAGAACGACAAATGTGCGAATGGCTTTTTAAAACCATAACGCGGCCCTCGCATTTATAGAACTGGGTAATTACAGCAATTTCCCACATCAAGCTTGAGTTTCCAAAAAGTGTCAATTTAGTTTTACAGCCTCGTAACACTCTGCTGTGTGTTGTCTTGCCTAGTATTCAAATTTGCGTTCAAGGTATGCATTGACGCTCACATATGCTCACACCAATTAAGATAAAAAAACTGGGCCTTGTAGACGCTTGAGGTAGTTGTGACAGAGTGCAGCAAAAGAAAGCCATTAGGTGTTCATGCATTACATCAACAGCGTCATTAGACTTGATTACTGTACATCACACCTTGTGTTATTGTTTTGATTCTTGCATTATGCCCAGTTGGACTCGTGTTGGACCTGACTGAAGCGGACAGATTTGAGCATGTTGCGGCCTGATACTAGTTTAATCTGTATTGAGCTGAAATGGGATGCTCGCAGGGCTCTTTCTTATGGAAAACAGCTGTTTCTGCTATGATGTGTGTGTGTGTGTGTGTGTGTGTGTGTCTGTGTTTCATCCTGAAAATGGATTTTAAAAGCTTCCCGCTCATATTGCTTTAATCAAGGTGTTGGACCTCTAACTTTCTTCGAAAAACTCACCACTTTCACATTCAAGAGTTCTTTCTCTTATCGTGCTTCATAGGTCATGAGACTCTTAACTTTTCAGGCCTCTACAAGCGGCCGATTTTTCAAAGCCTCAGTTCGGGTGATATATGTACTGTGCATCTGACCTCTTTTTATAGGTGGGGTTATTAACCTGTCTGTGCCGGTGGTCCTCCCGGTTTCAAGTGCCGATAAGGAGCGTCTGGATGGCAGCACTGCGTTCGCATTGGCCTACGGTGGACGGAGGGTCGCGATACTGCGAAACCCAGAATTCTACGAACATCGCAAAGAAGAGCGTTGTGCCCGGCAGTGGGGCACCACATGCAAGGATCACCCATACATCAAGGTCAGAGGGTGAATTTAGACCTGTATGATTACTAACAGTTTCCTAATAAAGGTGAAAAAAGTTACATTTCTGCATAATGTGACACAATAACAGTTTTTTAGAACGTATTTGATTGATTGCAATTATTAGATTACCTTTATTAAATTTTTCTTAGCAACTCACTTCTTAGAGCTCTTTTATGCCTTGTTAATACACAGTATTTTTGCATGACATTAGATAGGTGTTTAACACTGGATTGTATGTTTCTATGTATTACATAGAAATATTACAAAATAACTGTATTGTTCTGCTAAATCCACCGCCATTATGAGTATGTCCACTCAGCGCCGGGGAGGTAGGACCTCTTAGCAAATTTAGAGTTTACAAGTAATTGTTGCAATGTACATAAGTAGCTACAAGTATGAGGGTTTGAGTACATCTTACACGTTGGAAATGTACTAAACCTCTGGTACTGCTCAAAAATGAATTTTTGGGGGGGTTTTATTTGTTGACTTTATTATATAAACTTTAATATAATATTAAAGGGAGTTTGTGGTATTACATTATATTTCTGGAATAGTTATGAACCACTGATGGACTGTTCTGGTGATGTGTTTCATACTTTTTTGGACCTTAACAGTGGTGTATACTTGGCGTTCAATGGGACAGTCACAAGCCTCCCGGAAATATATTTCTGCACATAATTATTAAATTTTAACAAACAAGCTTTTACAGGTTTGGAACAACATGGGGTTAAGTAATTAATGACAATTTTAATTTCGGTCTGTTTTTAAAGACGACGCATGGAAGATTATTTTTGAAATGAAAAAAGTTAAAGTGAAAATATAAAATTAAGCTTATTATTTTAAATTTTTAAAAGTTTATTCTAAAAAATCCACAAAAATATTTTAAAATTTTATTTGAAATGTGTTTTTTTTTATATATCTAACTGTGTGAAAATTACAGCCATAATCTAAACAAGTTGTTTTCCAAATTTGAGGTTATGTCAAAAATGAGATTTTGATTGGGCGCTGTACCAGATGTTTCCTTCAGATAAGATTTGCTTTACACTATTTCCAATGCAGTTATTGTATTTACTATGAACAGTACAAGCTCATAGTAACCTTTCCAACCTTTCTAAATCATGTCCATAATTCTTTTGTGTGTCAAATAGCAAGTGGTGAAAAATGACTGAACAGCACTAAAGGGTGACTAAAGGGTAATTCTGACGTGGAGTGAATGCATCTATGCATCAGTGTGGAACTGGATATTGGATTAATGAGATTTCATTGTGCTGTGTAACCGCATATATGTAAACCTAACCATAGACTTGATCCTGGTTACGATAAAAATTGTTGATAAAATATTTCTCTCAACTTATGTAAGCAGTTGGAAATGATTAACGTCATCCTGTATGTAATTTTTGTTGTCAGCTCCCTCCCTTTTCTTCCATTTCTGACTCACAAACCACCTGGAAAGTCCCGATTATATGCATGCCTTGAATGAGAGCACTGTTCAGACTACATACATGTTTATAAGAAAGCAGAATCACAGTGATTCAGCAGCATGATCCATTAATGCATCACTTTTCACCTGTCTGAGACGGAGCACCTTTTTAGAGGAATAATTTGCCAGTTGCTTCGTTTCTCTTTAGTGATGTTTGCTCTTGCATTGGTTTTGATCTGAAACTCAACCGCTAAAGACATTACAGATTTAATCTGCTGTTTTCTTAAAGGACACCTAAGAAGGGACTGTGAGGGAAAGTTTTCTTTGTATCTGTAATTGTGTTTAAAAGAAGAGATTTTCCGCTTATGTCCCATTTTTTGAAGGTAAAGTCATGGATGGCTAGCGAGAAACAGCTGACCTGATGCTTTAATAGGTCTTTGTGTGAATGCATCGCCAAGCCTTCCTTGGACTGCTCTCTGACAGAAGACAGAGCCACGATGCCCTCTTAGTCGGTCTATGGAAACAAGGTCTTGCTCTGACTCTCATCTTTGCTCAGGCTCCGCTTTAGTAATCTCTTTATTCCTCGACCTCCTTCATTTCACACATGTGTTTTAGTTGGATTTCTCGCCCTGCGTTCTATTTAAACAGTGTTTAGGCAAGTGGGGCTCTTCTCCCCTCCTCTCCCCTCACCTTCCTCTTACAAATCTCGCAGAGTAAATACTGAACAATTGTTTCCATCTGTAAGTAGGGATTGTGGGCTTAGGTGGACTTTAATGGCTCCGCTCTGCTCCAGCTCGCACTAATGGGCGCCAGCGGAGAGCTTTCGGACTCTGGAATGGCCCTGTCTGTCTGTTGCCTTTGGTCACAAATAAACCCATCCGCAGACCAAAGAAAGAAATTGCATGTGAACAGTAAAGAAACTAGCAATGGGCTTTCTTTATTTGCAGTATTCTTCACTCAGTGGTGTTCTCTTAATGCGGTTTAGAATTCTTCAGTCTGTAAACTTTAAGTTTTTTTTAGAGGATGTGAAAAGAAAATAGTTTTTTTTTCTGAAAGTAAGTTATTTTTAAATCCTAAAACGATATAAACCATATAATATATAATAATAAAACAACTATATGTAATATATATACATACGTGTGTGTGTGTGTGTGTGTGTGTGTGTGTATACTAATGCAAAAATATATTCTTGACCATATCTCTACACCTAACCTACCCTTACCCATGAGTAATGCCTAAAATCCTATATAATGATAGATGACTAACACTGATGTACAAGCACCAAACACTATTGTAAGCCTAAACTTCACAAAAACTGTAAACTGTTTCTGCAAATCTGATTGGCTAATCACAATGTTCAATGTTCACAATGCACAACTTGCTCTTGGCAAAATCAGGTTAGCTGTGTGTGTGTGTGTATCATTGTAGTTTTCATTTTTTGTTTAAAATTGCCGTAAAAAGACATTTTGTATATGACTTTCTTTTAAATACTCCCTTTAAAAAAAAAAAAAAACCTTATCATTCAATAACAAGCAAATCTCAAAATTAATATGCCTTTTTTTCATAGCGAACTTTACAATCTTGTCATGCCTAAATTGATGTGTAGAATTTTAAATAATATTTTTTAATTTCTTGTTTTCATAATTCTTATTCTTACTATTATTATTATTATTCTAGAAAGAACAGCATAAATATCACATTTTTTTGACCTAATTATTATTAGTTGTTTGAAGAAAATGACTTGTGCATGTTATTTCTAGCTTGTGATCTTATAAATCTCTATTTCATTTTATGAATCAGTATGTGAAATATATATATATATATATATAATATATATATATATATATAGGTGAAATATACTATGTTCATAGAATCCTTCATCTCATTTATTTCACTGTGTCTGGTGTGTATGTTAAACTTCCTCTGCTGAAGCATGTCAATCAGCAGGACTGTAAAACTGGCCTCCATTATGTGAGGTAAATACACTTTTCCTGTTTATTTCGGCTGTCAGTCTGACAGCTGAATCCACATTGGGGCTTTGGCGTAGGGGGATGTTAACCAGACTCAAGAGCATTTACCTAATTGCATTATCTATGTTTTTTTTCTTCTTTTTCCCACTCATTGAAAGGGGTACAGTGCTCAACCAGCGCTCCGTTATTTTCTATGACAGCTAATAGAGTTGATTTACTGTATAGATGCGATTAGTGCCAACACTGAGTTTTTCCATCGCCAGGCTCTGCAACATAAATTAAATAAACGGCTGCTACTGTTGCCATACCGCGGCCAGCAAATGACAGCTGCACATGCATTCAGTCTTCAAATGCAAAAGCAATGCAGCAGATGAAGCTTTGTATTAACATTCACCGCTTTCAGGTCTCTCCAAGTTTGCTTAATATGATCACATACTTGCACATAAAGTTCTCGAGCCACCAGTGCTGCTGTCAAATCAAATCAATAGATGAAAGTCTGGGGGGTTGTGAAATGGTATTCTCCATCCTAGCGGCGCTGAATCTGCTGAGAGCTGTGGTATTCTCACCATACTGCTCTGCTTTTTAACCCTGTCCAAGTTACCGGCTCAATGCATGCCAGCGAAGACCTCCCGAAGGCGAAATATTAGCAAAAGCAGCCGCGAGTTGTCAACTGATATGATCACTATATAGAGGGATTGTGATTCCTGGTTTTAAATGAAACGACAAATTTAGGAACATTATTAAGTTTGTAGCGAACTAGGGTTATTAAAAAACAAAGTTGTATTTACGATTTAAGTTTTTAAGCTGCTACAATGAGCACTATTAAGGAAAAAAACTAGTTGGGTTGTACAACAATGTTTGTATGTTTTCAGAACCAAACTGTGGTTAGCAATTTTAAACAGTTTTTTTTCTGTCTTTGTGGCTGGTTTGGAGCCCGAAGAAGGCCGTGGACAACACTGTACTCAATAGTTATGTCATAGCACTTTATTACAACATGTTGAGAGTTTTTAGTCTGTGTGTTCTTGCATGCACCATTAGGTTTCAGAATTTGAAGAGTTCCTTATGTTCCTCAAGCCTTAACGAATTAGGGCAGATTATGGTGGTTTTTCCAACAGTATTGTACAGATGATGCTGGAAAATCATTGGGGGTGTTTTTTTTTTTCTGATGATCTTTCCTGTGGCAGATGGTGATGGAGAGCGGAGATTGGTTGGTCGGTGGTGATCTCCAGGTGCTGGATCGGATCTACTGGAACGACGGGCTGGATAGTTACAGGCTCACACCAACCGAACTTAAGCATAAGTTTAAAGAGATGAATGCAGGTATGGAGCTATACTCAACAATTGGTCTTTTTGACCTAATTTTAACCGGTCTATTGTTAGGAAAAAGTCATCTTAAACTGTAGCAGGTCGCATAGACATACATTCATCTATGTTTTGCTGCAATACAATGATATATATATGGCAAGTTATGAAATATTAAACACTCTTCTCTCATATTTAGATGCAGTCTTTGCCTTCCAACTGCGGAACCCAGTGCATAATGGCCACGCGCTGCTCATGCAGGACACACAGCGCCGTCTAATTGAACGTGGCTATCGTCGACCCGTACTTCTGCTTCACCCACTGGGCGGCTGGACCAAAGATGATGATGTGCCGCTGGCCTGGCGCATGAAACAGCATGCTGCCGTTCTGGAGGAGGGACTGCTTGATCCCAACTCCACCATAGTGGCCATTTTCCCTTCACCGATGATGTACGCCGGCCCAACAGAGGTTAGTGTAAAATGATAAAGGACCGAGAACAGATACCTGAGGCACCCCATTAAATTAATAACTTAAGGTCAGCTGGTCATTATATTTTTATTTTTCCATATTCTTGTTTTAAGTGGAGATTTTTGAATATCTAGTAATCTTTTTAAATATATAACGTTCACCATATGTTAAAAAATAATGAAAACTGAAACCCCTCAAGACCATTTTTAATGCAGCTGGTAGCCCCTCATTTTGAAACGCCAGATCTTCCTCAATATGAAATTCTTAATTTATCCCATATTTGCATACTTTAGCAATTACAAATAGTTTGAAGTGCACTATTTTAAAGAAATAAGCTCTATCAAATGTACTTTGTGCTAAGAATGATAATTAAAACGGCATTTGAAGCCAATGAACAGTTGTATGGAAAGTTAGTGGTGAGGAAACTTGCACAGGGCACATTCCTTCATGAATTGTCGTCGGTGGTGCACTGGATTTCTGATCTGTTCCACCTAACCTGTGCTTGAGGCTGAAAACAACAGGGACAGGCTCTTCTTGTGGGCATCATGCGTCCCTGGACATTCCAGTAGGAATTGATTTGTGTCTCCAAGAGTGATGTAAACAGAACCAAATTGTTTAGAGGCCAGTGGCGTCTACAGTCCATACATACACACAGACACACACACACACACAAACACAGCGAGCAAAAATGGGGAGCTTTCTTCTGACAGAACTTGTTGCTGGTGTAATGTTCCATGGCTATTTTGAAGTCTCTTGTTCTTTAATCATGTGGCCGGGGACATTAAAAAATTTATTGGGAGCAGACAGAGTCTGTAAGACTAAAGCAGCCTACAGGAAGCACTCGTTTGCCTCACTGACTTATGAGGAGGAAGTAGGGGACATGCTGACTCCACAAAAAAGAATTGGCTTAGGTGATGTAGGCCAATTCTAATCATGTGTCCATAATAAGAGATATTTGTCTTACATACATTCTCTGTGTCATTAAACCAAATTTCACATTTGTATTTTGTTAGGCGTAGAATTTTTAATGCGAAAATGAAATATGTCTCTCTCTATCTGTACGCCAACTGTCTTTCATTTGTGAATAACATAAAAGGGGAAAAAATGTTCAGGACAGACTGTCCCACAGATTGTTTTTTTTTTGTGTGTGTGTGTGTGTGTGTGTGACCGCACAGCTATTTTGTCTCGAAGACCGAAATTGAAGTTAACACTTAAAATTCTCCTGTTGTGGGTGCTCTCAAATTTTATTCACATTCATTTGGTTGCAAAACCGTTTTGTTATGCCTTATTCAAATATGCACAAATGTGAATGACATTTGAGGGCTATAACAGAGGGAAAGATTTTAAGAAAAAAGTCAACTGCTTGGATTAACACTTAGGTTATTTTTTTTTTAAAGGAAAAATAAAATACATTTGAATTGCTTCCAACAGGTGCAGTGGCACTGTAGGGCCCGGATGGTGGCTGGGGCAAACTTCTACATAGTGGGCCGTGACCCGGCAGGAATGCCTCACCCAGACACTGGTAAAGACCTCTACGAGCCCTCCCACGGAGCTAAAGTTCTCACCATGGCCCCTGGACTCATATCCCTGGAAATTGTGCCTTTCAAAGTGGCAGCCTACAATAAAGCCAAGAAGGCCATGGATTTTTATGACCCCAAAAAGTAAGTTTATATCTTTTATGCCCTTTTTAAATTTGCCTTCCCTTCCATTAAAACAAATGCACTATACAAATTGAGTACGACAAGTATCTTTAAGCAACTAATTTCATCAAATTTGAGACTTGGGCATATTGACCGTTGTGGTAAATTGAAACCAACCGCTGAAGGCATGGATTTACTTCAGAAACATTTATCTTCTATACATGTTCAAACAATCTATCATTGTACTAACTTCCATCCATGTCAGGCTTCCTCGATTCCTAGCTGCGCTGCCAAGAATAACAGGAAATGTTTTGTTGTTGTGTGCTTTCACCAAATTCTACGGCTTTGCTCCGTTCTTTGAAGTCATTTCGAAAGTGGAGATCTGCCATTATTCCTCTGGCTCTGTGCAAATGCTGCGGAAGATGACTAACGAAAATCATGCGCTTTTGCTGCGTCTCGTCTTGCAATTAATAGCGCCCACTGCTATCGAGTTAACAGGCTTTTCAGTCATCCCTGATGAAGACCATGTAGCATGTCAACATAGAGCAAAATTGACTTGAAGAAAGACAGCAGGCTTTTAATGTTGCATGATCTTTATGCAAATGCGCATCCCACACAGAGTTTAAAGGAATAACTTCATAAAAAAAATTACAATTGTATCCATTACTCACCCTCAGGTCATTTCAAAACAATATCTGGCTGTTTTTTTCCAAGGAAAAACAGCAACAACAGATCTTCAGATACATCTTTTATCCGTCAAAATTCAAAGAGAAGCAGACACTATGAAAATAATCTATACGAATCATTTAAGAGCATCAAGGTCACTCGGTGTTCAAGTGTAAAACAATATAAACATCTGAAGTAGTCAATAAAGAGCAGCTTGGACGTTGTGTAAAACATCTCCTTTTGTCGTCCATGCAAGAAAAAAGTCATAAGAGACTATATTTGGAATTACTATTCCTCTAGTTTTGTTTGAGTGGTGCAATAATTTATTGCTTACCTTGTGAAGTCGAGCTGCATGTGACAGTGGGGCTGGAGGTTACTGGCATCGCTTTCCTCCTCCATCCCAGCAAGACCTCCGAAAAATTGGCTGGGGGGGTTGGGGTGGCAGACTCGCACTTCGTCTGCCTTTCAAAGGGCCCCGCTTGGCGCCTTAGTGAATTTATGGCGTTCCGTCTGCTCCTTGAGCAGGGTGTTGGGCCTGGCCAAATTCGAGACGAATATGGATGCTGAGCCTAATTGCCAGGCATCCCCCTTAAAGTCCTCTTCTAAAATGCCTCAAATCAGTCCAAGCTGTTTCTCATTTAAATGCATATTAACTGTTCTCTATGGACTTGGAGTTTATGTGTTCCATCGCTTCAGCCCATTGAAGTGACTACCAGGTAGAATGGTGATAATGTTCCATAAACTATCCATCCAGCAGTAGGATGCGTCGTGTTTGCCTGTTAATACTGGATGACTGATAAAGTGTTCTGAATGAATGATAGGGTATTTTAGGAGGTTACTAGGGTGCTATCATGTGGTTTTGTATTCTGAGTTCTTACTAAGGTGTTGCTAGGGTTATTGGTGGTTACTAGGATGTTGCTATATATATACTGTAAGTAATTCTGATCATTGCAATTACATTGAATGACGTTTATACTGTTGCTCAAAGCAAACGCATGCCATTTTTTTTAGATTAACTAAAAACTACTGAAAAACTTAGTGCTTTTCTTTAGTGTCATCCTCAAATGTGAATTATACATTAGGTAGGTTTGTTCTTAAAAAAAAAAAATATGCATAGTATTATAATGCTATACTAAAATTAAAACAATGCAAAACCCCTTAAGATAACATGTAGAATGACAAGAAAACATCTTAAGCAAACAAAATAACATGACTGTTTGAACTTGGCATCATAATTGTGGCATATGTAATTGTAATTGTGCAGCCCTAATACCTACCATATTTTTTTAGAAGTTGGTTTGTAATTTTTCTTTGTTGTTGTAAAAGGCAACATTTAAAACTGTAATATTGTGAAATATTACAACAAAAGTTTTCTATGTGAATGTATTTTAGTATGTAATTTATTCAAAGATTACTTTTAAGCACTTCAGTCTTCATTTGTTACATGATCGGTTTTGTTGTTTAATATTTTTGTAGAAACAGTCCTTTTTTTCAGGATTCCTTGATAAATAGAAAGTTCAAAAGAACTACATTTATTTAAAATAGCAACTGTTGACATTACAATGGTCATTTTTCACTTTCCATCAATTTAATAGGTTCTTGCTGAATTGACATATTTATTGGGGGTGAAAATAAACATGCTGACTTTAAACATTTGAATATTTTTTCCTGTACCATAAGCATATATAAAATAAAACTTATCCTCTTTAAACACCTTTATCAGTTTTATAAAAAACAGCCAAACCCACCCCCCTCAAAAACACTCAACTTAATACCTGGGCTTGTCCCAAATGCGCTACTCAACATTCCCGATTATAAGCGCATATGAAACTGCTTCTCTAGACTGAAAGTCCGCTGTGAACGACACCGTTTAATGAATGTGGTTGCGATAGAGAAAGCGCAGTGCAGCAGTGTACGTTTATAAATTCATTGCGCTGTGTGGATTTGTTTTCGTAAGGTCTGCGTCTTAATTGAAGAACAACTAATCCGTAACAAATAAACCCTATCCGTAGGAGCCGTTGAGGATTGTATTTAGACTAGTTTTCGAGTTTTATTCATGCAGTTGGAGACTAATTAGCTCTATTTATCAGACATTTTGCGCTGTGTTTATTTTCAAAGCATTTGTTTAAATCAAAATGTGTAGCCGAGAGTTGGGATTTAATGACGTGGGTCTGAAGTTTAGATTTCTGTTTCTTGCTAATTTATTTTTCGTCTAGAAGTAAAGTCAGCCTGTTTACCTCGTCGTCTTTGCACCATTTGAAAGGAGTTACGCGGCTTGAAGAGCCACTTGAGAGAACATATTTTATCATAGAGCTCTTTTCAGAGAATAATGCATCGTTCCCTCCAGAGCGAAACGTCCCGAACAAAGGAGCAGTGTACAACACCTAGTTATTATCTCTGACGCAAACCCTGAGATTATGTTTCTTTTTCATTTTCTTATCACATTGGGTACCACACTGTCCCTTTACCCTGCACATCTTAACATTCCCTCTGCCGTCTCGTTTTACACAGACACCAGGACTATGACTTCATCTCAGGAACCCGCATGCGGAGGATGGCTCGCGAGGGCCAGAACCCTCCGGAAGGCTTCATGGCGCCCAAAGCCTGGAATGTTCTCAAGGAATACTACCAGTCTTTGGAGAAGGCCTAAGCCGGTTTCCAGGTGCAGAGAAAGAGAGAGAGGCGGATGCAATTCTGTTACAGTGAAAAAAGGAAGAGGAGGAGGAGGTGGTGATCTTGGTTTGTAAGAAAGAAAAAACAGAACACACACACAATGATTGAACACTGGGACCACCCAAAGGACTTCTTGCACTGTTTTGGATGTTGTTCCTCATTAAATCACTGTCGGTTTCATAGTTCAGAGTCTTATGGCAGCATTTTTATATGTTTCGGTTTAAAAAAGAAAAAGCGTATTAACTTGTGAAAGGTGCATTTGAAGTATTCAATACTGTAAAGATAGAAAACTTTTAACTGTTTTATTAGCAAATTATGCCATCTCTATTCTTGTACACTCCATAAATGCTGTTACAATTGGATGACATGCAATTTGAAGATTGCCCTACTTGCCTTAAGAGCTTTTAATGAAACTGTTACATTTACAGCATTGTTCTGGCTTTAATGCATGTTGAGCTCTATTGACAGCATTTATGACATATTGTCAACAGAAGTAGAACAGAAAAGACATTTTTGGTTTGCAAGCAGCAGAAAGTCAGTCACATTATTAAAGATAATGATAACTTTTTCACAATATCATTTTGCATAGACAAATATCAAAACACAAGACCTATAACAGTAGACCTATTGTAAAACTAAACAATGTATAAATTGCAAGTATTAATATATAAATTGCCAATTTTTGTCTTACTATAAAATCATTTCAACCTGCTGCAAATGCTGTTGATGGAGCTTAACGTACTCGGCAAAGAACAATCCTTGGAGCCAAAATGTGTGCCTGGATGCGTCTGTATATAGTTAATGTGACTGCTGATATCATTAGAAAAAACCCTGTTGTTTTATTCAGCGACTATTCAGCATATCCTTTTCCTTTTCATCATTTTGGCAGCATTTGATTCAAAAATCTGGAAAATTGTTGAAGGAGCTTGCTTACAAAGCAGTAAAACAATTAAAATCTGTGAAGTTTGTTCTTGAAGTTACTGGCATAACTTTAATAGCATCTGTCTAGTCTGTAACATTTCTAACCATAGTGTTTTGATATGCATATATAGTGTTGTGTTGAACAGAACGATTAGCTTCATCATTTTTAGTGCATTTTTTGTAGTATTTATTTTTGTGTTGGATTAGACTGGAAAGACGTAGAAGCTCTTCAGTTTATGATTCATAATAGTCCTGTTTATTTTTAACAGTATTGTCCTTCTTACCTCGGTGTCTTTAATAAACCATTCCACCAAAAATAAAAAACACAAATATCAGCTTCATTGATATAAAAAATTATTGAAAAGACTGTTCATAACGTACATTTTCCCCAGTTCTTGCAGTTAAACAGTGCCGTGTGCAACTGCTGTACAAGGTCAACGAAATATATCAGAAAATACACTCAAAGAGCCAGCTGGCTTCCAGATGCAGTCCCGTCTCTGTGAAAGTGGGACACCTAGGGTTAATCCAGACTCTTTCAGGAATACCCAGCCCTCTCTTTTGATTCCAGCTTGAAGATGAAACGTCCAAATGTGCCAACCGTCATGTTTTTCTCCATGCGTCCTCTGCCAGATCTTGTTCGATCTGTGATCCGGGGGCCTATTCCTATTCCTATGGGCTCAGTATTTCAATTACAAGACTAGCCTTATATCTTTATTAAATGTGCCAGAACCATTTCAATATGGAGGATGCCCAACTTGTAGCATTCAGTCAATCACGTAACTGTGTATGCGCATGATAAATGATGCTTGTAAATGTTTCTGTTTTCCTTCAGCAGTGTCTTTCAATGCAGGTTTTATTAATACTCACAGACAGGGAAGTGGCTTTTTGGTAGCACCTGGTTCTTGTCTTTGCCGCTCCGCAGTAAGAGCCTCGGCCCGTTTGACCTTCCCTCCAGTGCTGAAAAGGCAAACCACCATAAAGGTAAATGCATCAGATCATGTGGAAATCATTACAATATCCTTAACGTGTAAAGAGGGGTTAGTGAAATTGTTATGAAAGGTGATGGGGAAAGAATTATTGCGGTATAAATATTTGTTGATGATGTTGTTGTTGTTGACAATAGACATCTTTGTCAGAGCAGCATGTGTTTTCCTGGCAAATCATTTATTTTGGAGTTTATTTTGAAGTATACAAACTCCAGGGTCTTGAATCGTTCAGCAGACAGTTTGTGTCTTTTAAATATCTCAAAGCGTTCCAGCTCATAGATCTTGACCTTCCTGCATCTGACAATGTAAAGTGTATCCCAATTCCAATTCCCTTATTATGCCTTTTCAAATATGAACTTTCATGCAGTGTCATATAGCTGTATATGAACATAAACTATCTGCAAAGTTGTGACGCCGATGGTGCACGATTAATGAAGTTACTGTCTATCCAAAAAAAGGAGTCGCCTCACATTCACCTAAACGAGTCGTCAGGACTTCAAATCCTTTTCTGTTACGGATCCTCGTCACTAAGTAACATATTTGCATAAAACCACATTCTACGTCGCGAACAACTTGCCTGCCCACAAACAGTACAATTTCCACGTGGATTACATCATGTCAAGAAGACGCTGTACCCAGCGCTGTCATTCAGTTATGGAAATGGGTGTTTCGTTTTCCGACACACGGTGTAGCGGTAGACCAATCATAAAGGACTGCGCTATCTGACCAATCACAGCAGTGAGGGCTGACGGGAAGGTGGAGTTTAAACTGACTGATTCTTCGAACTGCTTCACAAGAGTCGTTTACGAATCATTTAAAAATGGGGTAAAATTAAACCTGTTGTTGGAGAAACTAAAGTGTTTTTTGACCTTGCATAATGTTACATGTAAATCTGTTTTAAGAGACTCATAAATCAATATTAGCAACCTTTAAAAAGACATAATAGGGGCACTTTAAATCCTGATTTATAATCGCGACATCGTCTGATGAAATCAATATACATCTAACTTAATGACACTAATAAGACTATATGCGGTCGTTTTGGCTATGTCAATGTTGTCTCATTCTGTGCGCTGCCTGCGTCTGACTAACAAACTATGATCATTTAAACAGACGAATTGTGTTCATATTTAAAAGTCCAAACATTCAATAAGCGACAGGTGCTTAGAAACACTGTAAATTTACTCCTTTATTATTGACGAATCTGCTATTTTTCTGCGGCTCACTGCACAAGAGTAGACGCCGAGAGAGCTCACGCTCATGGGGCAGTACTGGCGACATCTTCCAACTGAACGATAGCCAAGTTTTTTTTCAAAATATTCACTAGGTTTGTCAGTGTACAAACCTAAAAAATGCAATCAAAACAGTCTGAAAGTCTGAAATTGTGCTAGAGTCGTAGCCTGGGCCCGTCCGTACTTCCTGTGACGCTACATTCATTTCGTGAGCAGTTATTCTGGCCAAGCTGCCGTTTTAGAGCATTTCCGTTCCCAAAAAAGTGGGAACCAATGAGAAACGAGCCGTCGCTACGTTTACTGTACGTCATCGGAATGAGTGGTCTGATTGGTTGTAGATTCGTCCAGTAGTATACAGGGGCATCTGATAGACGCAGGTTAAGCCCGCCTCCCAGAAGGCGGGTAGTAAGGTAGCTTGGCCAGACTAAGTTCCTATGAGCTTTAAAGTCGCGGAAGGCAGGCTACTAAAGTCTCGCTTGTGAGATGCGGGAGCGGATGGCAGCGGGCAGTTGGTATTTGTGGCGGTTGATCTGGATATTATGTCGACCCACCTCAAATACATCAACATATGGGAAACCCAATACAACAAAGTAAATGTTTCATTTATCTACTGAATTGATATGAAGTTCAAAAAAGTTTAGATTTTTTTATTTATTGTAGACTTGACTGTAGATGTCAAGTCCTGCTGTTCAACAGTCAATATTGTTGTTAGAAAAAAATGACTGTTTAATTTAATTTTATGCAATATAAAATTGCATGATTCTTGGTATGTCAAGGTCATGGGTTCAATTCCCAGAAAATGCATTACTTAAAAAAATCATATACCCGTGCCCCTTTTTTTCTCTGAATCTTTGTTGAAAAAGATCCACATTTTTACCTGAAAGTGCCGGATAAGTCTCCATGACTAATTAGTGTCACCACTCCATCATGTGACATCATCGGCTGTACCGGTAAATTAAACTCTTGCATGAAGCCCGGCCACATTTCCCCTCCATTTCCCCTGCATCTGCTTTTACTTCCATTCAAAGCCGTCCATGACAAAATCTGCCTCCTATCAAAGGACAATGAAGCTGGGCTATTATCTTTAACTGCACGTGACTAAAACTATTAAAAACATTGTTCTGTAATTCTAATGAATCTGATATAAATTAAAAAAGCTTAAACTAAGCAGAGTTGACTTGGCATGGAATAAGACTAAGATATTTTGAAGATAAAGATGACCCTTAAAAGAAAATATGTTGGTACCAATCATTTGTCGGTAGCCACGAACTTCCATAGAATGAAAGAAAATGCGATGGAGGTCAATGGCTACTTCAAAATATCTATTAGTGTTCAACAGAAGATTCCTCCTTCAATATTACCTGTATTTTTCTCAAGTGTTTTACATTTGTGATCAAATGCGAATGTTTGCTGACATTCCCATGCGATTTTCTTAGCTTGTATAAATATTTGCTTGGTTCCACATGTCTTTTCCTGCGACGTCTGATACTTGAGACGTCAGTCACAAACATTCATGATTTTTAAGGACTGCGTCCTTTTCCTTTTAATCTACTTCCATCCGGTTTGGCATCTACAGATATTAAATTCTGAGATATAGCGCATTACCTCAGATGTGAGGGGTTTGAAATGAGGAGATCACATGGAAAGAGGCTATCATACATCAAATGCTACAGCCTGGCATGTTCACATCAAAGAGACGCATCTGTTTCATGACATGATGAGGACTCAGTCCCATGAGGAGGTTGTGACAGTCAAGCCTCTCGTGCTCTTCATCTTGTCCTCGTTCACCGTCTCAGTGTCTTCACACTGTATGGCAGCGCTCCAACCTTATGCCACCTACCTGGTAAAGTGAAAGTGATCTTTTGTCATTACGAACGACTCAGACAGCACGCCTAAAGGCTTTTCACAAATCATATGATGCATACGTTATGTTTAAAAGCTGTACATGAAGCGTTCATTTGCAAAAATAGATTAAAAAAAAATAAGATTTAAATTTAAAGTTTTCATTTTGCAATTTGCATTTCGGTTCATTTTAATCAAAACTGCAGTTGGGTTATTTTGAGTAGGTTAAAAATATAAAAAAAATTACAGCTAAATAAAACAAAACACAATAAAAGCATGGTAAAAATGTATTTGTTTTTGAAAATAAACTGCATATATAACTAAAGCCTTTGTGTAAGTAAAGATTACAATTACAGAGAATTCAATTTAAAAGTTAATATATTTTAATTTTAATATTTAATTAAATTTAAATGTAAATTTTCATTTAGGTATTAAGGTTTTAAATATTATTGCTATAATGCCTGAAACATTGCTTATGCTATAAAACTAAAATAAAGTCGAACCTTTAATATACTAGATTTTTAATATTTAATATAGTATTGCAATGTAAAATCATTTTGTATTTTTAATAAATATTTTAGCATCCTTACTCCAGTCAGTGTCACGTGATCATTAGGAAATAATTCCAATATGCTGATTTGCTGCTCAAGAAACATTTCTTATTAAATGTTTAAATTAAATGCAATAAATTGAAATTTTAAAAGGACAACATTTCAGTTTTTAAACACTTTTTTTTTATTTTGTTTTTCAATCAATATAATGTGTCCTTGTTGAAAAAATATAATTTTTTTTATTCATTAAAACATTTTTAAAATGTAAAAATTAAAACGTTATTAATTTGCTTGCTATTTCCAAATAGTGTTAATCCTAATAAACAATAAGCAATTTTATTCGAAGGTGAATCTCAAGTTCTGTTGCATTTAAGCACATTGGTATTCACCTGCCCATTTTCCTAAACGCTCTTGTCCACTCAAATTGTTGACACATTAAAATTGACTTCCAGACCATTTTCCGCTTCAAATCACTATCAGTGTGAATGCATTGTTTGTGTAAGCACTGACTACAAGTCACTCAAATCATGTTTAAACGATTATGTCATGCCTAGAAAAAGCTAAATTATGCACTAGACTGGATGCTGATAGCTTGATTTTCTTGTGTCTGCATGTGTTTCTCAGGTAGCGATATTTGTCACAGGGAAGTTGAAGCGACTCTGTCCGTCTGATTGAAAGCTGTCAGCACATCTTCATGCCTTTTTGGCTACAATTAGTTGATGACGAAGGTACCACTGATGCTATCATCTGCTGTTTGCTTTATAGGCCAAAGTGATGCATTAATAAGACATTAGCGTTCACTGACACGCTACTATATTCAAATACAATGGCTAGTGTGGAGCTGCCTCTTGCGTCAGCACTATCTGAATGAGTCCTGATGCTGCGCTGTTCTTCTATTATCTGTTCTTCCTCAATCAGGAGACAGATGTTATCAGTGAGAAGAGAAACATGCACTAATCCCAGAGTTTATTTGTTCATCGCTAGCAGTTACACACCACCCTTCAGGGGGTATCGGTCCTCACAAAGTAAACACGTACAGCATCGGTAGCGCAGACATATTTTCTAGTGGCTGTTATGAATTTATGAAAATGATGCGAAAAGTTAAAAAAAAGTCATAGCTGGGATGTGAGGGATCCCCGAGCCCTTTTGCTCACTCTGGATGTGTACAGTTCTTAGAGGGTGGGCACCAAAGATCCTTTCAGCAGACGGGACTGTATCTGTAGTCTTCTGACATCTGACATCTTTTGTAGCTGAGCCAAACCAGGCACTGTCCGGCTGGGTAGAACTGTTTCAGCAGCTCCTGTGGCAGGTTGAATTTGCTCAGCTGGCGAAGGAAGTACAGCCTCTGCTGGGCCTTTTTTGGTAATGGAGTCTATGTGAGGGTCCCGCTTCAGGTCCTGGGAGATGATGGTGCCCAGGAACCTGAATAATACCCACTGCTGCCACAGTGCTGTCCATGATGGTAATTGGAGGGAGAGCAGGGGGGTTCCTCCTGAAGGCCACTATCATCTCCACCATTTTGAGTGTGTTGGAAAGAAAAACTTGACATTGCATCATAAATGATTTAAAAAAGGCTTTATTTAAGAGCTTAACCCACATAAGCTACACCAAAAAAAAGGAATTACTAATGGGGAAGCTCAGGATTTTCTTTTATCCCTGAGTTCCAGAGTTAGTGGCGTGTCACTGGAAAAACATGGCGAATGCAAATCATGCAATAGTGAAATTATTGCAGTTGTGGATTGTGTTTTGATTCAATTATTCTTCTTTTCTTTTACAGTAGCTCTAGTTGAGTTACATGAACGGAATGCAAATAAGTAATATAACGATTCAGTTTACTGGAGCTTTATAGATTAAATAAAAAACAAAAAGCAAGCAACCAAAGCAAAAAAGCAACATATGTTAAGAATCTAGAGATAAATCATCTTTATACTGTATATATAAGATCACATACAGTACAAAGGTGGATTGTAGTCTGGGGTGCAGCTACAATGAATGGTCTATAATTGGGGCATACATGTTGTGCTCGTGTTGTGAATTTGGCAAAAAAGAAAAATGTGCAAAGTTGTCCTATGTGTATAAATATTCATAATAATTCATGTAGTTATTAGTTATATAGTTTTAAAAGTTTAAATTTTCTTAAATGCTCTTCTATTAGTTAGACATGCAAAACATCCCAATCCTATTGGTGGAGATGCTAAAAAAACCCATAAATTAATAGCAATATTATGATATCGAAAACGGAAAATCAGTCTTTGAAAAACTGCTCTACATATTCAATTCAAATACCTTTATATCAAAATACATTCCAATACGCTCCAATATCATTACATAGAAAAGTACTATTAATATAACCCTTTAAAAAAATTAAATTCATGCAACTTTATAACCCAGTGCCATGTGTTATCTGAGGTTTAACCTTTTCAAAAAGGGGCTGTGAGGTCATTTGTGTTGGATTACGTTCTCTCTCACGGTATTTGGCCATAAATAAACACAACCTGATGATATATGACCAAACTGGCATTTGCATTCAAATTGAAGATCCTATCATGACAGCATGCAAAAGGAGTGGTAGCTTTGTGAGGTCATAAATACATGCTCATCTTGATACACAATGTACCGTTTCCCCGCTTTAACAAAATCTCACATTTCTGCCACTGCAGATTACTGAAGCTTTGTTCGTCTAAGTAATAACCGATAGCGGAAATATGAGTGTGTAGTTACATCTCCTTGGCCTTTAGCCATGTGTTTTTATTAGTAGTGGCTCTGTTTTAGCCGGGGCTTGTTGGCTGAGCACCTGGTTGGCAATCTTGATTTCCCATATATCATCTGCTTTGGTGCTATTCGATGCCGCGATTGTATTTGTCTTGGACATTGTTCTAGCTTTGATCATGAGCAGCTGTAATTATTTTGCCCCGCACTTTCTGCAGGAGACAGCCGGTGCAACAGGAGAAGGCCTTGTGTGAGTGTGTGTGTATGTGTGAACACAATCCCAAACAGACCGGGCACAGTGCAGGACTTAAGTAGAGGATAAATAGCCCAATTAAATGCCTTTATGGTTTTCATCAACAATACAGTTGGCTGGTATTGTGCAACACTCTTTAAGTCTATGAATGAAGGCGGATACGTAAATGAATCAGTGGAAACTGAAGCAGACCCACCCTCCCCCTTCAGGCTTTCATCCTTAGGGCCCGAAACAAAAATAAACACACGAATTAAACCTGAGAGGTGAATGAAAGGGAATTGTTCATTTATGGAGTCCGGAAAACAGGAGCAATCGGGACCGAGAAACAAGGGTGATTTCATTAAACTCCAAAAACCGCACATTTGACCCCTCCCTGAGCTCGGCTATTGTATGGAGCGAACAATGAAGCTTTCTGTAATTTTTCGTACTGTACCGAGTCTATTGTCTCTGACTCTTTATAGGCACTATAATGTAAAATAGTGTACAGTTTAAAACAGACCAACATAGTTATTTTGTAATATTTGTATTTGCATTTAATTAATTCAAAGATATTCCTAGTTTATTCATGTTTGTGATTCAAGACTTAGATAAGATGCTCTGAGAAAATATATACATATAAATGAGAAGTAAAAGAAAAACACTTATGTAATCAAAATTATTTAAAATAGCAGCAAAAGGACATAATTTTTTTTTTTATGTATATGTGCTTCATATTTATATAAATATTTAAATTGTAATTCTGTACTATTATATCAATACATATAATGTTTTAGCATTTTTTTTGCTAATTCTGGAAAAATTATAAAATTGTGTATTTCACTCTCTAAACCTTTTTTCACATTTAAAAAAATATATTATTTGCAATTTCCCCCCCTTCTCTGGCTATTTTAATATCTCCTCTACAAGTAATTACAGATTTGTTTATTTTTTTTTATGCTTTATCTATTTATTCTTTTCTTTCTTAAATCTACTTTCTATACAGATGAGTCTGAGACTGCATTAAAAACTGTATTTGTGTGATTTTTGAGCATGTCAATTCTTACACTGAAAATATTATGTGAATTTGTAATTGATCATTAGTATTTCATTAGTAACTAGGACAAAACAAACACATTTTTTCATAGCAATCTAGATTTGGCATTTCCATCAGTGGCACAGTAGTGTTTGTGCTCCCTTGTATTCTAGTGTTTCAGGAGTTTAGAAAAGCAGCCCATCCTGAAGTTCAGGTAATTCAGGAGTTCCCCAGGAAGCTTCAGCGGCAGTTACAGCTTCATTTCAGATTTCCTGATTTTTATAGATCACTCTTCCTTTACTACCATTCCTCTATCCCCAGAGCCAAAGTCAAATGTGGGCTTTTTTTTTTACAAGTGTGGTTTTTTTTATTTTTTATATAAGTTATAAATAGTATTGCATGGTTTCATTTCCATTTTCCAGAAATTCCAATAAAACGCACATCTCCATAAATCAGGCCCAACGGATCCGCCTGTAGTACTGTTGCTGCCCTCCTGGTTTAATCCTGAGCCAATTTTTTTAGACTTTAGTGGAATGCAAAATGGCTTTATATCGGACAGATTTAATTAGCAGTGACTGTGGAAGAGACAAAGACATATTTAGCTTTGGAATCTTATTCGTGATAATCACACTCTTGGAGGACAGTCAGAAACCATTAGTTCCCCCTTCCCGTGTCACCCCCCTGACATTTTAATTTCTCTCGGCCACATCCTGACTATCCAACGGAGGAAATATATTCAGATTTGTCCTCAAATAATATGGCTCCAGTTCAGCTTAATTTCACACCATAGTTTTTTGTTTATTATGCAGTTGGATAAATATATCTTGTTGAATCAGCAGATTTCTAAGCTCTAAGCTAATTTTATTTGTTATAATTAGAAACTCATCTCGTATCTTTTCAGCTTTTTGGAAGAAGTGGCTTCAGTGAATTAAGTTTTATTTTGATGACTTTATTTTCTAAAACAGATGAGAAGGGTTTTTTCGTGAGGCATTTTTTTGTGTGAAAGGGCCTTTTACGGTTGGCAAAATATAACTTTTGGTTATTGGTAAACCAAGGTAATAAAAGTACTGCAAAATAAACTATAATGCATTACTTTACAACAATTAGTTACTTTTTATGGATTAAGCATTATCCAGAGTGAGTAAATGTTGAAAAAATGTTCATTTTTCTGAGATCCATCGCAAAAGGGATAAAATAAAAATGAGATAACAAGCATAAGATCACTTGATCTTGGATGGACATGATGAGAAATTGAAGATAACTGCATTATACTCTTGTCTGTTTGTCTTTTGAGCCTCTTCTGTTACACCTGGAACTGTAGTCCAATCTGTATTTGTTACACTCTTTGTGTGAAAAATCTAGTTCTTGTATTTCAAATGAATAGTTGTATGCATCATCTAGCTTCTGAATGGTGTCAGAATGATGCCTTCTGCCAGGAAACTTGGCGAAATTCTGCAGCTGGCTCACAGTTGAATTCAGTTGTCAAATTATATTATTTTGTACAACTGTTTTCAACTTTGAATAACTGAAAACAGCACCAAGTCTAGTATTGTGTGTCAAAAACGGTTGATGTTCAGCTTGGTGGTCATTTAAAGGTAGGGTAGGCCGTTTCAGAGAGGCTAGCTATCTAGCTTCGAAAACACAAGATCCCATCCTCCTTGCAAATCACTCTCCAAAGCCACGCCTCTTGCCAAGCACCTGCACGGGCTAACCAGAGGCTAACTAGGGACACATTAAGAGAAATAAACAGAATTGATGAAATGTTGAATGCAATGCGTTCAGATTAACTTGCGTCTCTTTTTTTTTTTTTTTTCAGTATAGCTTTAGATTATTTATAGAGGTGGAGCTGGGGAAGGTGGAGGGTTTTAGAGGAATGCTTAAGTGCATGTTAACCAGCCATTCAAATTTATAGAAGAAAGCTCATTGGCTGCATAATGCAATATGAACCAATTAGCCTATTCCAAGTCATTGCTGTGAATATTATCAGTTATGTTAAGAATCCATCAGCCTGTGTTATCTAGAATTTTATGACGAACGGCTTAATCTAATGCATTGGGGGTTTTTTTTATAGTCCATTTTTGTGCTTAATTATTAGTGTCCTTTTTTCACTTTCAGAAGACAAAGTTCCAGCTAAGTGGCCAAGACCTCTCAGCAGTATGAATATGAACAGAAACACGTCCTGTATGCATGATGCATCAGCCCTCAATGGCTCCCCAGAGCCATTTTCTATCTACATCCCGAATTAAGGTAACAAATGTGTTTCTGTATCACGACTATGGTTCTCTGCCAAATCCATTCAAATCAGCGTTTTATTTGCGTCATGTTTTTGGTAGAGTGGGACAACACAATTAAATGGTCTTTCGGACCTCCATGAAGTGGAACATCTGTGATGTAAACACTCTGTCCCACTGAATCACTCTTATTATAAGGGGACATTGCCATCTTGCCTTTCGTAAGCTCTCGGTTACTGTTATATCCCACCAGGAGCGGGTTATTTATGTGAGAAATTGCTGTGGTATGACTGACACTATCCCCTTGAGTGTATTTGTGCGAGTCTGGATTCCACCTCTGCTCATTTACACCTAATCATTCTTCAGTGTGAAAATCAGGCAAGATGGAAAAGCAGATGGAACATATTAAAAAACATATATTTATATACACACACACCGAGTGGCTTACTAATGCTGGACAGAATGACAGTGGGCATTATCCATGCACATGGATTTCATTTGTGAAGCTTAGATTCAACAGATTTCTACATGATCTTTGACTTTGCTTTTAACTTCCATTTTGTTTTTATGCCAGTGAATTTTGTGGCATCAGACTTTCGAGAACTGTCCCATTTTTCAGTAAGTTGGGGTATGTGGAAAAAGATCAATTTATGGCTATTTAGTGTATTTTAAAAGCTGCCTACACTGTAAAAAAATAACTAGGACTAACTTTTATGTGAATGGTGAAGTTAACAAACAAAACCATCGCTGTTGGTGTGACACTAACCCATATTGAATAGATCCCCCCCAAGACTGTTGGAACAAAAAAATTAGTGTGGTATATGGGGTACAAATATAATGAGGCCATTCTTCATCAATGGAAACCTCAAGGCCACTGGATATTTGAAATTGCTACATGATGATGTGTTTCCCTGTTTATGCACTGAAGCTGGCACTACGGATACTGGATATATATGTGCCACAAACAGGAAGTTAATATCACCAACCATTCCCATTTTA
>JAUCMT010000001.1:21920072-21935736 GCA_032357475.1 Enteromius thamalakanensis
GGATATTTGAAATTGCTACATGATGATGTGTTTCCCTGTTTATGCACTGAAGCTGGCACGTTCCCTGAGTTTTTCCAGCAAGATGCACCACCACATTATGGGTGTCAGGTCCGAGCATTCCTAAAGGAACAGTTTCTTAGAAAGTGGATTGGTCATCGTGGGCCATTTGAATGCCCCCCAAGGTCTCCCGATCTGACCCCCTTAGACTTTTATCTTTGGGGTCATCTGAAGGCAAATGCTGTGAAGATACGAGATGTGCAGCACCTGAAACTACGGATACTGGATATATATGTGCCACAAACAGGAAGTTACTATCACCAACCATTCCCATTTTATTAAGGTGTATCCATATAAATGTCCCATCCTGTAGTGTGCATTATTGAATTTACTGGTTTACATTCAAAATCCCCCCCCCCTCGTAATTATAAAAAGATTTCATATTTAATAACAGTAATAACCTGTAATTATGACACAAGAAAATCGTTTTTTAACTGTTTATCTACATTTCTTACAGTTTCATTTTCTGCTACCCCAGATACTTTATTTATTTATCTATTTTTTTATTTATTTTTACAGTGTACCTATTAAAAACTTTATTTATTTATTTTACAGTGTACCTATTAAAAACTTTTTTATTTATTATTTAAAAGTTGCAAAGTAAGCACCTCTGGATTATGGTTTAAATAAAATAGCCTAGTGTTTTAGTCTTTGTACTTAAAATGTGCTAATATGTTAAATTCATATTTTTAAAATTTTCTAGCACTATAAGTAGAAACGGATTTGAATTAGCTAATCATGGCATTCAGTGGTGAGCTGTTTTAAATATTCACAGTTCGGAGTGAAAAAGTATAAACTAAACTATACAGGGAACACCAGATGAGGATTTGTTTACAAGTATTACACAAAAACTTTATATCTTTACATTAAAAATTACAATAAAACAGAGCAATTATAGAAGTAAATATATAATAAACATAATTTTTTGCAAAATTCTCCTTTATAGTGTACACCTTTTTAACTATTTTATGGACACTGAATGGATTTTCTGCAGATATTTGACTTTTTATAGCTGCTGTCTTGACACAATTGAAACATTTTGCATTTGATGTTTATTTCATGCTAATTGAGGCAATGCGGGAGCACATGAACCATCACGCCAATAAACAGCTCCAAACCTGTATTTATCTTTAGAAATTCCTAATAAATTAACTAAATTTGATTGCCGAGACTTGGCTTTTTATTTGTTTCATTATTACAAGTGACCCGCTCTGTCATGTCCGTCAGCATGTTGTCTGTGTCGTCTCTGCTCTGCGATGTTTTTCACCCTGTATGAAGATGAACCTATGATGCTCTGCCACTGTACATACAGTAGCCTACATTACTGCATTTAGTTGCGCTGTTGGTCTTGTTGCCAGGCCAAATCTTTTGTATGATGTAATAGGCTTTTTTTCCCATTTAGCGGAAGCTGTATAATAATACCCAGGTTAGGTTGCGATTCCAACTCAAATCATTTGGATAAACGATTAGTCTGCGAAATATCATTTTACTCCATCTAAACCTCATAATAGAATGAGCTCTGGACTCGTGCCAGTATAGGTTTTCCTTTAATGACTTGAGGAAGTGGCTCTTGAATAGACTTACAATGTACTTTGGGTTTGCTTACGGTATTACAGACTTCTATGAGGCCCTTTGAACTGAAAATAAAGAAGTGTTTCCTCACTATTCAGACAAATTACATTTGATCTTGGCTGTTTCCTTTCTTTTCAAATCCCTTTTAAGTTGTCTGTTGAGTGAGCGAAGGCAAAAGTGACTTTCTTGGCTGAGCTCAAAGGTCAAAAACATATAGGGCTAATAATCATACAAAGGCCCAGCTGGTGATTTTGACTTTAACTTTCTTAACATACATAGCAACTGAATAGCTTATTTTAAAGTGTTTAAAGCAAAATGGCCTCTTTTTATGTCAACAGAACAAAAAGCACCATAATTACTAAAATTACTCATTGACATTGATGTTCATGTTAGCTAGTTTGGATGTCAATCATACAAATCTATAGCATGGTTTTCAATAGAAAACAATTCTCATTTTAGTCTTCAATTGTAAGTCGCTTCGGGTAGAAGCATCTGCTAAATGACTGAATTTAAATGTAGTCTGTTCCTAAAGGCGGGTACTTCACTTCGTGAATGTGATCACTTCGGAAATCGGCAGGTTTTAAAATCGTGCGGTGTACCACTACGTCCATAAACAAAGTCCCTTGTGATGTGCACGTGGCCATACGGTCTTCCGACTGTCCGAATTCACACCATGTACGGCCGCCTTAAGACTCATTGCAGTTAGTTTTTATGTTGCTTACACCTTTTTGAAGACCGACAAATGTACCTACTGTACTTCTCTTTAAACATACATTTTAGTGTTCTACTTAAAAAATAAGTCATATAGGTTTTAACCTGCATGTTGGAACTACTTACCACATTAATTTCCTGTTTTTCCTTACAAAAATGTACTTTTTTTGTTCTGGAGGCTAATCAAATCCAGATAAACACAAAGATTTTTTTAAAAGACTCCCCTTATCTACACTGCTTCTCCCAGAGTGTTAAAAGCTGTTGCAACATTTAGTCCAACACATGGTTACAATGCACTATGCACCAACATACACTGCTTAAATGTCTCACTATATGGTTTTACTCTTCCGTCAAGTGCTTTTGAGTCTGTATGTATGAATATGTGTTCCAATTTAGTTCGTTGCTAATTAAAATGTGCTAATTTAGTGTTTGGTTCATACCTAAACCTAGCCCCGGGGGTCAGAG
Organism: Enteromius thamalakanensis; assembly: GCA_032357475.1. Lineage (NCBI taxonomy): Eukaryota > Metazoa > Chordata > Actinopteri > Cypriniformes > Cyprinidae > Enteromius > Enteromius thamalakanensis. The sequence continues at coordinate 21,922,878 of JAUCMT010000001.1, forward strand.
CAGAGACTGCAGTCTTCCCTGTAGAGAAGCCAAACTTCATTAGACACTGTGTATTTATGTTTCAGTGTTTATTAAATGGTGGTTTGAGTATTTTAGTGATGGTACGCTTGCTCATCACTCTTGTTGCCCAGAACTGTGTAGTTAGTGTCCAAAAACAAGAATGATGGATTTTGATAAGACATTCTTAATTCCACTTGGAACGTCTCCATGCTCGTTTAATCCCAAACTATTCATCCAAACATTTGTCAATGACCTATGGTAAAAATCAGGTCAGAACAGGAGTAGCTGTTATAGCAGTTAGATGCTTGTGGTATGGCAAAGTATGGAACTTTTTTTTTATGTTACCCACAATTCTTCCTTTTACACCCAGAAGGTCTTCTGGAATCAATTGTCGCCTCAACAGTGTGTCAGCACTCCTGAAAAGTTGTCATCTGACTAAAACCAAGGCTTCTATTCTAGTGCAGCAGTTTGTATTCAGTAGAAATTGTCACCCAAGGCAAAATCACAGCCAGCATAGTAGCTCTGTTTCATAACGGAGTGAACTGCTTCACAATTTGCTGACAGGCAGCTGTCTTTTTGAGAGGGCCTTTGAATGCAGTTTATTCTTCTCTGATTTCCATGACAGAACCTGAACTAATTCTATTCTTATGAGCTATAAAAGGGATGTCTTAGAATTGAAGAATCTCTCAGAAATAAAGATGGGATCCCCAATCTGTGAAAGAGTGTGTAAAAACACTGTGGAATGATTTTAAAACAATGTTCCTCGATGTCACATCGCAAAGGCTTTGCAAATCTCATCATCTACAGTGCTTAACATCATCCAAATATAATAAGAGAATCTGGAGAAATCTCTGTGTGTAAGATACAAGGCTGATGACCTTTGTAGGATGCCGTGGTCTTCGGGCACGAGATGACACTGCATCACTCTTTAGCATAATTCTGTCATTGACAATACTAAATGGGCCCAGGAATACTTCCAGAAACCACTATCGGTAAACATAATCTGCCATGCCATCTACAGATGACAACTAAAGCTCTATCACGCAAAAAGAAAGCCATATGTGAACATGGTCCAAAAGCGCCATTGTGTCCTGTGGGCCCAGGCTTATTTAATATGGACTGTTTCAAAGTGGAAAAGTGTTTTATGGTCAGACGAGTCCATATGTGACATTCTTGTTGGAAATCATGGACACTGTGTCCTCTGGGCTAAAGAGGATAGAGACCTTCCAGCGCCTGATCAGCGTTCAGTCAAAAGCCAGCATCTCTGATAGTATGGAAGTGCATAAGTTTCAGAATGTCACTGCATGTTTTATCTAATAAATGCATATTTCTGACCCCAATCTTTTGAGAGGTAGTGTGTTTATAAAATATATATCAGTATATTTTCAGTTAGCATTTCTCTTCAACAGTTAACTCCATTCTCCATTTTGGATGATGACTGCAATGCATGTTGGGATTTCTTAATTGGAATGGTCCTTGATGATGGATACATGCAACACTATCTCAGAATTGAACCAAAACAAGGTAACTTTTAGGGTATGTGTTTATGCCTACCTTTTGAAACTTTATTTTTATAACACAGTTTAAATTCTCCAAAAATCTCAAAGTCTGTCTTTAAAATGACTTAATCATACAGGACTTCATGGCATCTTATCTTATGCCAGCTGGGCACAAAAGCGTTGACTGGAATGGACACTGGTAGTCAGTAAACAGGGTGCCCGGTCCCTGCCTGCTGCTTCTGCAATTTCTACATCTCATGTTTAGGGACAATGAGCCATTGTGTGGCAGTTATTCAATCCTTTGCAGCTTGCGAGCTTTGACAGTGAGTGATCACATAAAATGATGTCACTGCAAATGCTTGTAAGCCAAGTACAAAGGAGCACCTAGATACTGATCTGTGGCCAGATTAATGTGAGGGAACACTGAAGAATTCAGAGGAAGTCTGTAACAAAAGTCTCAAACGCGTTGATTTTATAGAATATGTCAGTTTTGTCCCATTAAAACATACATGGATTGGATGACTGCTGTTCTGCCAGGATTTTTCTGAATGTTTTAAATGGCAACAATGGGAAAAGAAGAAATCTGGACACAGATCCACAGAACTTGAAATGCATGAAGTTTTACAAATCCCATGACCCTTGTGTCTTCATTTATTGACCATTGCTTTCAGCTACAAATAATAGTGTCTGCCCAAAAAGATGTTGTTATTTACCCAATATTGAACTTTCATTGTATGGATAAAAAATGTTTTCTTATATTTCTGAAAAAAAGTCAAATGTGTTTGGAAAGTTCATTATTGGCATCTGTGGTTCCATGAGGGACCATTAACATCCATGGAACCTTTCCATTCCACAAATACTTCCTTATAATGAAAAAGGTTGCTATAATTAATATAACTTTATATAATTAAAATGTTCATAAAAGAAAAAATATGGTTCTTTCAAGAACTCTCCTTGAAAGGTTCTTTGTATGTTCTTTGGTGTTGGTGTGAAATCTCCCTTCTGTAACCTTAATTAAAGGGGAATTCTGAATTCACTTTGCACGTTTTTTAAACATAAATGTGTGTTACACATCCATCTTATAATGACACAAAATCCACCTAGTGTTTTTTTAATTCCTATTTTAAAAACCTCTTTTTCAAATCAGGCTGTTCTGAGATTCCTGTCAGAATGACACAGTTCTGCACAGGCTCCTCCCACCGTAGTTGATTGGCTTATATTAAGCGACTGAGTGGTTACGTTGTCAGATATAATAATAAATATAGCAGTCGTCATTTACTCCCAACATCTAAGCTGCTGATGGAGTGAAAGATTAACTTTAGTTTTAGTTTTAAGGTATATAACACAAATCATTAGTAATCCATCTTCATCTACAGAAGACGTGAGTATTAGGGTTTTTATAAAGCTTTGCAAATCTCCATTTAGTTAGGCTTAAAGGTATAGTTTACATCCGTGGCTCAACTTTAGTTTTGCGATGCTACGAGAATACTTTTTTCATGTCACATGGACTTTTTTTTTTACCATGTTCCTGGATCTGGGATCATTTCAGTTGTATTGCTGTCTATGGAGAGTCAGATGGCTCTCTGATCAAGATGAACAGAGGTATTATGGGTTTGGAATGACATGAAGATGGGTAATTAATGACAGAATTTTCAATTTTGGGTAAACTAACTCTTTAAGTTAACAGTCAGCTTGGCACATGGAAGAGAGGGGCGGAGTCAGCAGAGCTCATCAGTATTTAAAGCAACATGGACTAAAAACAGCTTGTGGAAAACAGCTTTTGACCATAAAGGTTATTTTTTTACAGTACCATTGAGAAATTTGAACCAAAGTATGTTACAGACTTTTCATAAAGAATCATATCAACTGGAGAATGAGCATCCAATGACCTCTTTAAATTTGTGTGTAAATTCAGAGTTTATAAAAAATAAAAAAAATAAATCTGCTGATTCCATGGATCAGATTCCATCTGGTCCTGCAGATGAGGTCAAGTTTTATTTGCTCTAAAATTGAATGTTGATGGCTGTTCACCGTGTACTCAATATAAGTCAAAACAGTTGCAGTTCTTAAGCAGAACAGAAGACAAACAACAATGACTCTGTGTCTGATTTACATTTAAAGATCTGTTTGTCTATAATTAAAACCCTATTCCTGACAAACCCAATCAGGAGTGTACACTGCTATAATTACACAACAATAATTGCACTCAAGAATGTTGTGTTCTTTTGCATTTCAGCATGCTATTAACATACCGACACGATAGCATTGCTGTTTTATGGTTGACTGGAGTGATTTAGTGGAATATTTGTAAAATCAGGGTTTATCATGAGAGCGGTTTGGGACCTACAGTATTTGGTCAAGGCTTATCATAAATCTAAATAGATGAACTGGCTCCAAGTTGCAATGTCTGGGATCTGTCACTTACAGTGTAGAATTTTTATTTAAATATACAGCCATACAGATAGTAAGATGGAACATTAAAATGGAACGGAAACATTTAAATGTAAAAATATACTGAAAAGCAAGCCAGAGACTGATTTCTGAAGGATCGTGTGCACTGAGGACCTGAGTAATAATGCTGAAAATCCAGCTTTTTCAGAGGCCAGTAATAGCTTCTTCAGGGGGCTTTTCTTAAAATCCAAGACCATATGGATAAGTTCTAAATGTAGCCTGTGAACACTTTTAAAATATGCAGTGCTGAAATCAAACTGTGTGTAACTCCAGGAAAACCCCCACTTTATGGATTCAAGGTCTTTTAGGATAACTCATCAAATATTTCTCAATATCTGGCGCTCAAGGTGAGTTGCTTCTCAAGCTTTCAATGCCTGAGGCCTTAGTCGTATTAACCCAGCTCAGGCTGCTTGGGTTTGAGTCAGACGCTATGCCTTTAAGGCTGTAATTTAACAGCAGCTTCCCTTCATGTGGTTAACGCTTCACCAAAGAGCGGTCACTGTTATCAATTAAAGAATCTGAGTCATTAAGACGTCAAGAAGCTGCATTCATGCTTCGACCGTTTTGTGACTTTTAGGGAAATGGCCTAATCCATCTTCTGGAAAAAGGGGACAGTGTAGGAGAGGTTATCAGATGAGGCTGTGCGGTTGTCTTCTCACACATCATTCCAGAGTAAAAAAAAAATCCAACACCAAGACTTCCTGGAATTTAAGGATCTTGAGGGGTAAGCTTTTATGAATCAGCTGACCAAATCTGATGAAGGTTTGAGAGGTTTTCTATCAATTTGGAGGTAATTTTATTAAGTTCATGCTAGAGAAAATAGTGCAACAACAACAAAAATAAGTAAGATTATTACAAATAATTTTTTTTATTAATTTTTTTTTTTAAGATTTCATGGGGTGTCTTTCACTTTGCCATATATATATTTAAAAAAAATTTCTATGCAAAATATTTTATTTAGCTTTTGTTTCATTACTATAATTATTTTCTATGTTCTGTCTAAAGCTCTGTGTGAAATAGTTTTCAAAATTACGCAAATAAAATCTCTGACTGACGTGAATAATACATCGCTGATTATTTAGTCATTTAAGCGTTTGTTGATGGAATGCAAATCAGGGCCTAAGTTTTCCTTGTTGTTTTACTCTTGGCAAAAGATAAAACACTTCTTTTGCGTATTCACTTATCTAGAAAGCCATGACTTCTATCAGAATTTTATGGCTAATTGATTTACAGAAATAAAACAAGAAACCGCACACCTGTTTTTCATCATTTGTTGAAAAATACGTTCAGGAAACAACATGGTTTGGGACAAAGGGTTTCAAAGGGTTCTGAATCCTAGAAACATTTTTCAGATTAAATGAATAAATGCAACCGCAAATTCTTTCGTTGCTCCAATCATAATTCCTTTTAACAAGACGCATGTTTTACTTGGCAGCATTTTGTTAATGTATAGACCGGTTTCATGCATGCATACTGTATATTGGGCAGCACTGAGGTGGGTCTGAATTTTGAGGTTTCATTTGTCATCTAGGGTTGTGCCTGAATATATAAGGACCACACGGAATATGTAAAAAATAAAGCTTTATTTTGGGTGGTTATGCTTTGTGGTTAAATATTTGGGCGTGAAACCCAAATGCTGCGATTCAATCCCTAAACAGGCTGATACACAACAAAAGTCCTATATATATAGATATAAAGATGCTAATATCTATCTATCTATCTATCTATCTATCTATCTATCTATCTATCTATCTATCTATCTATCTATATCTATATCTATATCTATATCTATATCTATATCTATATCTATCTATCTATCTATCTATCTATCTATATTACGTTTAATTTTAGATTTAATAGTTTTATGGCAATTTTAAAAACCCAACCAGTTTCATAAACATTGGAATGATCGAACATGCATTAATGGCTATTGTACATAACCTAAATATTATTATTGATTATTAATAATGTGCTCCACCACACAATTTTTCTGACTAGTGCATATATTGAACAACAAACACTTACATATCAAAGCTTACACTCTTAAAAATATAGGCTCTTTATTAGCATCTATGGTTCAGTGAAGATCCAATAACATCCATGGAATCTTTCCTTATAGAAAGGTTTTAAATGTTCTTCATTATAAAGTAAAAATGGGTTTTAGGAACTCTTCACTGATAGGTTCTTTGGGGAACCAAAATCGTTCTTCTGTGACATCACATTGCCTTTTATTTTTTAAATGCAACTGTTTGTAATACAGTTGTTCAGTGACTTTATGATCTGTTTACATAGAGTACATAAACTGCAAAAATAGTCGACAACATAGCCGTTGTTTGTGCCCGTTTTAGACACTGCAAACAACAACTTGAAAATTTCAATGGAGTCTTTGTTTAAGTCTGTTAATTTTCTTAGTACTATGCAAATGTTGACCTACAGTATGTTTATGTTAATCAAAATGAGGAATAAAATAAGCAGACATGACTGCAGTTTTGACGCAGAGGACAGATTCTGACATCAGAGTGATGAGATAAGGCACGCTTCGTTGACAGAACAGACGAGTTATGTTTCTCTAATATACCTCTCGCGGCATTATTTCTACTGGAACCGGTCCAGTCGTGACTCATGTTGATGTAACCAAGCTGAAGCTGGCTTTTGGATAATGTGCCTGACATTTGAAATGGCTTCAGAATTCGTGGGCCACCAAATTTGAATGAAATTCCACGAAAACAACAACAGCTGATCTCTGCTGTAAATTTCTCTCTGTTTGCTGTACTCGAGATGGCTTTGGATGATAAAGAGATCGGACTGTAATGTTGTCCATGTGCATAAAACATTACATTGTAGCGATCAAAGCTCGGTTGGCTTATTAACACTGTGGCGATGACAGAATTTCAGAACGCCACCCAGAGTTCTGCGTTAACCTCATTGGAAGCTTTATTTATTTTTCCACTGCTTATTCACCCTTGAACCTGTTACTCACTTTCAAGTACCATATTTTCCACTCAGGCTACATTTTTGCCAGTGAGGTTTTGTTTTCAGCACTATATAGGTTAGCTGCCAAAAACACCATCCCTATGATTTCATCATAAAGCATGACTGCATTACAGCATTACTATATTACCGTTCACTTGCTTCCATGGTCCTTCTCCACATGTGATTTATTATTGTGGCCGTCTCATATGATTTATACCTCCAAGATCAGCTGATTCATGGGTAAAAGTTCAAGCATGTCAGTTGTTTGAAATCAACATCCTGAATGTTGTTTTTATCCAGAACTTGAAGAAATGTGTTTCTCCTTTTTAGCAGACAAGTGTTCTCAAAAAATCCTGGCTTTAAACAACTGCTGAGAAACTCACAGATTCCATCTGCTCACTGGCAATGAATTTAAGCGAGGCCTCATACTGACATTACGTAATTATATTTGCGGTTTATCATTATTATTGTTTGCTAAACCATAATTTGCTTTGTATTTAAACCATACAAAAAGTGTGATTTTTATTTAGATTTTTTTTATGATGTTTTTAGTGTATGAGAGTTTACAAAGCTCTGCCTCAAGGCATAAACCGTTCTCATAAAAGATGATTTTCTTATTATATTTAATTAGCTGAAATGTTATTATTTGTTTTGACAAAAATATCCCATAGACTGATATCCATATAAATAGATTGATAGATTTCAACTTAATTCTGCCCAAACTGTAGGCTAACTTTTTTAAAGCTATAGATAGATTGATGGATCAATGGATGGACAGATAGACACTAGATAGATAGATAAAGAGATGGATGGATGGAGAGATGGATGTAGGAATAGATGGACAGACGGATGGAGAAATAGATGGATGAAGGAATAAAAGACGGAAAGACGGATGGAGGGAGGAAGGATGGATGGATGGATAAAGGAATAAATGGACGGATGAAAGAATAGATGGATGGACGGACAGATGGACGGATGGATTGATGGAAAGATAGATCGATAGACGGATAGATATATGGATGGATAGAGAGATAGATGGATGGACGATGGACAGATAGATATATAGATAGATGGATGGAGGAATAGATGGATAAACGAATGGAAGAATAGATAGATGATAGATGGATGAAGAAATAGATGGACAGGCAGAGGGAAGAATAGATAGATGAAGAAATAGATGGATGGACGGAGGAATATATGGATAGATGGATAAAGGAATAAATGGACGGACGGAGGAATATATGGATGGACAGACAGATGAATGGATAGAGAGATAGATTGATGGACAATGGACAGATAGATATATGGAGATGGATGGATGGATGGATGGATGGACGGACAAACAGATGATAGATAGATAGACGAAGGAATAGATAGATGGACAGACAGACGAATAGACGGATGGAGGAAGGAAGAAATGGATGGATGGATGGATAAATTAAAAACAACAAACACTAATTAAATATAACAAACATATAGGCTAGCAGATCGACTGATTGTAAACACATGAAATAGCTTTTATGTTGAGCTAAATAATTTCATTTCATTAAACATTCATGTTGCAAATGTGCTGCAATAGTTTCGTGCTATTTCAGTGAGTAGTGTGTGTGAACAGGGGCGCTCCAGATCAGTTTCATCTTTTGTCAATACAGACATGGGGGCGGAGGAAACACATCCTATAAAAACGAAGGTATCCTGCATCATGAAACGCCAGGCTTCTTCTCAAACACTCATACGAACGGGAAACACTCATCCTCCTCTTAGCTGCAAACTACTTAGATTTTTTTACTTTTTTTTTTACTTTTTTGTTTTGGCAGAGCATCCTGACGCTTTAAATTTCTCCACATCTTTATCTTATTTTAGCATGCACTGTTTGCAATGTGTATGCTGTTACGTTTTCCCCACTGATATTTGACAGCTTATTTGATGGGCTCCGTCAGGGGTTTATACTTTTTTAAGCCAAAGTGTGGTGGTCAAAGCACCTAGTGGTGTAGGGAATACTTTATCCTCAAGAAACCAGCACGTTTGCATTCAGAGAAAAAAAGACTGAAAGGATGCTGAACGTTTCGCGGAGTCGGAGCGTTTGGATGTTGGTGCTGATCTTCGCGGTAGTGCGGATGGGAGAAACTCAGGGCACCGAGAGCGAAGCCCAGGTGAACTCCATCAAATCACTGGAGCCGCAGACCGCCGCCAACCGCTCCAGCGGCGTCCCCAAGAAAGGCAACATCCCCGCTCAGGTAAACCAGACACCTCAGCCGGTATTTCACCCGTGTGAGACCCTTCAGTAATTATGACTTACCTACTGACCAACGAAATAGGCTAACTCTCACATGTCAGTGTTTGGTGAACTTTATAAATGCTTTTCTTACAGTCATTGTCATTGTCCCGCTCAAGGCAAAGTCCTAACATCGCAAGAGTGGCTCAGTTACTTCACATATGTTTTAAGCAAGGTCTTGTGATCTAAAAATATTGATTTCTAAACCTGACAGAAAGTTTGTTATATAGCGTGTTTTACATCGCGAGACGAACTGTTGCTATAGTTACCTCCTCAGCTAGATGTGACTGACTTGTAAACTTACTTTTTGTAGATAGTAAAATCTAATTTCTATAAATTTTGTTGTATAGGTGTAACCTATGTTCTGACGAGTTGTTTAGCATGTTTTTCATTATAGTCTTCTTCATTTAGGTATTTGACAAAGTGTTGATTTACGTAGTAAACAGACTACTTTATATATAATGCAACTGGCATGTCATATTATGTGGCTCATCTACTATAATCAATGTTTAAAAAGCTCAAATACATGTGTTTTTTCTATAGCCTATACTATTATACAAGCAGGCTACAGTTATCAAAAAGTGATCATTGTAGCACAGTTGAATGGCCAATGTCCAATCTTTACTCATATTTCATAAATCCTTCATTTTTGCCTAGCTCAAGACTTATTTTAAGTTTAAATTATCAATAAGACACAATATTTTTGCTTCCCATGTAAAAAAAAAAAAAAAAAAAATCTCTTTGCTGTTTGCTCTCAGATCAGCTGTAAATATGCAGATGTTGTTGTAATTGGGAGCAGACGCAATTTAATGCAAAAAAGAGGAGGTGATGGGAGTTTTCTTCCTCCTGCTTATTTGAAATGGGATGATCTCCAGTGTGCGAGTTTCCCTGCCAGACCCTCATCTAAACAATTGCTCTCAACTTTACCATCTCCATAAACGCAGGTGGTCTGGATGATCAGACCACTGCCATACATGTGGAAACCACTACAGTCCAATATTAGTTAAATGTCATGCTACATTTAGCTGCTTATCCAAATGTAGATTGCTAACAACTTTGTAGATTGCTAACAGAGCGACTGTTGTCTCATTTGGAAGTTTCCAGTTGCAGATGTTGCAGATATTGTGGACCGGCCCCAACTTTCTATACCTGGGGCGTCTCTCTCAATCTGAAACAATTGCTTAGGAGATTTAATTATATTAATTAAAGATAACTCTGGGAATGTTATACCTTGCTGAAGAAAAAACAACTGCCTAAAATTGCTCTCCTGGTCCTAGATGTTCTGGACCAACTAACTAAGCCCAAAACTTATCCAAAACCATCCAAACCAGCTGGGGAGACCAGGAAAGACTTTTGGTGTTAAAAAAAAGTTTAGAGTGATTTATCTGTTTGTTTTGTAAGTTTTTTTTAACTTTATGGTTATGTAGCCTAGTGTGTGTTTTGCAGTAATTTGCATAAATGCAAGATGATGCAAACAAGTTATATTGATTATATCGTTAATAGCTCTTTTGTGCCAATGGTCACACCCTATAGAGCTCACATAATTTGCAGGTATAACAGTTTACAGTGACAGTTATTAAATTTAATACCAGATTTGAAAGAAGGGTCATGTGGATGCATTTCTTTGGTGGTTAATTTCTTGATTGCACCTGTGGCTTTATTAAATTTCTTTCGTACTAGTTCTCTCTTATATTGGTTACATTTAAAATGCAAATAGCGGCCCGGTTATGGCATTACATAAGCAATTTTTGCTTATTGCTGTCAATTGGTGGTGGAGTTTTTATTATTATTATTATTATTATTATTATTAATATTTGTTTTAGTTTACTTTATTAATGCCTCAATCAGTTTCATAGTTCACCAAAATGCAAATGAGCTTATTATAGCGCCATCTAGAGTCAGACAGTTGCGAAGTGGTGTGTAAGATAGGTGCATTTTTAATACCAAGTATAATTTAGCATTGAAAAAATAATAATAATAAAATCAGTACAATCATAGTTTGGTTTCAAAACTAATAAAAAAAATAACAAATGAGCCCAGTTAGGCTATAACTAATGTAGCGCAAATTCTAAAAGCACTGAATATCTTTGCAAACGTTAATGATGGCATCCAGAAGAGTGGCTTACCATTATGTCCTTGCAGTCACTTTCCATACATGTTTCTCTCCCATCTGGTTGAGCTGTCTAAAGAATGCTTTACATTTTTATATGTCATTACACAGCTGCTGAAATGTTTCCTCTCAAGTCCTCTAACTCTCAAGGATATGGCGAAGATTATAACACAAGCTCCCAATAAATCTCCCACACTGGCGTTCTCCCAACTGCTGCAAATTAGGCAGGCAAGAGAAACGGCCACCCAGTTTCATACATCAGTCCTAAAGGGGACAAGCAGAACTGGGTTCGCTGTTTCGTGCTGTAAGTAAAGCTGGCCAGTAGCCATGATGTCAGAGTTTTATTAGTTGCTGCAACTTCATTTAAATGTGTCTCAACTCTTTGACGGTGAAACACAAGTCAGATGTTGTCCACAAATAAAGCAAACATACCAGAACATTTGAAACAAACCAAAATCACTCACTTTAGACGATCAGAGTAAATGTTCAAGGGGGGTTAATGGTGGTTTCCAGTTGTGGGCAACCCAAAAAGAGGGATATTGGGATTGGCAGAACTCATTCACCGCATTAACCTCTCGACTAGAGGGGAAGAGGCTAGTATTCCCCACGAACACGAGAGCTGTTTCACATCAGTACCGCAGCTTTGGGACTTTTAACTTTTCCTCTTATTTAATTTGACGCTGAGGTTCCGTTAACGAGTAGCACCAGGGCGGGGGATTGCTTGGGTCTGGCTTGTAAAGAGGCGAGGTGGGTTGCCCTCTCCCGCTCCCTCTGAGGTTAAGTGACTGTTTAGTGATGCTAACGAGCTGAGAGAGTGAAATAAAACAGGCAAAGGTGTGGCGGCTTTTTAGCGCTAACCAGGCTAATCATCCGGATTTGACTTTGTTTGAGGAACAAGACAGCCGAGAGGGTATAATCACCACGGGTTGCTCACCATTATTTAAAGCGTTAAGGCATGATGTTGCATCCCTGTAGCATTCCCCGGATTCCATGGATGTAACGCTTAGCAACCAATTAGCAATGCTCATTAAAAAGCACAGTGAATGTGAACCAGACTAACTTAGTCAACCGAAGATTGAAAAAAGTTACTTGAAATAGGAAGAATGTTAACTGAAATAAAATGTAAATATTTTTCACTTTAAATTTGATGATGTTCTAAATCTGAAATAAAAACGAGCAAAAACTATTTAGACGTTAAAATGTCAACTAAAAATCATGGAAGCACAACAACAATTTTTTTTTTTTAAATACAGCCAAATAATTAAAATAGAAGAAAAAATATAAGAATATAAAAAAAAATATATAAAAAATGTACATTTATTTTATTTAAGAAAAAAAAAAGTATATATACATTATTCATTATATATATATATATATTAGTGCTGTCAAATGATTAATCATGATTAATCCCATCCAAAATAAAAGTCTTTATTTACATAATATATGTGTTCATGCTGTGTTTATTTATTATTTTTATTAAAACACACACATACAGTATATACTTAGAAAGTATTTACATGTAAATGCATTTATATATTTATTTTCTTATAT
>JAUCMT010000001.1:21972850-21993151 GCA_032357475.1 Enteromius thamalakanensis
TGTACACACGGCACCCAATATTGACAGAAAAACACTGAATTGTTGATATTTTTGCAGATTTAGAAAAAAGAAAAAGTATTCAGACCCTTTGATGTGACACTCATATATTTAACTCTGGTGATGTCCATTTCTTCTGATCATGCTTGAGATGGTTCTACACCTTCATTTTGAGTCCAAAATGTGTTTGATTATACTGATTGGAGTAGATTAGGAAAGTTACACACCTGTCTATATAAGACCTTACAGCTCACAATGCATGTCAGAGAAAATGAGATTTATGAGGTCAAAGGAACAGCCTGAAGAGCTCAGAGACAGAATTGTGGCAAGGCTCGGATATGGCCAAGGTTACAAAAAAGATTCTGCTGCACTTGAGGTTCCTAAGAGCACAGTGGCCTCCATAATCCTTAAATGGAAGATGTTTGGCTGACCAAACTGAGCTATCAGGGGAGAAGAGCCTTGGTGAGAGAGGTAAAGAAGAACCCAAAGATCACTGAGGCCTAGCTCCAGAGATGCAGTCGGGAGACGGGGAAGACAGTTGTAAAAAGTCAACAATCACTGCAGCCCTTTAGCAGTCAGGGCTTTTTGGCAGAGTGGCAGCCCGACGGAAGCCTCTCCTCAGTGCAAGACACATGAAAGCCAGCGTGGAGTTTGTTAAAAAAAAAAAAACACCTGAATTAAGATTTTTGGCCAAACTTTTTTTTTGAGACAAACTTTTTGGTCTTAATTATAAGATTTATGTATGGAGAAAACCAGGCACTGTTCATCTCCTGTCCAATACAGTCCCAACAGTGAAGCATGCTGTGGGGGTGTTTTTCAGCTGCAGGGACAGGACGACTGGTTGCAATCGAGGGAAAGATAAATGCGGCCAAGTGTGATATTCTGGACCAAAACCTTCTTCATAGTGCTCAGGACCTCAGTTTAATATTGTGTTAATTTGTGTCATGTTATCCAATAATAAAACACACACACGGAATGATCTGAGCTCTCATTTGACAGTTATGATGGTATAAACAGCAGTCAGACCAAACTCTTCTTTTATAAATGTGCAGTATAATACATCTGTGTTTGATTTGTGTTTAAATGAAGAGATCTTGAACGGATAATCAAAAGAAGAAAGGAAGCATTCTCCGCATCAAATCTTAATGTATTTTCACACAGAGGTAAGCAATAATGTAGGGAGGATGTTTTCTCTTGCAGTAAATGCAAACCGGAAGTAGGTGCGCACACTCGCGTCGCTGAAGCTCACCGGCGCCACCTTGTGCATCAACCCTATTTTGCAACAGGTCCGTCACTTTTTAGTTCCCCGTGAAACATTTAAATTGTGGTCTGTTTCAATTCCATGTGTTGTGAGGAATTGCAGCACTTTTGTTGTCAGTTTGATGAAAATGTTTTCTTAATATGCTTTAATAATAATGTTCATAATAATGTTTTCTCTATTTGCATGTTTTCTTAACTTGCAGCGTTGAGCTCTCTAGGCCACTGTACATTAAACCCATAATGCCCTACAGAATCTATGAGAAAAGTTCAGCTGTAACATAAATGCAATTTTGAACTGTTGGTAAAAATCGGTGGATTTGGGGAGACTCTTTTCTGTCGGACTCGCATCTAGAAACAGCAAATGAATACAGGAAAAAGTCCTCAATCCTTTGCCTTTTCAATCTGTCTCTCAACGTAGGGTGTGCTCAGTACACCCAGTACAACACAAACACCGTGAATCCAGCAATCGCTCGGCTCATTACACCTCATGCAATATCCGTAACTAGCACATAAAAGTGTCATATAATATAACAACATAAATGTTGCCTGAAGACACTTCACTCCTGACTTCTGAGGGCAACTCTGCATTCTGGCATTGAAAACCAGTCTACAAATAAAAACATCTCCTCAGAGACCACTACAAACAAATATAGCTAATCCTAAAAGCACTCTGTTTAATGAACTGTATACTTTACCTACTTGGTAACACACTTTATGGCTTACCGTTACTTCAATTACAAATTCTTAAATCAATCAGCAAGTGCTATGGTTTTAATGAGAGAAGCTCATGTAGAGAGCCATGGCTGAACAAGAGATACATAACACGCAAAACTGAAAAGTAAAGTTTTTTTTCTTCAGATGACAATGATATTGAGGTCTCATGGAGTTAATTATTGTTTAAAAGGATGGGGTTGTATGGACCAATAAATCCATCAGTTTAACAGAACAGAGCAGGAACAGAGCAGAATCTGTTCAGCAGGGACGCTTCCTCTGAAAACGCCTGTGATGTTCCCCTTGAGGGACCAATAAAACCCAGCAAATCAAAATAGCTTTAAGAAACAAGCTCAGATAAGATTAATTCAGAGGAAATGAAAATGATTCACTAACCTCTTAAAAGTAATTATTCCATTCTGGATCTTAACAACCAGACGCCTTATATGAGAACAGAAAAAGAACAGAAGAATGCATGTTTCTGGGCTGCTGATATCTGCAGCACGAGCTATATTGTTTTCCTGTTTAAAAATTGTTTCTTTTTTAGTTTAGATCATTATTACCTATACATGATCGACTTAAAAGTCTAAATGAAATTAAACTAGTTTTAAAATATACATCTGATATGATTTTATTATCTTATTGTGATTATTTCAATTCATTCATATGAATTCATGCACAAACTAAATTACTCATTGTATTTTATGTAATATTAATTAATACATATACTATTGTCGACTGCTAATTAAGGGTGATTCAAAATAAATGAACTACGGACCCTTATCACAAGACTGTGGTGATGCGTTTTTCATATATATATATATATATATATATTTTTTTTTTTTAAATGTACAATTATAACATCATTCTTTGTATCTTATTACCGTTGCATTAAATTACAAAAAAGTTGTAAAAGTTACATTAATGTTTCTAATGCAACATCTATGGGACAGTGTAAATTTGGCATCGTAATCTCTTCTGACTGCCGTTATCAGTCTCACTTACTGTATTTTTTTCCCTTTTATTGAAAGTCCCAATTGTTAGCAAATAAGAATGCAATAAATATATATTTGTGGTACTCTCTCATTTACTGATCTTCAAGTTAACCCAACTATGACAACTTCCATTGCTGTCAAACCCAGAAACATGAAAAATATCAGTAGTTAACGTAACAAAAAAAATACAATATACTTCATTCCTGCTCCACATTTTTCTCTCCACTTAATAAATTACTTTTTTTTTTCTCAGCTGGATTGTGTAGAGCCCTTCGAAGCTGCATCGAAACTGCAATTTGGACCTTTAACCTCTTGGCTCCCACTAAAGTCTATTCTACAGTATAGAGAAAAAGCAAAGGAGGGTTTGGAAAAATAATCATTGGGTGAATTGTTCGGGAGTAGTTGAGCAAATAAGTTAAAGATAAATACATAGTGTTTTTTGACCTTGCATGCATTTCAACCTGTTGCTGGGGACTCCCAAAACCAAAATATGAACCTTTCATTACTCATAATAGGGGCACTATTATTATGATGTAACCCTATTCCTTTTAAAAAAACAGTATAAACATAATAACAAGAAAAGACACTTTCAAAAAGTAGCATTTAAAGACTTTATTCATCTTAAACGTATCCCTTCATTCAGCACAGTTAAAGAGGTCCTTCTCACAGAAGGAAATTTCTATTTGATTCCACTGTTACTCATTGTCTGAGCTTTGCACACTCCTTTGCCGGAGACATCGAAGGCAGCTCCTTTGTAAGTGGCCACGCATTGGTCATCAGTGCGCAGGTCTGGCTGGACTTGCTCCCACACTTTCTTCTTCGGGTTCAGCTCCTTGTCAGGCTCACCTGGAAAAACAAAACAGAGAAGCGGCGAGTTTGAAAAGCTGATTAGTTTTTCTCCCAACAGCTGTAAAATGACTTAAAGGCAGGTTTTGAAATCAACTCATTATCATTAATCTCCCCTTCCACAGACCAATTCGTAATGATTTTCACAATCGAGTTCAAATAATTTGTTAGAGTCGAGCCAAAATGAGAAGCTCAAAAATGTAAGAACTCAGATGAAGGAAGGTGTTTTTGCTACTACCTGCAATAAGCAGTCATAAATCAAACCAGACTGAATTCAATAGCTTGATTTGAATGCAGACGGGGATCCTGTAATTTGCATCTGTTCTACTGCTGACCTTTTCACAACCATCAGAACTGCTACGATCCAAATGAGACGGGAAATTCACGAAGCAGAGACAAGGACTAAGAAAGGTCACAGTCTGTCTCCATTACTTTTAATGGCGAGTTACAGATGCGTGCAGTAAATACAAACTAAAAAAAGGTGGTTAACTTGGAAAAAATAAATTGGACAGCATTTTATGTTTTTTGGCTAAACGGGAAGGTGAAAGAGACACTCTTCTCATTGTGTCCTGTGCAGATGGCCCTCCTCTGCTCTCCACATTCACACAGCTCCTGAGAATCACTAATGCTCCAAATCGCCAGATCCATCATATTGTTTCACAGCATTAAAAATAAAATGTGTATTGTTTGTAGGGTTCCCTTAAGCACTGAAGAATTTGTTCTTTATTTTTAATGGGAAAATAATATTAGCTCATACACTCAAAAATATGATTCAACACTGCAACAGCAACACTGTTCAGTTTATTTAAACAAAAAGATTTTAATTTAACAATTATGTTTGGTTTCAACAACTGCATTGAGTTAAACTGACTTGAAATAGTTTTGTTTTGTTTCTACTCAAACACAAATGATTTTAATTGTGTAACTAGGAAGTGGATTTTCCCTTAAATTAGATACTTAGGGTAGTTTTACTAAGGATAGTAAATCTTGAAATAAAATGTTATTTTTGGCATTTTTATCAAGATGATAAAACTGGGAGACTTGTTAATGTTTAATGCTCTTTTATGTTTGTATTTAAAAGACCTTCTGCTATGTTAGTGTTTTTGGGGTTGCTGTGGTAAGTGTAGAGCATGTGCTTAGGGACCAAGCAAGGTTGTTTTAATAATAAATAATAAAAATACTTTGGGCATGCTGTGGATGTATCAAAACCATCTTATTTTATGCATAAAATGTTGGCTAATGCTTAAAGTTAAGTAAATCAAACATATCTTTTTTTAGTTAAATGTTTTAGTTTGAGTTCAACAAGCATTAAATGTATCATTTTCATTAAAACTATATTCGATCAAATTGTTGACACAACTCAATTAAATTTCATCCCATTAATTTATTATTTATAAGTTACACATATTTATTGGATGGAAATCCTGACTTTAATTAAATTGAGTTCATCCACCGAATAATTTTTCTGAGTGTATAGTGAAACACAAACATTTTAAGAATGCAAACAGGAGATTGTTATTATATAACAACATTTTGAGAATCAGACATCCAAGAGTCCAACTTGACAGTTGACTACCTGCATGAAGAGACATTTTGTACAACTGTGACCCTGAACCAAAAAAACAGTTTTAAGTTGCACGGGATATTTTTAGAAAGAGCCAATAATACATTGTATGGGTCAAAATGATATATTTTTCTTTTATTCCAAAAATTATTAGGATATTAAGATATTTTATATACAGTATATATACAGAAACTTAATTTATGATTAGTCATGCATTGCAAAGCACTTCGTTATTTAGATAATTTTGCACCCTTAGATTCCAGATTTTCAAATGGTTATTTCTCTTATGAAACTTATGAATGGTTTTGTAGTCCAGTGTCACAAATCCAAAAAACTTGAAAGACTTGGAATAGTGCATGGATCAAATTTATTAAAATTTGATGGTGTATTCTTGTCCACTAGAGCTCCTGGTTACCATATGCTTGCTTCAGCATGACTATTCCATTTAAGGAGTGTGTCCCATAGAAGAAAGAAACTCAAACTCAAGTTTTGGAAACTGAGGGTGAGTAAATCATAGCAACACTTTGGGATTTTTGGGAGAGTCTTTCCTTTAATAAACCAGCATGATGCACTCAGATTGGCTCCACCAAGCAGATTGTAGAAGCCATTGGACTGCCGGGCAGTAATATTGTATTTCATTGCGGAACGTTTTGTGTTTAAATATATAACGTTACCTGGGAAGCCCTGGAAGGTAACCCTTTCTCCAGCCACGGCTCCACTCGGGGGATCCAGGATTTCAACCTTCTCGGGAGAACTGGCACACATGACCATGGCCTGGGATAAGACGCCTCTCATCTTAGCAGGCTTTAGGTTGCATAGAAGTACAGCCATACGATTCTGCATCTAAAGATGGAAACAAATTAACATAACTAAATAGGTGGCACAGAAACCGAATGCAATTCTTTAAGCAGTTAAAGACAATACTATAAACTAATTAAAAACTTGAATGTGAAGTTATGCAATGGACCAAAAACATCAACGGCATACTGTATTATGAGGAACAGCTGGGCCACTTTATAATTGCTGAATTATTTGTTTTTTATAACCAAGAACTAGGGATGTAGTACAAAACAGACCCTTAACAAAACTAATAAACTGAATACATGCAATAATCAGTCAACTCATCTACTTCCAAATCCTGCACAAAATGAACTGTAGACATTCATAATTATTTCAACTTTAGAAATGCCCAAACATGCTTAAAGCAACTGTGATGTAGTCATAACCAGAGGGGGGGAACCCAAACATGATTAAATTAAATGAATGAAGGAAACAGATGCGTTTTATGGGTGTAATTAGAATTTCTGACGAGCTGCTAGGAATCCCCTAAACAAATCGTAAACTCTGGGTTCTGGAAAATAAAGCACAAGAGACTGAGCTGTCTGCATGGAGCAGGTTTATGGACCTGCATGAATCGTAGTAGTGCAGACGTTTTATATGAAACAGTAAAACTGAAATATCCCCCTTCTCAATATTCTGACACATAACACCTAATCAACAAGAGCTGCATTCATTTTATGGCAAACAAAGCTTGCTCTCAGGTACAGTAGTGAGACGTATAGCCATCACGTTACTTCAGACTAATCCAAAACATTGTCTAATAGGGGTGTAAATATTAGCTCAATTACAAAGAAATGTAATTTTCTTCCTGAATGATGCAACGCATCTAGAAATCTGAGATCTGGCTATGATTCAGCTAATTTTGTGAATGATTTATGTTTCCAGATACTGGAGGGATGAATAATTACATTTTTATGTACATTTTTAAAGTGAACTATTATATTTGAAGGAATAGAAGGAATATTTGTAGTTTATTTGCATCTTCAAACAGCATGTTTTTTTATTATGTTATCATGTTTTTAATGTGTTTTATTGTGTTGATTGACTATTTATTTATTTAGTTATTTTGTAACCTGCTCAAAATAATTCAACTATAGTTAGATTGAGATTTATTGGAATGCACAAGTAAAAAAACAGTTATCAGTTTTTGCAAATGAACTTCATATTCTGAATAAATCAACATGCTATAGCTAGTTTAAAAGATATACAATTATTAAATTATAAATATTTTAAATTATATATAAATTATTCAGATCTGACAATTAAAAATTCATGGCTTATAGAATGCACTGTAAGATAATTATTAATTAAAGCAATTGCATTTTAATAATGTAATTTTACTTATTAATTGTAAATGATTTTAATGTATTTGAAAACGCAATAATAATATGTAATTCTAATAATTTTTTTAGGTGCTTTATACTTCACTGAATATATTTGATTAAATTGTATGAATTAAAAAAAAAAAAAAAACTATAATAAATAATAGTTGTAATTTCTATAGTAAATGTTTATAGTGCTTTGCAGGACCTAAATAAATGCTTTAAATTATTTGTTGCATTTCAGTAATAAGTGATAATTCCAATATCTGTCAAAAGTGGATAAATTGAATGGGTTAGATGGTCAGTACCTGCTCCAGAGGGATGTGTTTGACCAGGCCACTGACAACAGTGCGTGGAGCCGCTTCACCAACATCCACTTGCTCAACATAGAGAGAGTCGGCATCAGGGTGCTTTTCGGCACTGATGATGCGGCCCACTCGCAAATCCAATCGAGACACGTCTACTTTGGCCTCTTCCTGAGGAGGCGCTGCCGGCTTCTTCTCCTTCTTCTCTCCTGAACCAAAAGTGTATTACAGATCATCAGATGATGTCTTATTTGTGTGTTTGTAACTTTAACACCTACATCCATCACCCAACACACCGTAAATATCAGTAAAGCACAATCAGTGTTTGTAGAGCTGTTAGAGACATTGCACCAACCTCGACACACGAGTCATTCTGGGGTTTTATTAAGGTACATGTCCATCCTGAGGAAATGTGTCTTTAGTTTGTGAGGTGTTTTTAATGCAACTCTTTGAATGATATTTTTAGCTTGTGCGTATTGTTCCCTAGGGAGCTGTTGAGACACTTTGAAAAGTCTACAACTGGAAATTCTGCCGGTTTTTCATCTGTGTTCTGTTCCCAAGACTATTCCCAAGACAATTGTGCCAACAATGGCTTCAGTATGGTGTTTGTTTCTAATCGCTCCAGTCTTTTGATTATAGTACAACTTTACCACTGTTTCCGGACTACGGGGAAACCGTTTTGGAACACCACTTCAAGTCTTAAAAATGAAAACCTCTCTGTAGTCTATACAAGCATTAACACGATGATTTCCAGGCGGACGAAATCAAAGCACTACAGGTCAAAAGTCTAGGGTCAGTACAGAAATAATACTTTTTTTCAGCAAGGATGCATTTAAATGAGAATTTTTTTAAACATCTGACTTCAAACATGAATGTAGTGTAGTTGATAAAATCAGTTTAGTTTAAGAAGGTCAAACATATGAGGACAAAATGACCATTTTTCATGCCAAGGTAATTGTTTTTTTTGTCAAACATACCAATTTTTGACTTGAAAAAGTCATAGGGTACCAAATTGCACTTTATGTGGAAAGCAGCAGGTCTATTTTCTTTCGTAATCATTCATCTTTACGCACCAGTAAAGTTGTCAATAGCTGT
Organism: Enteromius thamalakanensis; assembly: GCA_032357475.1. NCBI lineage: Eukaryota > Metazoa > Chordata > Actinopteri > Cypriniformes > Cyprinidae > Enteromius > Enteromius thamalakanensis. The sequence continues at coordinate 21,981,786 of JAUCMT010000001.1, forward strand.
TAAACATGCTTTGCATTTCAAATTTTTAATGAGGAAAAATGAGTGTAGGAGACAACCCTTCACTTTGAAGCATGCAGTGCATGCAGACTACGTGTCTAAGTGGTTTAATAATCACACATGGCTCCTGCCAATTCAAAAGTGATATTGATTAATCACGCAGGCCTAAGTTAAAAAAATGTTGGTAGAAAAAGTGCCAAGAGTCCTCAAAAACCTTCTAAATGTGAGAAATCAAGCGGTTCTGCCAAGAATAGATATGCATGAACTACAGGTGATACATCCACACTGAAACATAGCATAGCATACATCAACAAGAAAAGAAAAGAGACCTATATGAATAGATGAAGTGCCTCTATATTGTGAGTTATGAAAAGTTCATATTTTGGTTTTGGCAGTCCCCAACAACATTTTCTTATAATATGCATTTATTTTCACTTTATTTGCTCAACAACTCCCAGACGATTGGCTCAATGAATTTATTTTTCCAAACCCTTTGGGTGATGGTGATCTTGGGTTATTTGTAAATTGGTTTCATTTTCATTTCATCATGCCTGTAAGGCCTAATAAAGCAGTGTTTGTGAGCTCAGTGCTGATTTGTGTTTGACGTGAACATAAAATGGCATGGGATTCCTTTAAAAGAGACTTGTTTCAATGATTCAGACTTAAAATGCACAATAACTTAATAGACGGTGCCCTTTCAGATTTCAAACTTTAAAGGATGTTCTAATTCACTTAGAGCTATATTACACACTGCATGAAAGGTCATTTTCAAAAATCCATAATAGGTACACTTTAACATCTGGCCCAAAGAAAACACACAAGTTAACTTGTTTTTCCTCAGCCTATAAATGCACAAAAACAATCGGAGATCTGTACTTAGATACGAACAGAGTGTTCCCAAGTTGAAGGGATTTAAGTAATTGGAAACGAAAATCATTTTCATAATAAATAACCATGAAAAGAAAATCGAAGCCATTTCAAATGCTCTATCTGTAGGGCAGGAATACTTAGAAACATAAAACCCAGAAGACATCAGTGAGGTCTTCAAATCTGGTTTGCTTTCAGATCTGGTTGTAACCCAAACGAGTCTGACCTGCATCCACAGCTTACAATCACTCATGTCCTCTTCTCAAACTCTAGCAAGCTTCAAATGTGTTCATTTTGCTGCATTGTTTATGAGAGCGGGACTGTGCATTTGTATCTGAAGTGAAAATCAATCGCATATTCCCAAAAATTCAATTAACCCCTAAACATGATGGACCAGCCTAGCCTTACATAAAAGTTTTACATGCAGCTTAATTTCATTCAGTGGGAGTAGATTTTGATTCTGACAGCTGTCAAGGTTGTGCAAGTATGCTTACCCTTTTTCTCGGCTTTCATCTTCTTGTTGTCATCGTTGTTTTTGGCTGTTGGGGTTTTTGTGGCTGGGGCAGGAACAGAAGGGGCTGCCGGGGCAGGTGGTGCTGAGGCTGTGGGTTTAGAGACACGCTGGATGCTGGGCTCTGCCGAAGGCACGGTCACATCTATCACTGCAAAGAACAAGCCAAATGATTTTAAATCTTTATTACTAGAAAACGTTTGTAAAACTGTCTTTGGGAAAGCCAATTGCTCAATACAAAGTGAAGATGCATTTAATTTGGACTGTAGAAGTTCTGACAGTAGGTTTTCAAGTAGCATCTTAAAAATTGTTTAGTCATTTTTTCAAAAACATTAGCAAGAACACAGTATTGTGTGTCTTTTATTATACCTCCTCTATTCTTTTCCATTTCCAGAAGTTGTTTCTTCATTTCCTCAATGTCCTTCTTGAGCTTGGCGTTCTCCAACATCAGTTTCTTTTCCTCTTTCACTGTGGCCTGCACAACTACACCAAACATTACATTCATTAGAACAAGACAAACACACATTGTCTCAGAACTTAACTCAACCATCTACTGCGAATCCTGTGCCATTTTATATATTTTTTATATTTAAATTACAATATTAAAATATACACCACTGTTCAAACGTTTATGTGTTAAAAAAGTCTCTTATGCTCACCAAGGCTGCTTTTTTATAAATAAAAAATGTTGTAAACTGTACTTTTGTGAAATATTACTATGATTTAAAATAAAGCAAAATTTTTAACATCATTACTCCAGTCTTCAGTGTCACATGATCCTTCAGAAATCATTGTAAAATGCTGATTTGCTGCTTAAAACAAATATATAAAATATGGAATTTTTTTCCATGACCCTTTGATGAACGTAAGGTCCCAAAAAAAGTTTCAAATGTATTTAAATTAAATTTATTTAAAATAGAAATAGAACATTTTAAATCTCTTAACCGTCACTTCTGATGCACCCTTGCTGCATAAAAGAATTTATGTCTTTCAAAAAAAGAAATTAATGACCCCACACTTTTGACATCTTTAAATATCTATAAATAACAAATACATAATATTTTTTTCTTTCCTAATATTGTTTTGGTTCAAATGATATAAATGTTTAAAACATCTATGAATGCAAATATTACTATTCTAAGCATTTGCACTCTGAAGGTAAGATTCCTCTTTCTACTTTTCATCCTCTCAGACATCCTTATTGGTCATTGACCCATGATCATCCCACATGCACGCCTCATGCATCCACTTACTGGCTTTCTCCTTCAGCAGCTGGACCTGCTGCTTGAGGTATTCGATGATCTGGTCAGCCTCCGCGGCCTTCTGTTCCAGTCTCAAGAGTGAGGGTGTGTGGCCTGACATCTTGAACAGGGATCGTACCAGGAACCTGAAAAACAAGCCAAAGGAAAAGATCAAACGAGGTAGGAACTCTTAGTCACTCATAAACATGTAAAAAAAAATAAAAAGAGGATCCACAGAGACATCCTATCCGTGTTTGGGAACATGCGGCACTTGAGAGCATGACCTCTTTAAATTAGATCTTTTCAGATCTTTGGCGCACGTAAACATGAGGTGTTTTGGCAAACTTTACACGGTGCTTTAATTTGTAATTTATACCAATACGTGGCCAAGTTTCTGTCCTAATCCCTTTCCATGAAGGAGAATTATAATGAAACATCTGACACCAGCCAGATGCTCAACAATAGATCGGCTAGATGCCAAACAACATGTGAAACCTCATCAAAGCGCACATTCTCCATCGTAAACCCTGCTTTGGGTTCGCACTTCAGTACCGTTTGAATCGCCTCACCACGTCCAGGTCAACTGCAATATAAGAAAGCGGATGGAGTCAAACCATATGGCATCGAAATGTGTGTGTTCTCATGTCCGTAAAGAGACAAATATTGGATAATTGCATCACTGTCCTCTCAGCTCTGTGTTTTGATTGAGGAATCCTCTTTAGCCCCAGGACGGATCAAACAACGATTCCCATTCAGTTGAAAGACAGCTGGTAAAGGAACATGGACACGTTACACATTTGGCTTGGGCTCATCCACTGCAAAAGGACTAAGGGAATTTTTACAAGGCGTAGGAAAAGAGAAGAACACATCATAACACATAGTGCAGGGTGGTGCTGGAAAACAACAGCTGGCTGGGGATGAAAACAAAGAGTTCACATGAGGAAATTAGAAACACAAAAAAGCTGGAGTTGATAATATCGTGGATCAAAGTCTCTTGTTTTTGAAGTTCTTGAACTGCTTTAAATGGGCCTGTGGTGGAAGAATTTATGAGCACCATGACAGGACTGTTTTCATTTGCATAACCCCTGAAAACGAGTCCCGGAGCCTAAACACTTCCCAAAAAATTCCCCAAAAGCTCAGTTGTCACCCTTTTTTCCCATAATGCAGTTCAGCGGTGGTCATCGACTACATATGACAGCTTATAAACATAAACCCTAGCCACGCAACAGATATAAAATGTATGACACGCAAAAAAAACAACGGCGCCTGTGAAAGAAACCTTGAAAATGTTCACATTAAAGGTCAACTGACACCATGAATGTAACACATTCTGGAGCAGCTGTCACTGTCATGCAACTCTAAATGGTGAGGATATAATGACCGCACATTAGTCAGCGCTTCTATTGGCCACCATCAGTCAAATCACATTAAACTTCATTCTCTTCTATTCATCTTCAAGAAATTCTAAAGGATCATAAATACTTTCCAATACTTGTTTTATGTAACCTAATGTCCCTCAAATAACTGCATAGGAACCCAAAAGTAAAGCACCTGGCATGTTCTATATTCCAAGCGTGTGATAATAATTTATTTGCTCATTATTAAACAAATGTATGATTTAGAATTTTATTTTAGTTAATAAAATTAAGGTCTGTAAACAAACATATGTCAATTTTAAGCTGACAGAACTGGAGAAATGATTATTGCATTACCACATAACATATTATTGTTTACAACACCATTTCATGCATTAAGTGACTACACTAGTTTATGATTTGTAAAGGTTATGTCTTACATGAATCGACTCATATTAAACAAGATTAATATATATGTAGTGGGCCTAAGCAAACACAGTATAATTATGCAATTTGATAAGAATAGTGCATGGTGGCATTTTTATCTGTTGACTTGTTCAGAACAAGTGTATGAACCTGCTTGACACACCTCATTCTGCATAAGTGAAATTAAAATAAAGACAGAAAGCAATCTTTTAAAGGATTACTCCATTCAAAGTACATTATCCATATGTTTAGATGTCAATATCAATACACTAATAATCTCTTATGTATTTTTTTCTCATAAATGTTCAAATAAATTCACCTTTTAAGCATTTAAAACAAACTGTCTACACAAGGATGGGAATGTAACCACACTATGCCATGTTTTCAGTGGTGATATTCATACAGAAGGTTCATGATGGCATTAACTTCTTTATATAGACAGTGTTAACTGTCACTTCACATGTCAATCTTCATAGCACACCTGTCATTTTACAGCTGGACTTTAACTGTTACATCCCTAACTCATTACATAGAGTAATAGACAATACTCATGAATTTAAACGTCAACACGAGCTCTACTACTCACATAAAACTGCAACCGTACTTTTATCTCCTACAGAGCCACACGCTGCACTCGTCTCTCTCCCCGTCGTCGTGAGATGATGACGCCACGGTCACGCGACGTTCAGCTGTTCGCTGGCGCGGAATAAACACGTAATCGCGCGCTTCTGCTGTTTACAGCCGGAAGACTAAACTGATCTCTCAAAATTGCAAATATATATCAGTGATATTATCAATGGACACGTGAATCAAATGGAGCAGTCTTTCATTACAGATAAACGGGTACGTCCCTGAATTTATTTAGCTTTTGTAAAGCACGAACGGTAGAAATCCATGTGTCTACAGTATATTAAATATTGTAAATATTATCGGTATAACTAGTTTATTTTGTAACCATGTCAGGCAAGATACCGAGTTACGCTGCAAGATAAAATATGCACGTTTTAGTGTTATACTTAAACTACAATATTAACATACACGACACACATAATGAATAATTACCTCTATTTTACTGTCATAACATTATTTGTGCTTTTATCTTATATTTAATGTATAGTATCTATCATATAATGTACAAATAATGTTTAAATTATACAACAACATATTCTATACAATTATATATTCTGAGTGCTATATAGTTCCCCTTGTCAGTGTGTTTGTTGAGCATCAGGCGAGTCATGCAGCCCCTCAGAGATGCGGAGCTGGGGGCCTCCACCTTCTTCGCCTCTCCTCTTCCTCATGATGTGTGTGGCAGCAATGGGCTTCCTCTCACCCCCAACTCCATCAAGATCCTGGGGCGCTTTCAGATCCTCAAGACCATCACCCATCCCAGACTGTGCCAATATGTGGACATCACCAGAGGGAAGCATGGTATATGATGGCTTTAACCCTTTATTGTAATGTATTTCTCTCTAAATGATGGGCAAACCACCAGATGCCCATGCAAGATAAAGCCTAGTCAAGTCTAGATGCCTTTATTTTGCTTCATACAGTGCAGACTGTATGTACAGTTTCACAGAATTAAACAAGTATGAATCCAAAATAATGATGGAAACTACAATAATGGGACAAATGAATGTTTCAAAACAACAATCTCATGCTGTCTCTTGGCTATCTAGTCAGTGTTTAATTGTAAGGCCTTTTCAGAAATACTTATATTAATAATTAATGTTGAACCTTCAATAAACAATCTTGAAACCTTTATAAAGGTTCATAACTGATGAACACTGCAACTTTTATTGAATTTGATTTGAATCAATAATGTGGTTTCTAGCTAAAATTGAATTCGTTTCATAATTGATGAACATTGACACTTATTTCTGTGAAGCTGCTTTGAAACAAGTCATTCAGTCATTACAGCTAGTCAGATTTGGAGTTTTTAGTACAATATTCTCACAGTTATAGCTGTTTATTGGATACTTTAACATCAAAAGAAGTGCACACGTCACCTTTACATCATCATTGCACTTTGTTTTCGAAGTCGTTAAGTTGAAATGTGTGCTTTCTTCTTTTCTTTCAAATACTTTACCAAATCTGTTTTTGTTTTTTGGTGCTCTTCAGGGTTTTATTGTCTTTTATCTAAGTGATTTTTATCTTTGCGGTTTAATGACATTATTCGTGTGCAGATTCTGCCTGTGAGATTTTTTCTTTTTATCTTTGCTTTGTGCTTTGGGACTGTTAGCTCAGTATTTATCACGCACGATATTGTATAATGTACGCGTCTTCTATAAAGAAAACCCTCTGAGATCCATGCATGTGTATGCAAACACATGTGTTTAAAGTCCTTGTGACATTTATGCAGATTTATTAGCATTATAACTTTCTTTCATGTCTGAGAAATGACCTTAAATGCAGGTCATCATCTCGCTGGAGGGAGGATTCATTTCTGAGGATAATGACTGGGTTATTAAAGGCAATTTTTAAAATGCCCCTCTTTAGTTTTTTCTTCACTATGTGATTCAAATGGGAAAAGTATGAATGTTGTACATTTCGGAGTAAGTGCTTTTGCAAAGTTTTTTTTGTTTTTTTTGTTTTTGTTATGTTTCTCGGTTGAATGCAGAACAACACAAATTAAATATAGTATAAATAAATCACAGATAAATTTATGCTAAATGTTCAGCAAGGAGTGGTGCTTGCATCAAAAGGATTTGGGGTTAGATTCCCATGAACTTTTACTTTCTTTGCAGAACGCCTGGTTATTGTAGCTGAGCACTATGAAAAAAGCTTGAAGGACCTTTTGAAGCAGGGGAAACCGGTCAGGTAATGCATGCATATGGAATATATACTGTAACTGATTGCATATGTTTTTTTTGACATGATGTTGCTGCAAGTGAGGGATTCTTCAATGAAAAACCATGTTTATTTAAAATAGTAATAACCCACTTTTGGTCAATTTAAGCCAACGGCAATAAATAAAAGCATCAGTTTATTTAAATGACATGAAAATATTGATTCTAACTTTGATAAAACATGCTACCTTGGCAGTATTTCTGAAAGGTGTATTTGATTATACTCAGTGACTATCATTTTTAATCTGTTCTACATCGTCAGGTCAGCAGACTCATCGCTTTAATATTTATGGCAGTGCTATTTTTGTTATTGCTCTGAGATGCATTAGTGGTTTGTATCTTCTCATGTGGAAGCCATCGACACCGATGTCAAATTCTTCGTGTTGTCAGTTTTTTAAAGCTTTTCTTTTTTGAAAGCATTTGATCGTTGTGTGTGTTATCTTTGGCCTTCATTATTATGGCAATATGCTGTATTAATATTGACACAATTGGGATCAGAGTGTAAGAAAACGATCAACGTTAATAGCAGTTGTAAATTGTAGACAGAGATGGTATTTTACTGAGTGAATGTTTCTAAAAATAGCTTGAAAACAATCTATTGAAACCAGTAAAGCTTTCATTTTTTAGGCAATATATTTAGCATTGAGTCACCGTTTCCAATCAGACCAGTCCCGTCTAGCAATATTTTCACCGCCCCAATTACTTATCCAGATTTTTCCAAAGAAACATGTTTTTCAAACCTGTCTACAAGTTTCTAGACTCAGAATGTGCTGTTTATAATCTTTGATTGATATGAAAAGTACACGAGGAACACTTTATTCAACACCCTGGTTAAAATAATTTCTTAAATGTAATCATCCTTATTTTTGAATTCTGTATTTCTGTTCCAGGGTAAAGCATTGATTTGATTCTAAATCTTCTTTTTCGAAAAAGCACTCAAGTTACAAATTCACCAAAACCATTTCACTTTTGTTTATTAAGTGAACTCTTATACCCATCAGGGATTTGAGGTCAGACTCACCCAGCAGCCTGAGTTTGTACAGACTGTTTGTCCTTTGTGTTTTCAATTAGAAGCAGGCGAATGCAGTGTCTTTTACTTTTAGCTCTTTTCTTCCATCCAGTATTATGTTATTATGCACAGAAATACTGTATCTGTCTGAATTCCTAGCTATAACGGACTGATTTTGACAGTGACTGAACAGCTTAGACTGCATATTTATGCTGCTCTTGTTCTGCCATCTACTGTCTAAATCACACAGTTTATTATGAATCAATGGCACTTAAATCGTAGTGTCCTTATGGATAGGGAGCTGGACTTGTAACCCAAAGGTTGTGTAATATTAATTATTGTAATATTATTTAATAAGTTTAATTTTTCAAGATTTTAAGATGTCATTGTCTCTCTTAGTCCAGAGAAGGTGCTACAGGTTGCATATGAAGTGCTGGAAGGTTTGGAGTTCATGAATAAACATGGCATGGTGCATCGTGCCTTGTCTCCCAGCAATGTTCTCTTGGACCGCCAGGTGTGTATCGAGAACTCACAGATAAGTTGCATGATGTAAAAAAAAAAAAAGAGTTTAGTTTAATTTAATTTAATTATTACAATTTGTAGTTTTTGACAAATCTTAAGTTGTATTTTAATAAAAAAATAATAATAATCAATGGGGGGGGTATAATAATAATAAATAATAATAAAAATAAAATAAAATAATTTTTTGGGGGGGTTGACAAATTCCTTAAGGTTAGGTTAAGTTAAGTTAAGTTAGGTTTTATTTTGTTTAAACTTGTAGTTTTTGACAAATTCCTTAAGTTGTGTTTTAATAAAATTAATGTAAATTAAATTTACATAAAAAAATTAATGTAAAATTGCAATTTTGTGGGGTTGACAAATTCCTTAAGGTTAAGTTAAGTTAAGTTAAGTTTTTTTTTTCATTTAAACTTGTAGTTTTTGACAAATTCCTTAAGTTTAGGTTAAATTAAGTTATGTTAAGTTTTTTTTTTTTACTTGTAGTTTTTGACAAATTCCTTAAGTTGTATTTTAATAAATAAAAAAAATTAATGTAAAATTGGAATTTTTGTGGGGTTGACAAATTCCTTAAGGTTAAGTTAAGTTAAGTTTTTTTTCATTTAAACTCGTAGTTTTTGACAAATTCCTTAAGTTTAGGTTAAATTCAGTTATGTTAAGTTTTTTTTTTGTTTAAACTTGTAGTTTTTGACATTCCTTAAGTTGTATTTTAATTAAAAAAAAAAATTATGTAAAATTGGAATTTTTGTGGGGTTGACAAATTCCTTAAGGTTAGGTTAGGTTAAGTTAAGTTTTCTTTAATTTAAACTTGTAGTTTTTGACAAATTCCTTAAGGTTAGGTAAAATTAAGTTATGTTAAGTTTTTTTTTGTTTAAACTTTTAGTAGTTTTTGATACATTCCTTAAGTTGTATTTTAATTTAAAAAAATGTAATGTAAAATTGCAATTTTTGGGGGGCTGACAAATTCTATAAGTTGTATTTTAATTGAATTTCACTGAGATATAAACCTGTTATTATTTTTGCGCAAACATTTAATAACATTTCATAACTTTATTATAAAAGCTTAGTAAATAAGCTGTGAATTCTTCCAAACTGTATGTCACTGTTAGCATTTGTTAAGTTTATTTAATACAGTAAGCACATCAAGATTGTCAGAATGATATTAGGACCGATGTCTTACTGTGACATGCTTTCAGCTCACTGTTGGAATAAAATGTTCTTTTAAAAATCAACAGGGTAAAGTGAAGCTGGCCAAATTCGGCCTGTATCATATGACCGACCACGGAGCAGATGTTGACTTTCCTATTGGGTACGTCATTCAGCTTTAATGTTTTCCATTTGTTTCCTGATCTAACATATTCCTTAAAATGAAACTCACGTGCTTTGGAGTCTATATAAGGGTACAGATAACATCTCTGCATCATTATTGTGGAGCAGAAAGTCAGGGCGAGCTTTAAATCTTGTGCGCCTTCTTTTTAAGATGCATCGTGGCTCCAAATCGAAGCGCCAGCCTTTCATGGAAAAAAAGATCAATGGGTCACGCTGTGCTCTCATAATAAAGAAAGATGAACTAGCATTAGAAGTGCATCATTGTGGCCCATCTTTGTTTTGATCAAAAGCAGATCCTGGATATCAAAGCAGCTTCCTTATGCGGTATTATAAATAACATAGCTGAGTGGCACAACTAGGAGCCGTCATGTTCTCAGAGGCCCGTCTTATAATATCCGGTTGTGATTTGGGTTTTTTGGGACACATCTTTTGTAATCTGTCATCACAAGGACCACGTCTGCACTCTGCGAGACCTTTCCAACGCCCGTGTCTTCTGTTTCTCTGTGTTTCTGTAGATATCCATCTTACCTGCCTCCAGAGGTTATTGCTCAAGGCTGTTTTAATTCCAGCGACCCCTCGATCATTGAGGCCCCTCTTCCTTCAGGGCCCAAAACAGACGTTTGGTCTCTCGGGGTGCTTCTGTTTGAACTTTGTGTGGTACGCTCTCATTGAGTTTTCATTGATTTAGCTCAACAAAGACTGTACTGAATTTTACATGAATGCTAATTATTTATTTTCCAATATATAAATAATTTATAATGTTACTGTACATATATTGCAGGCTTAAACTATATCATGTCCCCAAGGTTTTACTTACAGGTTACATTTTATGCATATTTATCAATCAAAGACAGTAAAGTTTATGAATTCACTTTCTCCCTAAAAAATCCATTGATTATGAATGTGGTTGATTACAAAATGCCATGAAGGTGATTTGCTTGAAGAAACACATTTGCTTGAAATACGCAGAATTTTTTTAGCTCGAAATGTGCTGAATTACTGAACCTTTATTAAAAATAATATATGAAATAGTAAACTCAGTCTAAATATGAACATTAAATAAACTACATAACATCAAACATTGTTTTTTTTTTAATTCATTAATTTTTTTATTCAGTTTTTCAGTGTTGTTTGTTTAATTTTAGTTTACATTTAAAATTAATTCAATTTCTTTTTCCTTTTTTTAATGATTACGGTTGAATTTTAGATAATTTATTTTTGACAGTTTAGGTGGTTATTTTAAATGAAAACTTTTTTTAATAACAC
>JAUCMT010000001.1:21995000-22010925 GCA_032357475.1 Enteromius thamalakanensis
TTTATTTTATTTTATTTTATTTTATTTTATTTTATTTTATTTTATTTTATTTTATTTTATTTTATTTTATTTTAGAAATTTTCTCCATTACAAATTTGAACACATTGAATTTTTTTTTTAATTGATGTACTTTTTAATATTAATACTAATAATAATTAGTAATGCATACAGTATGAAAGTAAACAGAGAGGATAAAACCTATGCTTACTTAATAATGATTTAATGTCTAAATGTTCTTGTCTTTCAGACCCACCCCGACTGAACTTCTGGGAGACTCTGTGTTTGAGAGCATTTCCAGTCAGTACACACCCTACCAGAGCCCTGTGCGTCTATTTGCTGCATCCCCACGCTGTGCTCATTTACAGCTTCCAGAGGACATCCGTGAACTCTGTAAAGGTTCGGATGCCCAGATCGCACACTGCGAAAGAGGTTTTAATGAGTATAAAAAAGCAAATTCTAAAAAAAGCTCTAATGAGTTTACTACTGTGTTGTGCAGATGATGGAGAGAACTACCTGGCAGAGAGAGCCATAGATGAAGTGTATCATCTGTGGTGTTTGGCAGGAGGAGACTTGGAGAAAGAGCTGACCAATCAAGAGATCATCCAGTCAAAACCTCCCATCTGCACCCTTCCCAAGTACTTACATCCCCACATATCAGCGTCATGTAGATTATTACTTTGCTCAAATGTGTTTGCTCTCCAGGTTCATTTTGGAGGATGGCGAGTCTTTTGGTCAAGGCCGTGACAGAAGTTTTCTCCTTGATGACACAACTGTGACTCTTTCTCTTAATCAGCTAAAAAATGTAAGGATGTTTGCTCATATAGGCCATCAAAATGAAATTTTAAAAACAAAAATATCAAAAATTTTATATAATGTGTATATATATATATATATATACAGTATATATATATAAAAAAATGATATGTCACACAGACACACTTATTTATGTCTTAAATAAAATCTTTCAGAAAAGTTTATTTAATCCGTTGTATTATATTTGTAATTTTGTATTGTTCATTTATGATTAGCTCAAATATTTAGATGTACAATTAAGATTTGTGTCCATATTGAATATTGTAGAAAATCATTATTATTATTATTATTTTATTTATTATTATTTTTTTTTTAGATGTGTAATTTTGATTTAAGTTTATATTAAATGTTGTGGACAATGTTTTTTTTTATTGCACATTTTTATTGCGACTATCTTTGAAATTGAATATTGTATTATATATATTTTTAGGGTGCATGTATGATTATCTTCAACACTATATAATATATAATATATGTAATAACAGATATATAATAAAGATTTGGGGCTGTATTGAATACATTTTTTTATTTATAAAATATGATATTCAAAAACTGACATATTTCCATATCTCTAAATATGTATCACAAAAGGTTACTTATATGTAATATTTTTATATTATGTATTACATGTTATACACACACACATATATTTTATATATATATATGTACATATTACATTTTATATTAATATGTTCAAATTTAAGAATTAATAAAAAAACAAATAGCTGTGAAGAGTTTTAAAGATAAATCTGCACAGTTTTTTAACAGTTGACGTATTAAAACACGGCTAATATCTCATTCCAGAGGCTGAAGGACGTCGCAGGAGAGACGTATTATCCGTTACTGGAAGATGAGTAAGAAATCATCTCTTATTCATTAAGTCTCATTTAGTGTTCAGTATTCTGGTCTGTTTGGCAGCAGTCAGTGTCTGTCTGATGCTGTAGAAATGTCCCGTGTGTCCCGCAGGCAATCTAGCCTGCCTCAGTCTAACAGCAGTAATGAACTGTCTGCCACCGTCACACTGCCCCTCATTATCCGGGAGAGAGACACCGAGTACCAGCTCACCCGCATTGTCCTCTTCGACAGACTGCTGAAGGTCCTTCACACACACACACACTTTCTGAAAATGACCACATAAAAATAGCTGATGAAATCACCTCATGATGGATGTCAACCCACAGAAAAAATGGCTCATAAAGACTCTGATGTGCTGAGTTTTTGCCTAAAAATCTCAAAAGTTGTTTTTGAGGTTTTAGGATTGAACTTCTTGACCACGACAAGTCATTAATATTGATTTATCAGGCCTTTTGAAGCACTTTTTTTGTTGATGGATCTCTTGATGTTGAGCAATAATTCATAGTATATCAGTTTAACAGACTTCATCAGCTCATAAAACCAGTTTTAACAAACTGCTATTATTGTAAATAATTCCATAAATCTGTTTCGCATTAATTTTTAGGCGTACCCCTACAAGAAGAACCAGATCTGGAAGGAGGCAAGGGTTGATATTCCTCCTCTTCTGAGGGGTCTGGCCTGGGCGGCTTTATTAGGAGTGGAGGTACACACAAATACTGCATATATATACGCCAGGGAATATATAGTAATTATTCAGCAATAGATGTTTTATGACCTTTTTTATAGGAAACCGTGGGCTGATTTGGCAGCTAAAAAGCTTGCCTGGCGTTTTCTGGTCATTAATGCACTATTGATGCGTGCAGTGTGCAATCAATCAAATTTTGACAAATTCAATGGACTTTTCACTTTATAGCAATGCAGTTATTCTGTTTTAATATTAAACATGCTTTTTTAGTGCAGCACTCACTCATTCAAATCAATATACGCCCACAGGGGGATATTCAATCCAAATACGACAGCATCGATAAGGACACGCCCATCCCCACTGATAGACAGGTGAGATCGTTTTCCTTGTGTTTAATAGTCTTCACACTGATTGGGGTTATTGAAAAGCTAAATAATTCATAGGCCTGTTGAATAATTCACTTTGTTTGTGAAGTGCCTGTCTTCACCTTTAAGCCTTGTTAAGATTTGTCTAGCCACTGCTGAATATTTCAAACGCTCAGCGCTGACGGAGACACGTCGCCCAGCTAGTCACTCGTTTCAAGGCTGCAGATTTTATGCATTAGAAACTTCGTTATCGTTTGTCACGCAGATTGAAGTGGACATCCCTCGCTGTCACCAGTACGACGAGCTGCTGTCGTCTCCTCAGGGTCACGTCAAGTTTCGGCGGGTGCTTAAGGCTTGGGTGGTGTCTCATCCTGATCTGGTGTACTGGCAAGGTGATGGAGGGATGCTTGGGTGGGGTTATGCACACGGTTCTGCTTTCTGCCACTAGATGGCGGTAGAGACTCAGACAGCCTTTATGTTGTGCGTTCACTGTTTGATAAAGATGAAATGAAATCTCACTTGTGATTTATTAATGTCCGTGTGTTTTAAGAAACCTGTCAAGAATACATCTGGGTCATGCTTTACCCTAAAGTATTAGGGAAATATATTTTTAGAAAGATTAGATTAGGAATATCAATGTTTTTTATTTAATATCATAACAACTGATATTAAATGATATTCACAGCACATTTTCCAACCAAATTATATTGTAATGCTATGTAATTGTTCTCAGTGCTGATACTCATTATATTCTCATTATTTTAATACATTCAAGATGATTCATTTCAAACACAAATCACAGCAGTTTGTACAAGAAAGTAAATAAATAAATGTAGGCACAATAATTTACAGATTAAATAATAACCTGATTTATTTTGCTTAAATAAAATCAGTTGTATTTTCAAACTCCTATTCTTCCCAGAAATTGTATTTTATTCTGAATAACAATTTTCAGTACACTATTTGTTTTAATCATCACAGACTATGCAACAAATATTATCAGGATGTATGGATAGAACTGAAATGCTGTTGCTGTCTTTCTCCCTTAATGTTATGGAAATCATGTCACCATGCAAAAAAAAAGATCTTTTTTTATTAAGGGTGAAATATGATATGTGTTGATGTGATGTTTTTTGCTGTAGGCTTGGATTCACTTTGCGCACCTTTCCTCTATCTAAATTTCAACAACGAAGGTAAGGTTTCTGGCCAATTTTTTCTACCTTTATTTATATATTTTAGACATTCTTCCTGATATTAGTGCCTCTAGCTGAACTAACTCAGTCTTGTTATTATTTTTCCTCTCAGCTCTTGCATATGCATGCATGTCGGCCTTCATACCCAAATATCTGTACAATTTCTTCCTGAAAGACAACTCGCATGTGATACAAGGTAAGGAGACCTGTTTGTTCCTCCATAACGAACAATACTACCGTATTAGATCGAGAATGTGCATAAAAGTAACCACATTTAATCAATTTACAGCATGCCCAATTTGTGTGGCAGTTTGCATTGCTGCTGTTTCTTAAGTGTTTATGGCTGCTGCACTGCAGTGATTACAGCCATAAACACTACCAGGATTTCTGTAGCTTGACATTTGGACATGTTTGTTGTTGTGTTTGCTAGCTCAGCTGTCAGCACTTCAGGAGCAGAATTCCTTCGTTTTTTCCTTTCTGACTGAGCTTTGAGCAAAGTGTTTGTTCGCCATGAGTACAAACGCCTGAATGCTCTTATTCTTCACCCCTCCAGAATATCTGACCGTCTTCTCGCAGATGATAGCGTTCCATGACCCCGAGCTCAGCAACCACCTGAATGAGATTGGATTCATACCTGATGTAAGTGTAAATATTTCAAAAACACGAGATCAGGTCAAAATCAAATTCAAATTGACATTATGTTTACTTTGTTCCATGCAGTCAGTATTTTATTGTTTGGTTTTTATTCCAATTTCAGTTAGCTTGGAGAGCCGTGTGGTTGCTGGTTTACTCCTAAAAGTGTTTGGCAGTCATTGGCAGAGCAAAAAAGTAATAGGAAATACTGAGTATAAAATATAATCTATTTAAAATGTCATCATTTACTCACTCTCAAGTACTTCCACACCTGTACGAACACAAAGGAAGATATTTTGAAGAAAGTTTGTAATCAGGTTGTTTTGGGTCACCCTTGACTAGTATTTTATTACTATAAGTCAATGGTGATCCAAAATTACAAACTTTCTTGAAAATGTCTTCCTTTGTGTTTAAAAATACTCGAGGGTGAGTAAATGATGACAGCATTTTCATTTCTTTAAGAGGAATTTTGTGAAATCCTAATACTAAATATGAGCTATAATAACAATAACCCTTGCCTTAGCAAACGCCAACAAGTGAGGTTATTATTTTTTATTTAGATAATTAAATTAAAATAACAATAGCAATACCAATTGCTATATATAAATATTTAATATTAAATGCAGTATATATTGAAATAATTATCACACTGTATTTATTTTATTATAATTAATATTTTTACAGTATTAATGGTGTATTATTCTAATGCAAAATTTTACTTAAATGATTAAATGAATATTAAATTAATAATTTAATTAAAAAAAAATAATTAATTAATAACTGTTCAATAATAGTAAAATTCAACTATATCTGCCCCTCCACAAATTAGGGCCTTGAATCAAAACTACTTTGAAAGTTTTATTTATTTATTTATTTGTATTCTAGATAGTTTGAAACTTGTTAATTTTCAAACTTTAAAGTGCTGCTAATGCAATTTAAATTAAGAAAACGTGAATATTCACGTATTGTTTTCAGTTTAATTTATTTCTCAAATTATATTTAATTGGTCTTTTAAAGGTCTTTAATTGGTCTTACATTTGCCTTGCTAAAACTTGCAGAAAGCCTAAATTTAATATAATTAAGCATTGTTTATAATGATTATATTTACTTCAGTAATGAGCTAATTTCATTTGCTTATCTTTTTTTCTGGTTTCACTTTAGTTTTATTTATTTATTTATTTCACACTTCTATTTTCTTTTTTATTAAAACATTTCCCCTGTCAGTAAAAGGATAGTTAGTACACTTATTTGAGTTCTGAGCCAGTATTCATATTATTGTCTGATACTAGAATGTTTAAAAATGAATTGCATGTATACGGTAATATCTTGTTTTTGACAGCAGACCCTCTCTAGAGTGATTGAGCACATCTATGCATTCAGGTCCTGTCACACATCCGATCCGCTGTGGTTTGTGTCATTGATAGGGGGCTCACACACACACACAGCTGACCCTGAGATTTGATCGCTGGCCAAGTTTTCCTCGCGCACGCACGCACACACCAGAACATTCTGAGATCCACAAACGCTCCCTCTTTATTATTTAAAATGCCAAGATGATGTCTCTCTACACTGATGGATAGGTGACCTCCACAGACAAATCCACCCACAGCTCTGTGATTGAGGGTCCAAATAAATGATGAGTTGTGGGAATCAACACGGAATTGGTCTTTGATGCAGGAGGAGGGATCCGGTGTTCAGTTCGGCCTCTGCACAGCTGCTGTTATGGTTCGACCGCATGAATCAAAAGAAGTCTCACGATAGGATGTAACCGCTGCTGAACTGGAGTCTCTGAGAAGACCATTATATTCGTTTAACCCTGCCATGATTCCCTAAGCATTTGATCTGGAAGTGTTTGCTTTCTTGTCAACACAATCCCAAAGTCACCTTGCGTTCTTTTAAAGGGGCGGTGTTAGTAGAGTTTTATGCTTTTGTCTTTCTCTTGTTAACATTGGCGAGTATACCCTAGCAACCATCTGCTCATGCCCTAGCAACCACCCAAAAATACCCCGTTCACCTTTTCCTCAGAAAATCTCGATTGTTTTTGTCCATCACCAGATGCTTTTGTTCTGTTTGCTTGATGGCCGTTTGTTGCCACAGTTGTTGTCATTTTAATTTTCACTTTAGTTGGGATAATATTTGATCTTGACTTGACTTATCTTGTTATTATCAAACTGTCTTTGAGGCATGAATACATCTTGGCTGATGTTAGTAGAGAATTTGGCTCGGTTCAGTAAAGTCTGCATGAGTGCTATTATATTTGGCAGCGCAGGGCCTGAAATTCACAGCAAAGTGACCTAGTTTTTGTGTCCTGCTTCATGTTGGTATTCTGATAATGTTGGGTAGGCCAACTGTTTTTGCCAAAACTAACTGTTTTTGTTTTGGTTTCCTTTCAAAGAATTCATTGAATTGCTTGGACAAAATGGCAAACGTGTAATTTGGGAACTGAATGGGTAATATTGTTATGATGCAATCAAGGGTGACATTGTATCTTTAGAAGGACATTAAAGTGCCCCTGTTATGGGTAATGAAAGTTATTGCATGCAAGGTCAAAACCTGTTTATTTTATTGTCTTATAATGTTCATTTATTTTACCTTATTTGCTCAAGACTCCCAAACGATTCACTCAATTATTAATATTAAACCCCCCTCATATTAATTTGATGATGGCTGACAAAGCCCCATTTGTGAGCTTTTGTTTTAGCGTTTGTTGTGTGTTGTGTACAGCATTAATGGGGAAACAGACATTTAACCGTTTAAACAGCGGCACCTAGTGGCTGAAAAACAATCTGCATTTTCATTCATACCAACAGGAAAAGACCAACAAGTGGGTGGGCAAAATGCTAATATTTGGGATTTGTTTTAAAAAAAAAGATTCAGAGTCGACTCTTTCTTTTGAGAGACAATAACTTTATATACAGAGCACCTTCAGATTTAAAACTTTGCTGGATGCTTTCATTCACTTAGAGCTGTGTTACACACTGCATGAAAGTTCGTTTTTAAAAACATCCATAATAGTGGCACTTTAATGTCAATGTGGGATCAGCAAGAATTTATTATTATTATTTTTTTAATTAATACTCCAACAAGGATGTGTTATAAAACGTCAAATTAATATTTATATTGCTACAAAAGATTTCAAAATATTTTAAATACTGTTCTTCAGTAAAAAAAACCCAACTATATATATATTTTCACAACAATAGTAAGCAGCACAACTGTTTTAAACATTCATTATTAATATTTGAATATTTGATTGAGCAGCAAATCAGCATAATTAGAATGACTTCTGAAGGATCACTGGAAACCCAGTTAAAATTACATTTTAAAATATTACAATTAGGGTCGGTAGACACAATCAAATGGTAGACCTTTTTAAACCAGTAGAGATTATTTGCAATCATCTCTCGTGGTTACACAAATCGTAAAGTTAGCATGTGTTTTTAAACATCACAGTTTAAAAACAAGCGATTTTTGGGCGGCTCTTAAAGTGACAGCAGTCTAATATCCCTGCAGTCTGTCGTATGTTAATCAAACAACAAGAGGGAGTTGGACCTGTAACCCAAAGGTCATGGGTTCGAGTCCCAGGTCTGGCAGGGATTGTAGGTGGGCTTAGTGAATAACCAGCACTCTCTCCACCTTCATTACCATGACTGAGGTGAGACCCTTGAGCAAGACTGTTCCCCCAACAGCTCCCCAGGCAAATTCTGAGTATGGGAAACCATACCTGGCCACATGTCATGTCCTTTCCTTTCCTTTACCTTTTCAAAATAGAGAACTTTTACTTTTCTTTAGTGAACTTCAGTTTTTCTTTTTTTTTCTATGGTATCATATTGATATCATAAAGATGTTAACTATACCTATATTGTAATATATATTATTATCATGAAATAAAATGACTCCTGTTGTGATAAGAGCTATTGATTATATCACCCACCCCTAATTAGGATGAAAGCATATATTCTAATATTTCCCAATGTTGCATCAGTAGTTTTGTTTAAACAAATGCAGCCTTGCATAACATAAGAAACTTCCAAAAGTGTTTAAAAACGGTACAGCATGCAATCCTTTTGAACGTCAGTGAATATTGTTTCTGACACCATCTATAGTGGGTGTTGGAATGTCACTGGACCTTGTCCCATCATGCACAGCTCCTCGTTGCCTCTAATAATTTCCACTCCTGTCATGTTTAGCAGCGGTCAGTCTGTCTCAGTCGGAGATGGAGCTCTTCCCAGCAGGGAGCTGATTTGGCTAGACCGAAGCCTGTCTCGCGCTCGTCCTCTCATTTCTCCATAAACCCCTCTGAGGCCGAGCCTCCAATCAACTGCTGAAATGGATTATACATCCTACCCAACCGCAACAGAGCAGAAGCATGGGAAAAGAGGCAGTGTTGGAACAGGTGCTGGAGGGAGACGGCAGGGATGTTGGTTGTTCATTACACTCCCACACACGTCCTCTTGTTTCACAGAAGGCTATGAAGCAAAGGCCTGAATTACAAATACAGGTTTCCTCTGATGAATTTAACAATCGCTGAGGTGTTATTGGGAATCATGAAAGGGCCAGTGCTGTTTATTTATATTAATCACATTGTTGCTTATGTAAAAATGGCTTTTGTGCTAGAGTGAATGTTCTTTCTTTCTGTTCCTTTCAGCTGTATGCAATCCCGTGGTTCCTCACAATGTTCACACGTAAGTATCAGCGACTCATTGGCAAGCTTGCTAATTTCATAATAATTTTCTGAACGGATTATACCTAATGCACTCAGGAATAAAAACAAATTAGAATTTATTATGAAGTGTTACCGTCTCTTTTCCTCCAAGAGTTGACTGGTTCTTTTTGTTCAGCTTTGTGGAATAAAACATCCTCAAATTAAGGCTGCAAAAACAGTATTCAGATGATCCAGTTGGTAAAACTATAGAAAGACGTACAAACTTGGCAGTAATTACAGTGATTTGCATTGTATTAATTTATGGCGCTCAGTTTGGCGTGTTGAATAGTTCTGATTACATCTTTAATGATTTGTTCTTTTTGCATTTGAAGAACAATAAGCACTGATGGACTAATTGTGCATTGTTTAATTATACATAATGTACTGTGATGTGTAGTACCTAATGGTAAAACACACAATACTACTACTAATAATTTTTAAAATATTATTATTACATTATGTAATGCATTATTTATTACTATATATATATATATATATGTGTGTGTGTGTGCTTATCTTATGTGCATTTAAATAATCATTTTAGAATAATAAAAATCTTTTTTTTATAAAATTGCACAAGTATAGTTTTACATTATTAACATTTTTCTGCTTTAATAACAGCAGCAACACTAATATAACAATAAATATTTTATATATTATTAATATACTGCTGTGTGTGTGTGTGTGTGTGTATGCAACAACATGATTTTCTATGAGTAAATGTTTCTTTAAATGCACAAAAATGCATTACTTATTAGACTTATGAATTGCTTATTAATTATTATCATATTTTAGATATAATAATAATAATATATTTAAATGTTTTTTCTTCCGTTCTGGAATCTGAAATGAGAAATGACACAAAATAGCAACAGCCAGGATACAGAAGGCCTGTTGACCATATTAATGCGCAGCTGTTACAGTGCAAAGACTGCAAAATGCAAAACTGCAAAATAAGTCATTTCTTGTGCCATTTCCTCCGCAGATGTGTTCCCCCTGCACAAGATCTTCCACCTGTGGGACACTCTGCTTTTGGGGAACTCCTCTTTTCCCTTCTGCATCGGTGTTGCTATTCTACAGCAGCTGAGGGACCGTCTGCTGGCCAACGGCTTCAACGAGTGCATACTGCTTTTCTCAGACCTGCCTGGTAAGAGTCATCTGTGCACATGTACACACAAAACTTATTTTTGTCATTTACGTGTTATTTTTTGGCTCTTTATTATTTATTTCCGTTTTTTCATCCATCTGTATTGTTACTTGTAAGTTTTCTTGTAGCAAAAACCATTTCTGACCCGACAAGCTGTTGCTGCTGCACCTTTAAGACTTCTGTATGTAAATGGCCAAGTTGTTGAATATTGAATAGGCATTGATGTGTCAATGGGGTGGTTGTATGCTGAGGACAGTTTCTAAATGACTTGTTTTGCTGTTTTGTTTGCATAAATTTGCATTGTGGAATAATATTTCTCCATAGTACACTGAGCTTTCGTTTTGAAAAGCTTTATAGTGCATTGAGATTTATATATATATATTTTTTTTAATTTTTTTTCATTTGTCCTCTTTAACTGAGTAATGAGTCAAATTTTACATAATTTAGTTTTATTTATGAAGCATAGTTCACACAGAAATTATTTTTAAAGTAAGTAGCTTTCTGCAGGTCACTGCAGCGAATTTTGTAATCAATTTGAATCCGAGCGAAATCAAGTGGGGATTTTTTTGCATTCCCCCAAAACTGCTGATCGTTTAGATTCCTGCTAAATTTACTGCATTTCACCCACACAATTTTGCAGCAAACAATAAATGTGACTGCACTGTATACTAGTATCATGTAGAGCAGGCGCATCGTGGGAAATATGTTATATATAAAATATGTTCTAATTTGCTCATGCTTGTTTTATTCCAAAAAAATTATTCTTCAGCAACTGGAGTAAAATATACTCCAGTAAAATAACTGGAGTGAAAAACTAAAGTTTAAAAATAAAAGTATTCAAAAATTTTTTCAGGAGGAGAAAAAAAAGCTTAAATAAAATATTAGATTAACATTTTATTGCCTTGGCATGGAACTGAAAAAAAACATAGTTCTAAGTACTAAAATTCCAAAAACTATAATAAGTAAATAGAAATATTACCGCAAAAATCCAACACATTTTTAAAAAGATCATGTGGATTCCTATTAAAAGTTCACAGAGCAATAATAAATTTGAATAGAATTATGTCAAACAGTTGCACTGTGGGTAAATCTTAGCATTAGCCTTAGAAATGCTAAGTGAAGTGCTAAAGTATTTTTATTATTTTAATAAAATATGAATAAAAAAACAGAATAAATTAATGTTTTATTAAATAAATTCTTAATGTTAAGTTATTTGTTAAAAATTCTAAAAGTTAAAACTTGATTTTTTGTTGTTGTTGTTGTTGGGGAATTCAAAATGAGAAATAAACTAAAAAGTTACTAGAAAAAATACCAGAATTTCTAAAAAAATAAATAAACATAAGCAAAAGAGAAATATTATAATAAATAACTTTTTAAAAGGCACGTAACAAAACATGTGAATTCCTCATAAAATAACTGAATTTCATAAATACAACTCGTATATACTAGAATTACGCAGAGCAGGTGCATTGTGGGTAAATAGTGCTGTGGAGTAATCGTGTGAGTTTGCTGCAGTCACTGTTGACCCAGACCTGGAAGCTGCAGAGTGATGCACACTTGTCTGGTTTGACACACCTCTGTCAAACAATGTGCTTTATTCCCTGTAAACTTCCTGACACTGGGGCTCAGTTGGGACTTGTTTGTGATGAGCTCAGGAAAAGTTCTGCGGCTTATGCCGTTCTTTCGCTCTGGTATGCTGGGAGATGCAGCTGGCACCGGCGTGGCCTAAGAGTGACGTTCTGGTCGGGACAGCTCCATGTGTTTCCTCTGGCATCTGCTTGCTACTATTCCCCGAGGTCACTGTCAACACGGAGCGTGGCTGAAGTGATGGACGATGATTGAGTCTAATGTGAGGGAATTAGCTGGGAGCGTTCAGCGCTGCAGGAGCGCCGATGGTGTGTACACTAGCCACAATGCAGGGATTACTTCCCAAAATAATGTGGAAAATATCACGTTACCATGGCAGTTGAAAAGCAGGACAATTTCTGAAACTTGTCGCTGTACCTTTTAGGCTAAAGGACACTGCTGTAAACGAAATTTTCTTGTTTTTTTGTGTGTGTGTGTGAGTGAAAAGGTAAAAAAAAAACTTATTTAATTGCCTGTAGATATGCATGCTTTCAGTTTTCCAACCATCTAAGATAATGTTGAGTCCAATTTAGTCTGTATATATTTGAATAAGTTCTTGAGTCTAGAAAATAAAGATTTAAAGCCATATATAAAGGGGTAGGACACGACACAGAAAACAAAATAAAACAATAAATAAAGGGTTAGGGAACCAAAAAGTAAACAAATAAAGTAAGCAAGCTAGTAAATAAAATTAATAAAAATAATATATATTTTTAAATATTTTTACATTTTGTTTCAACTTTCTCCCTTAAAGTTGCAATGTTTTCTTTTCTACTTTACACATAAGTATATGAATAGTAGATTTAACTTTTTCTATTAATGTGTTAATGAGACTAAGACTCATCTTGGTAACTAAAACCCAAATTTGTGTATATATATTTTTAAGTATTAAAAATTGATTTCAGAAAAGTTGGATATAGCTGAAAAAAATGTAACTGTTAAATATCAAATCTCAAAAAGCACAAATTAAAAAGTTGTTTTCACATGTAACAGAAATAAATAAGTTGAAGTACTAAAACTGAAATCTTAATAAAAGCTAAACAAAAATATAAAAATCCAACAAAATTTAAATTAAACGAAAACATTTATTTTAATAAATACTATATTAGTATAATACTAAAATAACATATCCGTGATGTACAGTACAATGAAGTGCACATTTAATTCTACTCACTGTGCCCAACATCGATATCACGTGGCAATCTTATTTTTGCACTTATCCTAGATCTCCAGATCAGACCATGCTGTTATATCATTGTTTTAAGAAGAAGAATATGAAACACAGACACCACTTTTGCACCTTTTTGAAACATTTAGCAAAAGTGATCTGCCCCATTCAAATCCTTCTCTTTGTCAGGAATGGAAGCTGGATTCAGTTGCAGATGAAAACAAAAAGTCTTTTATTTCTTTTACATAGAGCGAGCAGAGAAAAAAAACACAATTCCACAGATAACGGGGCTGACGAGTCCCACGGCCAGCACAGGCAAAACGGTCCGACCAGGCAGCTGAATATCAAAAAAGGAAAAACACAAAATAGCAGCGAGATGGGTTCTCCGTCCCAGACCGGGCAAAAATCAGATGATCAGCTGATGAAGATCTGCCGACTCAAAAAGGTAAAACAAAACAAAATAACGAATAAAGTCTCAGTGAGTCGCAGAGAAAGTCTTTCTCCTCAGCCGGAGGAGGCAGAGCAAGCGATCGTGCAGCAGTAGTCCAAAAGGGAAAGTAAAAAATAAAAAGTCAAACAAAACCTTTGATCGCAATGGCAGGGCGACAGTGGCCGAAACAGGTGCAGCTGAAGAGTGAGAAGAGCGAGTGCAGCGGGCGGCGCAGTCACAGACAGACAGGGATCCTAGAGGCGCAAGAGACGATTAGAACTTCCAAAAAGGTTTTGCTAGACACGGATAATCTCAGACAGACAGGGAAGCAGGAGACACACTCGACAGGAAATCACGAACTGACAAAAGACAATGGGTACGAGAGAAAGATAAAGCTGACTTGATGAGTCTGGGATAAGTAACAGGTGTGCTCAGCCGAGCTAAGATAATTAACAAGGCGGAGAAAGAGAGAGAGAGACAAAAAACAACTCCAGCCATGTGTTTGAAAAAAGGAAAAAATAAAACATAAAAAACACCCGTGATCATGACAGTACCCCCCCCCTCAGGATCGCCCCCTGGCGACTGAAGGAGGCGGCTTACCCCGTGTCCGGTGGAAGTCCACGATCAACGACCGGTCCAACACATCCCGAGCCGGAATCCAACACCTCTCCTCAGGACCATAGCCCTCCCAGTCCACTAGGTACTGAAATCCCCTGCCACGACGGCGAGCGTCAAGTAATCTCCTAACAGAATAAATAGGAGAGCCATCCACAAGACGAGGGGGAGGGGGGGCAGGGGAAGAAACGTTAGGATTAAGGGGGGAGCGGAACACAGGCTTGACCCTGGATACATGAAAAACAGGGTGTACCCGACCAAGAGAGGGAGGTAACTTGAGCCGAATGGTAACCGGGCTGATGACCTTGGTGACTCGGTAAGGCCCAATGAACCTAGGCATCAACTTACGAGAGGATGCCTTGAGAGGAAGGTCCTTGGAAGAAAGCCAAACCTGTTGGCCACACACATAGCGAGGTGCTGGAAGCCGGTGACGATCGGCTGCTGCTTTGGTTCGCCTGGAGGCCTGGACCAGGGCCTTCCTAGCCTTCCTCCAGGTAGATCGACACCTTCGGACGAAGGCTAGGGCTGACGGAACCGCAGCGTCGGGCTCCTGAGAGGGGAACAAGGGAGGTAAGTAACCCACAGAACATTCGAAAGGGGACATACCTGTTGAAGCCACCGGGAGAGTGTTGTGAGCGTACTCAATCCACGAGAGTTGTTGACTCCAGGAAGCCGGATTGTTGGATGCCAGGCAGCGGAGGGCTTGTTCGAGATCCTGATTGGCTCACTCACATTGTCCATTCAACTGGGGATGCTAACCTGACGACAGACTCGCTGAGGCCCCGATCTGTCGACAGAACTCTTGCAAGAAGCGAAAAACAAACTGGGGACCGCTATCAGAGACCACATCCAACGGAAGACCATGGATTCGGAAGACGTGGTCAATGACCAGTTGAGCTGTTTCTTTGGCAGAGGGTCAAGACAACAGTGTAACCCTTGGAGGAGGGAAGGCCAGAAACAAAATCCAGAGCTATGAGGGACCAGGGACGAGAGGGGATGGACAAAGGTTGGAGCGAACCCACAACAGGACGGTTAGATACCTTGGTGCGGGCACATATGGAGCAAGCCAACACAAACTCCCTGTTATCCTGACCCATGGAGGGCCCCAAAATCGCTGGCGGATGGCAGCCAACGATCTCCTGATTCCTGGGTGACAGGTGACTCTGGACTCATGACCCCACTGGAGGACCTCCAGACGCAGCACCTTCGTGACATACAGGCATCCCGCTGGACACCTCCTCGGCCGCTCCACCCCCGGCTGGCCTCCTCAACTCTCCGTTCGAGGCCCCAGGAGAGGGATCCCACCACGACACCATCGGAAAGGATGGGGCCCGGCGCGGTCTCCTCTCCTGGTTGCTCGAACTAACGAGAGAGGGAATCAGGTTTTACATTCTTAGAGCCAGGCCGGTATGAGAGGGTGAAGTCAAACTGATCAAAGAAGAGTGCCCAGCGGGCCTGGCGGGAGCTCAGTCTTTTGGCTGAACAGATATACTCAAGGTTTTTATGGTCTGTCCAGACCAAGAAGGGCTGCGCCAAACCCTCCAACCAGTGGCGCCACTCACCAACCAGCCAACCTGACCGCCAACAGCTCCCGGTTACCAATGTCATAGTTTCGTTCGGCGGGAGAGAGGCGATGAGAGAAGTACGCACAGGGATGTAACTTCTCATCATCAGGGGATCGTTGAGACAA
>JAUCMT010000001.1:22017613-22029657 GCA_032357475.1 Enteromius thamalakanensis
AGTAAGGGAGTTGTGTGTGTGTGTGTGTATATATATATATATATATATATATATATATATTTATACACATACATACACACACACGCACGCAAATGCACATATTTTTAATTAAAAAAAACTAATCTTTTCAGAATATATTCTGTATAAGCATATGTATTTATATATACATGAAAAAATACACGATGCACTCACATAAACTATGTAGATATACTTTTATTTTGTGTGTATAAAATATTAAAATGATATAAAATGACACTTTATGTTATATATATTTATATGTTTATATATATTTATACGTTATTATATATTCTATATATTATATGCATATAGAATATTAAATCCAGACCCAGAAAACATAACAATCATACTTTTTTTATACTTATTTTTTTTGCTGTGTTTTTTTTAGTTACAAACTTAGTTACAAAAGGTTACAAACTTCAGTTACCATGAATTGTTATTTGATTGGCAAAATTTGACGCTACAGTCTTCAGAATGTCTTCCACCACAACAAAACAACAACAACAAAAAGTTTAGTTTATTTAAATCCCTGACCCCACGTATGAACAATATACTGTTGTAAAAAAGGTACTAGCCATGTAGAAGCAGCTCAGTTTTAGTCACATTGCTTCCCAGAATCTCAATTTACACTGTATTGTATTAAAGTGCATTATTTATTTATGCCCAAAGCATTCAATAAGACATTTTTCTATTGAGGCTTTAAGCACCATCATCACATTCCTCTGTCCTAACGTGTTTGTTTGACCCACTTGTTGCTACATGAATGTGTTTACTTTACACACTGTTAGCACTAAATATAGAGTTGGTGAATCAGTGCCTTGTAATTCCTGCCTCCTGTACACAAACGTCTCAACTTGTTAATGACATGTTACTATTTGTTTTTATTTTTTTATTGTCACTCTGGTAACTGATTAAACTGTAGAGACTGGGTTTCAGTTGCACAAAAGCAAGTTATGTTTTATTAGAGAAATGTCATGGAGGTGAATTTTCCTCCTCAGCCTTTTTTAATTTCCTCATAAAGAGGTATTAGCTAACTGCAATAACTCTATCAAGGACATTTTTCTCATGTCTTTTGAAAACTGTGGGCTGGAAAACGATGGCAGTGATTAAAAGTATTCATGAGCTGCTAGATGTTAAATGTCCCAGCTTCACTCTCTTTGCACTTAAAGACATGCTAGCTTTAATCCATTCTGTCGAAAGAAGCCATTCAGCTTCGGGTAATGTTCAGTGTTAGCGCTCAGATGATAAGGTCCTTACTGGTGTTATCTATAGAGGAGTGTGGCTGATATAATGATAGCAGAAAAATACAAATAAATATTATATTATATTATATTTCTGCATAAATATGACTGCACTTGCTGTTCAAAAATATATTTTGCAAATGAACGATTGGTTATAATCAAACATTTCAGCAACAAGCTTTTAACAGTGAATCATACAATAACATTTCCCACAATATATTTGTAAAAATGCATAAATATGACCCAAAACAGAGAACACAAACAAATATTTTCTTGGGAAAGTGTGAGTGACAAAAGTATGTGAACCTCTAGGATTATCGGTTAATCTGTTAACCATCTGTTCAGAGGTGCTTTCATTCAGTGCAATGACTCTCAGGTGTGATTCTCTGCCCTGTTTTATTTAAAGAACTGGGATCTTATCCAAGTTTGATCATATTTGTGGAAATGAATCATAGCACGAACAAAGGAGATCTCTTGATGTTGCTCCTCAGGCTGCAAAAGGTTAAAAAGCTATCTCTGAAGAGTTTAGACTCCACAAATCCACCGATTGTGTACTAATGGAAGAAGTCCAAGAACACCGTTAACTTCCCCAGGAGTGGTCCACCAACAAAGATCACTCCAAAAGCAAACCATGTGATAGTACTGTTGTCGAGGTTGCGAAAGACTCCAGTGTAACGTCTGAGCAACTAGATGCCTTTAATGTTCATGAGTTTATTATCAGGAGAACAGTGAACAGGATCATGGTGTGCATGGCAGAATTGCAAGAAGAAAACCTCTGCTCTCTGAAAAGAACATGTCTGACTGCAGCTTGCTAAAGATAGTGTGGACAAGCCAGAGGGCTATTGGAGAAATGTTAAGAGGACGGATGAGGCCAAAATAGAACTTTATGTTTAGAGAAAGGAAAACACCACCTCCCAGTTTAACAAACGTATCTCATCTGTGAAACGTGGTGGTGGTGGTTGTAATATAATGGTTTGGGCCTCTTTTGCTGCATCTGTGCTAGGACGGCTTTCCATTGTTGATGGAACAATGGATTCTGAGCGGTACAATCAAATTCTGAAGGAAAAAGTCCCAGAACTGAGTCTCAAGAGAAAGTGGGCCATGCAGTAAGACAAGAACCCCGGGCACACACGTTGTTTCAGGATGGCCAAGTCAAAGTCTAGACCTTAATCCATTTGAAATGTTGTGTAAGGAGTTCATAGAGGAAACTCACTAAAATCAAAGTGGTTCTTTACTGAAAAATTAGCTTAAATTCATACTAAATTTTGTGCAGAACTAGTTACAAGAAATGTGTAGATGTAGTTATTCCTACAAAAAAAGGTGGTCATGCCAGATACTGAAAGCAAAGATTCACATTTTTGCAAAGCACAGATACACTGTAAAGTCCAATAGTATATCTTACTTATATTTTCTTAGTTACCTTTACTCAGTTGTTATACTTACTAGAATTTATTAAGTTACAGATACTTTTTGACGAGTAAAATGACTTACTTGCTGCTATGACTAAGCCTTACTAAGAATATTCAAGTAGCAACAACAAAACTAATGACATTAAAGCAGTGAGCGGCAGCTGTGCAGTAATTTGTTCCTAACGCACAACACAACATCAGAGGAAGAAGGAACATTTCCCCATGTCTGTAATATTTCACTAGTTGAATTCACTCATTTAACAAAGTCATCTTTAATGTTGAATTTTCAATACAACTGAACATCACATATGCCACATAAGAATTTCCTAAAATGTTTTATTTTTCCTTTTTTATTTACTTACCATTATAGTGATTAGCGATCTCTTTGGTTGGACACTTAGAACTTTGTCTACATCGTTATAATTTTCTTCCAATTAATGCAGTGATGCAACATGAAATCAGAGTCATTTGGTTTCAAAGGAAGAAAAGTAATAAATAGGTTATTTTAACAGGTGACCTATCACTTAATTAATATATGATGTAGTTACTTTGTTTTAATAATTGTTTTCAAGTTTATTTTTTATTTAAATTCATTCTTTTACGCTATTGATGTTATTCATAAATCATATGAGAATTTGGATGATGTAAAACTTGAATTATTGTGGTAATGTGCACATAATGAGTTCATCATTCAGCATACGAATCACAACAATTAAATTAAATTCACTTTCATCAATTGTGTAACAATTTTATTTGCTATTTTTTGTTGTACCACTACTGACACAAGACAGTTAATTAATTCCTTTGATTTACAGATGTTGTTGTTTTAATTTGCAAATTTGTGTAATTTATTCTGCCGCAATGCATTCTGGGAGTCAGTGAGTAACTATACTAAGTCAGTGAGTAAACCTAAAGTAAAGGATCGAGTACACCATACAATTCTTTTCTTAGTTACAATAACTCACATTTAAGTCAACTTTACTAACTAAGCATTTGTCAGTACAACATACTCCTTCTATTTCACTTTCTCCTTCTATTTCAACTAATTAGATTTTACAGTGTATGTAACGCGAAGATTTTCTTGAATAAATAACCAAGATTTTTTTTTTACTAAGATGCATTAAATTAATTGATCAAATATGACAGTTAAGATTCTTTAAAAATGTTTTAAAAACAGGTTACAAAAGATTCCTATTTCAAATAAACTGTTGTTTTTTCATTTTCTATTTCTCAAAAGAATCCTGAAAAATTTTATCACATTTTCCAGAAACCATTTAAAATAACCAATTATTAGGATGATTGTTAAAGAATCATGTGGCACTGAAGACTGGGGTAATGATACTTTGCTAATGATAATAGCATTTTTTAAATTATAGTAATTTATATTACAATTGAATAATATTGTTTTGTATTTTAATAAACATGAATGTGCCTATTGTATAATTTCATAATGTTAAAAGTCTTTAACCACTAGATCAAATTAAACATTGACAGTAATAACCATCGTCTACAAAATATCACAATAATTGATTACAAGCATAATAATAACATTATTCCATACCCATATAGGGCTGAGTTCACTCCTCCAGCCGTATCGAATGACTTCAGGAATATTTAGTAGTCTGCCATTTCTTATCCCACTTTCCCACAGAATCCTTCATGCATGTATTTTCGTACTGCATGTACAGTAATAGCGTGACAAAAGCTGTGTTTATAAAGATGGTATGTGGAATGAATAGCCAAATCTGTCTTTCGATTACATGCTATTTGGCTTGGCTACATTGGGAATACTGTGCTAGAAGGTGCTGGCGTTTCATGCCACATTCATGCAATGTGACTGAATGTCTCAACTCATTCCCCCTGTGTCACTGTGTAGGGCTGGGACTCCAGAGTGGTATGGATTGAATGTGGGACACACATATGGGATGTCAAGGACCCCTGGTGCCTGCGCTGTTTGGTTCAATTAGGAGGATGTTATATTAGAGGTATGGCAGAGGTGACGAGGCTCAGTAATTATGATGTGTGCGTGTCTCGAACCTCTGGATCCGTCTGTCGTTCTTCATCTCTGCCTGTAGATTTGGGTCAGTGGAAGGCGGGATGGGGAGGTGATAGTTGGAGGAGAGGTGGATCATCTGTCACAGTTTCTAATGCACTGACTGATTGGTGCCTCATCTCTCATGCTGTTTGCATTCACTCTCCTCCTCCTCTCTCTGTTCCTAAGCCTTGCTTGCTTCTTAACTGGAAAAGAGCCCAATAGGTGATTGGTTTGAAACACGTCACATAGACTGAGTCTCTGAATGTCGTACAAATAGCCATTCTCACACAAAGCATACTCAACCTACATGAAACGTCTAGATGTAAAAGTGACTCATTTTTTTATTCGTATTCAATTTTTAAGTCAGACTTAACATGAACAATGAGATTCAATGGTGTATGTAGCATTTATGCACCATTTATAATAAAAAAAACCTTTTCTAATAAATGCAGTTTTTGCCTGTTTTTAATTTTCAGCCTATCTAAATTGATGAATCCTAATAGAAAAAGTATTATGGTTTCCACAAAAATATTAACCAGCATAATTGCTTTCAACTTTGATAATAAAAAAATGTAGTCGTCTTAAACAGAGTCAGCATTTTAGACTTAGTAATGAAAGATTGTGATATGTGACATATATATATATTTTATTGTTTAAAAAAATAATTTTATTAATAAAAAAAAATACAAAGGCTACTTTAAATTGTTATATTTCACAGTATTGCAGTTAAAGTATTTTTTTGTTGAAATACACACACAAATTTACAAACACACACAAATATATGTACATATATATACTGTATATGTGCTGTCAAACGATTAATTGTGAATAATCGCATCCAAAATATCCAAAATAAATCACAGCACACTGTACAAACAAAAACGTATTTTTTTTTTATTTTCTCTGTCTTGCATTTATTACTTCAAAGGACAGCTTCTCTTTGAAAGTCCGGTGTTTATAATCCAGTATTCAGATCATATCCTCTTAAATAAAATGAGACTGTCACACTCGGCTTGATTTAAATAGTAGGCCAAGCATGCTAAAGCACTTCATTAGGGAGACTTTTTTTCACTAACAGGATAGAAAGTGAGCGAGATAGCGAGGAAAGGATTCCCGATTTGTTTATATCCATGTGAATCCCTGTTACTTTAATCTCCGGTTTAAGGCGCATGGCTCAAGAGAGCTGGATTTGCATTTGAAGAAAGCCACTGAATCTCTTCTTGTTCTCTTCAGCGGATGGGAAAGTGTGAATGAAGTGTTGATGTCTTCCCCGAGTTTGTTTGTGGCTAAATGAAGCATTGGCAGGAAGTCAGAGACTTTGGTACAGCTGAAGGGCAGCTCTCTGGAGAGGCTTTCCAAGGTCATCCAAGGTTAATTAGACGGAAGTCTGTGATTCTCTTGCGGCTTCGCCAAATGAGCATAAAGTTGGTGTTCTAAGCGCTCTTAAGATATTTTAAGTTTCCGTAACTGCAAGTACTACTGTAGTTACAGTAGCTTAAGGCTTGCTCGTAATAATGAAATGGCTGAAAGCCACAATTTGTGCTTTATATCCCTACAGGTTTACACAAAAATATCAAGCAGCACAAATATTTGTAACACTTATAATATTTAATGCTTCTTGAGTGTCAAATCAGCATATTAGAATAATTTCTGAAGGATCATGTGACACTGAAGACTGGAGTAATGAAAAATGCAACATTTCATTGCAGGAATAAATTACATTTTAAAATGTTGTTTTTTTAGATTGTAATGACATTTTACTGCATGTATAAAAAAATAAAAGCTTAAAAGGTTTCTTCCAAAAGCATTTTTAAAATGTAACCAACGCCACACTTTTGACTGGTGTTTTACGTAGTGGCGTTTCTCTCTTTGCTGTATTGCTTTCAGAGATCGACATTGAACGCTGTGTCCGAGAATCCATCAACCTCTTCTGTTGGACTCCTAAAAGTGCCACTTATCGCCAGCATGCCCAGCCAAACAAACCTGCCAGTGACAGCAACAGCTTCGGGAAAACACCTTCCTATTACTCTTCAGAATATCAAGACCTGACCAAAACAGACCTGGTAAGTGTCCCGAATCGACCGTTGAGTACCTGTGCTCCGTAATCAGTTATCTCAGAAATAAAGCATTGGGATGCTCTTCAGAAAACTATTTAATATGACCGAACCTTATAGTGGAGAAGGACTAAGAAACAACTGCCCATGTAAGAGTAAAGGAAAATGCTTCTTCTCTCTTGTTTTACTGTCTTGAGAGTAGCTGCTATTGAAGATATAAAGGTAAAAACCCTAAACAAACAGCGTGACCTTTATTACAGTAATCGCCTTCGACATCTTGCTGAGTTTCTTTTGCCCTTTTGGACTGTTAAAGATTGCTGTATGCCGAGAGCTGAAGTCAGAGAGTATGAAGTATGGAGCCAATTACCCACTGCTAATCAAATGATCCATGAAGCTTTGCGGTCAGAAGAGTGGTGAATATAGCCACTGATGATTTCAGCCGCCCACTGTTCATTTCCTAATGAGACGCTTTAACTCTCTAGTAAACACTCCAGAGCCAAGGGAAACCGGAAGACCTTAAATACTCAAAAATGAGAGGTTTAATTTCAAATGTGTAGGCCTGTGCACAGTCAGTCTAAACCTGAAACTATGGGATGGGAAGTGCATCAAGATGTTATAATCTTGTATGGACAAAACAGCTGAAACTATCTTTGTACTCTGCTGATGAAATCAGTTATTCAGGTTGATTGTTCATTTTTGGATGAACCATCTCTTTAAAAATGACAGACATAGGTAAATAGGTCACAGGCATGAATGCATCCTTCAGGTGTTGTTGAAGGTCATAGTTCAGATTTCTTCAGGTTTCTTTATCATTTCCAACATGTTAATGCAGGAATTTGTTCTGGCTGTCTGCAGTTTCTTTCTGCTGAAAACTCTCACATGTAGGCTGCAGGCGTCAGTTGACCTCAATTGGCTCGAATGCCGCCATTAATTTGTCAAAGTATGTCCTAATGCATGTGAGAGTTCAGCCTTTGCCCATAAATATTCCATCCTCTGCTCTCACCCAACCTTTCCGATGACCTAACCTTCTGATTGTGCTCGTTATTCTTCCTGTCATCTTATGAAAATCTCCTGCTTGACATATACTAAAGACCAAAGGTAATACGAAGACTTTTCATATTTTTAGCTCATTTTAAACATGTGTGGCTACTAAGTACTGTCATTGAGAACTATTTCTCTCTGTAATATGTGTGTGTGTGTGTGTGTGTGTGTGTGTGTATATATATATATAATATATATATTAGCACTGTCAAATTGTAATTAATAATTGTAATTATTAAAGTCCAAAATAAATGTTTTGTTTATGTAAATTTACTACATTGATTATTTATATATAAATACAGACACAGATATATTATATATATTTAATTTATAAACACCATATTTTTTCTAAATATATAAATTAATATGCTTGTATTTATATATACATAATAATTACACACAGTACATGCTCATATATTATGTAAACATAATTGCGATTAATCATTTGACAGCACTTATATGTTTATGTATATGTTTGGATACAGTTTATTCATGTTTATTATAGTTATTATAATAATAATTATTATTATTAATAATAATATTTAATATAGTTAATTACTCATATTTAGAATACCAAAAACAATGTATTTTCTTCACACAATTTATAATGGTATAAATAATAGTATTTAATAATTAACCTTTGTTTAATAATATGTTAATAATAATAATAATAATAATAATAATAATAATATATTTTAGCTTCCAAAATTTCTACTTTGTTACACATTTTGCCTATTAATGGAATATTAATAGTGAAGATTAAACATTGTTCCTTCACATACTTAGAATTAATTGGTGCTTCTGCACAGCCAGGATTATAATGAGCAGTTAATAATCATCAGATTGCCAACACTTAATAAACATAGTAATCCTGCCAGATAATTAAAATGGTTTGCTTACTTCAGAAGTTATTTTTTATAGATACATTTTGCAGATGACTGATATTAGCACTTCTGGAGAAGCTTGTGGGTCTTTTTTAGAAAATGCATTTCTTAGCACTGTTATGTGTCATGAGGGTGTGAGATGTATTTCGAGTCACACACTGAGAGCATGTATGTAACCCTTTACCTCTTTGCGTTTGGCTCTCTGTTTGAGATTCATCAGTAATGGGTCCAAGGCAGTGCAGAGCTTCACAAACACTCATCTGTTGACCTAATCTCTTTCTATTCTCTGACTGAACACAGCGTGATGTCTGGAAATGCACTGCTTCAGCGATATCTAGCTACATCAGTATCTGTGAAAGGCTGAGAGACGCTTGTGGTCTCACATGCCTACGCACTCACATAAACATTTACATTTAATCATCTTGGCGATTGCATTCTTGCATAAGCAATTAACCACAAAGAATAGAGGGTACATAACTGGGGGAGACAGTGTCTAAAGTGTGCTGTAGCTTAAGGGCATAGTTCACCCAAAATGAAAATTTGCTGGAAATGCACTCACCGTAAGACCATCTAAGTTATAGATGAGTTTTTCTTCAGATTTGGAGAAGTATAGCATTACATCACTTAACAAGAGATCCATTGTAGTGAGTGGGTGCCGTCAAAACGAGAGTCCAAACAGCTAATAAAAACATCACAATTGTAATCCACACCTCAATCAATTAACATCTTGTGAAGCAAAAAGCTGCGTGTTTGTAAGAATCTATCGTCAAAATGTTTTTCATTTTAAATATTGCTTCTGGATAAAATACACGTCTTTCTCATCTGAATCAGGAGAGAGATGTCCACCAATCAAGCACTGTTTATAAGTTAAAACACTCCAAATATGTTTGCGAACTGTGAGAAGAAAATAAAGGATGAACTTGCGTTATTATGGATTATGGATGTGTATTTTGGCCAGTAGCAATGGTTCAGATTAAAAACCCTCAGCTTCTCAGAGGATCCATTGGGGACGTAATGGTAAATTTCTATCTTGAATAGCCTTAGTGTGACTTTTAGTCAATTTTGTGATTGTTTTTGGGTGTACTGTTCCTTTAATGGTTTGAAATGGTCATGACAGTTTGTTTTGTAGTATTCACATCACTTTGGACCTGCTGTTTTTGAAGCTTGATTGGATAAATGCTTTGTTTATAATAAGAAGAGTGTTTTAGGCTATGACACCTGCACAAAGACCTCTTATACGCACAAGTATCAAGGCGAATTTGATTTCTCCTGTCATGTCCCCTTTAACACAGCTTACATAGCTTAGAAACAAGGATGTCTGCAGAATCTCTTGTATTGACATCAGTGGGAGTTATGCATTTAAATCAATTGATAGTTTTCACATGACATAACAAAGCCATTTTCACACAGTTTACATGAAGTAGTAATGTAGTAAAACGTAGATATTAAAAGGTGAAATTCAGTAAACACCTTTTTAAGAATGTATATTTTATGCAGGCAGAGAATAAAAACGCAACCAGCGAAGTTTGATGTTAGGTGGATTTCCATAGAAAACCATTAAAAGGAAAACACTGAACCATTAAGCGGATTAGGTTAATATTACGACCTCATCTGCGTTTTTATGTAAACTCATTAATAGAGATTGCTGAATTTTATCTTTTAATATTACTGTTTTAAATATATTAAGGCTCTTTAAGTGCTTTGTCGCTCTGTTTAATGAGTGAAATATTGGGGCTTAATATGGATTGCAAGTCATCAGAACTTAATTTCATTCACATACCTTTATTTTATTGTTTTGAGAGGTGATATAAATATTGTGCTGCAGTTCTATGGGTGTTTTGCCCTCCGGGTCTTTTAACCGGTCACGTGATTGAAAGCTTTAGTACTTGATTTGAATCAGTTTACTGTGTCGTATTTTTGATCCATTCTCTTGTGTCATATAAGAGTATTTGAGTTCTTCTTTCTTTTCCATTTGTTGTACTTTTTATTCATCCTTTGTCGTGCATTTTTTTTCTGTGCAGAATGGCTTTTTTTTCTCTAGCTGTGCTCCGGGAGGTAAATGGTGCGGTTAGGCGTGCTGTTGATTGTCATCTCCTGGTCATTAGAGCATGATGTGTCTGCTGAACAAGTTTTCTGCTCTCTCTCTTTTTGTCGGCCATCTGACAGGCGCCGTCACTAAAGCCTGACTCCAACAAGTCGGAACATGCAGCCAAACCTTCTGTCAGCAGGCGTGTGTGTGTGTGATGGAGATGATGATACCAGTGCCTTCAGCTGGTTCAGAGAAACATCATGTGTACACGGCTGAATGCGTTTTTGAGCAACATTAAGTAGTTGTAGATGGTCGCGCTCTGAAATTACTGTCATGATTAACAGTAATAACCACAACGTGCCTTTTATTGCGATAGTTACTGACAGCAATAAAGTATAATCAAATGGTCATACCTGCTAGGGATGAATAACAAACTGAAATGTGTTATGTGTTATGTATATATATTAGTTAGAAAAAATAATTTGCTAATTTATCAAATATATTTCTATATAAACCTAAATACAAAATAATAAATATTTTAAATGTTTTATTTATTAAATGCATTAACATATAAAATCTAATTTAAGTTTATTTATTTACTGTATGTGTGTATAGTATGTATATTAGTGCTGTCAAATGATTAATCGCAATTAATTGCATCCAAAATTAACGTTTTTGTTTACGTAACGTATGTGTTATACATACTGTGCATATTTAAACTGTATATATGTGTGTATTATATATACATAATAAATAACAGAAGTAGAAACACATGGTACTGTATGTAAACAAACTTATTTTGGATATTATTAATTGTAAGTGTGTGTGTGTGTGTGTGGATAGATAGAAATATAGACAGACACACACATGCACACACACATATATATATATATATATATATATATACTGTACACACACATATGTATGTATGTAGTAAAAAAATACTAGGGATGGAAAGAATTGCATTTGGCACATTAGCATAAAAGTTAACAATGCAATTTTTATAAAAGTACATTGATTAGTAGTTGGAAGTTATATTGTTTTTAACAAATTTGCAGATATACTGTCACTTTTGATCATTTCTTGTTTGTTTTTTTAATAGATATATTAAAAAGCTTACTCTTGATACGTTTTGCACCAAATATTTAATGATGCATTGGCCCTGCATCGTACAATCCATGTATATTTACAAAAGATTCCTAATGCTGTTTGAGTTCCTCTGCAGACTTATTTCTGAGCTTAAGTTCTTCCAATCATTCAGACAGTTCTAGCAATTGTTGATTAAAGTCTCAGTCATTAAACAAAGCAATGTCAGTCCATTTTGTGAATAATC
>JAUCMT010000001.1:22059683-22089732 GCA_032357475.1 Enteromius thamalakanensis
CACACACACACACACTCTCTCTCTCTCTCTCACACACACACACTCTCTCTCTCTCTCTCTCACACACACACACACACACACACACACACACACACAGACTCTCTCTCTCTCTCACACACACACACACACACACACACACACACACAGACTCTCTCTCTCTCACACACACACACGGGGATATAAAAACCTGTCCACAGATACGCGCGCAAGCACACACACACACAGACAGACAGACTCACTCAGACTCACTCACGGAGAGCTGGCGCGTCACCTGCGGCTCGGTGATGTACAGGACTCGGTCTCCGCGCCTGAGGAAGAGCGCGTCGTCGCGGCGCGGAGCGGCACTCAGCGCGCAGAAGATGAAGCTGCTCTGGCCTCCTCCGAGGCGGTGTAACGCGCCGCGGATCGCGGAGGTGTAGTATCTCTGGAAGCGCAGCCACAGATAGATGTAGCACAGCGTGATGAGCATCTTTCGACGCGCGGAGCCATGCGTCACTGACGCGCTGTCATCTTCCCTTCCTTGCTGTCCAGCTGCAGGCTCCGCCTCTTCCCGTTACGTCACCCACGTCAACATTAAATTAAGTTAACAATTACCCATCTGTTGACTTTCTGTGCCTCGCTTGTGTCGCTCGGATGTCTAAAGAAGTTCGGCAACATCATTATTCCGATGTAAATTACGCACGAACCGCTTTTGAGGCACGGCGTTATCTTGTGATGCCCGTTACTTTTCTCAGCGCTGACCAAAACGGACCAATCACAGGCACTTTCGACCTGGAGGAAAACATGTGCTGGTCTACAGTATAGAGTTATGAAATAAATGTTTTGGATTGGAACACTGAAAAGCTTAATCTTAAATTTAATTTGTGATTATAAAACGCATACAGAAAACCATTTACTTGCTGCAAGTTAACATACAAGTATGATTCATATTATCCTATTCGTAACCAATGCATTTATTAATTTAACTTTACGTTACTGCTTTAAAATTACTTACTGATTTCAGTTCTGTATTTTTTGTGCATTGTAAAACGTAGTTCTGCGATCCGTCCAACCATGCTGAATTCGTATGAACAAAAACACCTTTTTTCAAAACAACATTTTAACTATTAATTTAAAATATTTTGAGTTAACTAGTCATTTAAATAAGCAATGTGACTTTTACTTGTTTGGGAAGAGGGATTGAGACTGTAGTGAACTTAGTTTCTTGAATAATTTTGGCAATGATTTAAATAAAGATCACTTACAGGATTCAGACGGATAAGTATTTTCTCAGACGTCGGTGTTGCAATCCACACCTTAATGTTTTTATGGCATTAATATTATTTAGCATTTTACATGATGCCATGAAGTAAAATGAGCTCACCTCAGGAGAAAAGCGCGCGCTAGTTTAACGGTTTCCCTCGTCGTCCTTTTGCGGGAAAAACCATAACCTTAACCAATAACCAATAACTATTTAAATATTACTGCTTAATTTAAACATTTTCCGTCTTTTATATAATCAAATAATCACGTATTCCCCATAGAAAACGTGACAATATAAAATTATATAAATCCGTTTTAATTCTACTTCGGTGTGGGCCGTTATAAAACTCAAAACAACAAACATGCTACAATCTTATTTACAAGTTTAAAAAAAAAAGAAATGAATTACGCTTTATATATTTATAGAAAAAAGAAACAGTAGTGGCTCAAAAAGTTGCTAATGGAGCTAGCAAGGCCAAGGTCATGAGTTTTATTCCCAGGAAACCAAACACAAACGTAAATCAAACTCAGAAAGCATTTGCTTGCAAACTGGTTGTTCAATATATTTGGTAGGTTCAGTTCTCCCCACAACATTAAGCAATTAATAAAGACCAGAGGATTGTTCAGGGTCAGTTTTTAGTTTAATGGCAAACACTAACTAAACGAAATACCTTAATTCGTTCACAAATGACTTACTTAAAGTGAGCCTAACCCTTAACCGGGTCTTGAGCTTTGGGGTGTATTTTTATTTAACAGGAATTAAAGAAAGAAAAGACCACTGAAAGAGCTGGGAAAGAAGCCATGTTTGATTCAAATGGTCATTGAAAGCTGTCGCTAAACCAATCAAGAAACAAGAGCACCAAGATCAAATATTGGCCATTTCTAATGATTAGGGTGATCTCATCCCTGGCAAAGACCATGATGGTGGTCCTGAACATTCAGCTGTCCTGCTGCTTTATTGACTAGGACTAATCTCTATTGTGGCTGTATGTAGTGTTTTGGTGGACAGCATGACTAACAAACAGCATCCATTCAGTTAGAAATTTCATGCATGTTCATTTCCCATGATCCTTCACTCTCACGCATGCAATCTGTGGCTACGAACCTGCTGAAGAACACACTCGAAGGGCCTCAGACACCAAAGAAGTCGACGTGAAGAAATGAGAGAAGACCAGGTACAAGTTAAGCAACTGTTTTTTTATAATCATACATAAGACCGCTTGAATATAGTACAAAGGGTTTGTCCATTACTGCCCCTCAGTGACACTTTAATTTACACAGAAAGTCCTGATCTTACAACCTGTGGATAAAGATCCAAAATATCCGTCTGTCGTTCTGTTTACATCATCATCATCATTATCATCATCACATGTCCTGGAACCAAACGAGGAGTGAGAATGCGAACCGGACGGGAAGCCAAGGGGAAAGTCGGACCAGGGAGAGAGATTTCAAATCATAAGGTGTAACCTGAAATGCTAGCAGGAGTTAGTGAGCGCACACGCACACACGCATGCACACCGCTGCCACAGCCGACTTCTGCTTTCAAATGGACCCATTTACTGAAGCATGTGCCGCAAGAACACAACTAAATGGAAAATTAGTTCCTGTACTACGTCAGCGCTGGAGTACACCAACATGTGAAGCGCCGCTCGATGCCGTCGTTCTGATTGGAGACACACATCCACACACGATACCCTGTCTAGAAGATTAAAGTATGAAGATCTACTCTCCGTCCCGTTGCAACCCTAGAGTTTTGCATTTGTACTAGCGTCGTCATCGTCGTCAACTACTTTGGCCTGGAAGCACTGATACCCATTGACTACCATAGAGAACTTCCACTGCATGTTACCAAGTTGACGTAAATGTACTCAAAATACCATTAGGAAAAAAGTAGTGAGCTCTAAACTTCCTTTATTAAAAAAATATAAATATGTACATAAATTCTATTTCAGCTATTAAAATGGGGTCACAAAGTAAACACCTGAAGCCTGTTTCGTGGACTCCCTCTGTATGCCGTGACCACAGGAACCCTAAAGAACCGTGCGTCCGCTCGCAACCGTCATCACCGCGTGCGCGCAGACGGACGGATGGAGAGACGTGGATTGCTTTAGTAGCGAGAGAGTGCGGCGTCTGGCCGAGAGGATCTCCGACTGTCCAGCTGCTCTGGGGCCAGCCGAGCAGCTCGCGTCCAGCATCCCGCCAAATCAACAGAAAACCACCCACGCAGCCGTCTGCTAAGAGCAAATGAGGAGAGAAAGAAAAACAGAGCGACAGAATTTTGCAAGCGATGGCGTCCAGGATTGGGCTCTCGGCCACATCGAACATGGTCACTTCCAGTTCTGACAGTCGTTTACTGACGTGACACACACCTTCGCTTCAAAGTGCAGAACTGCTACATTATTGGTTACAGACATCTATGTTCTATAAAAAACGCCTTTGGTACAATAAATTATCAAAAGGGAGGAAACAAAAAAGTGGTGTAAAATTCACAGCATAATCGTGAAGCCAAATCAAAGAAGCGAAAGGGCCAAAGTAAAACACACACACACACACACACACACACATGCCGAGCACAACAGAAGAGCGGGAAGGGACACGGCTCAGTCCTGCGGATCTCTACTGAAGAAAGGCCTCGGGTCACTGTTCTGCTCGGTTCTGGTTCTGGCGTGTCGTTGTGAATGAAGGAGGGTGTCCGCACGTCAAAAGTACACCAAAGCGTCGGAAACGTCCGGCTCGTCTTCGCTCAGTCCGTAACAATAAGGCCATGTTAAAGAAGCGCTGCCCGCGGCGGTCTGCGTCCAGAAACGCGTCCGAACCATCTGAGAATCGGAGAACAGAAGCCAAGGTCAGAGGTGTCGTCCAGCTCACGCTAGTCCGGTCAGGAGCTGGCCACTGAGCTCTGCTGTACGCACACGCCCGCCATGGGCGACTCCTCGCGCTCCAGGCCCAGCCGAGCCTCTGACATGTAGTGACCCGGCCCAGAGTTCGAGGGGTGGCCTGGCACGCCCGTCTCCTGCCGCGGGTTGGAGAAGGCACCCAGTCCCAAAGTCATGCTGCCGTTGTGGCCGAAGCCCAGGCGGCTCTGGTAGGCGTAGTGATGGTTCCCGGTGGA
This sequence comes from Enteromius thamalakanensis, assembly GCA_032357475.1. Classification (NCBI taxonomy): domain Eukaryota; kingdom Metazoa; phylum Chordata; class Actinopteri; order Cypriniformes; family Cyprinidae; genus Enteromius; species Enteromius thamalakanensis. The sequence goes on from JAUCMT010000001.1 coordinate 22,064,038, forward strand.
GGACGAGGACGTGGACGAGGACGAGGCGGAGGAAGACAGCGAGGTCATGGACAGGTGGCCGTGGGTCACCTCCATGGAGTCCTGCGTAGAGGCGCTGTGGGAGGGCGAGTAGAGGCGGGGCCGGGGCCGGGCGGGGCCCTGTGGCGGGTGGTGCTGATGGTGATGGTGGTGCTGATGGGGGTGCAGAGCCTTGGGCTGGTGCGGGGGCACGTGGAAGGTGGTCTCCTGGACCGGGTGCGTCTCTCCGGCCGCCTGCTTGAGCCCTTCTCCTCCAACCCAGCCCAGAGCCGGAGCGAAGGCCTGTCTCGCCTGAGGAAGAGCACAAGTCACATTTATATAGAGCTTTGAAGTCAAGTCACTGTTATTTCTAGAGCTCTTTTATCAATACAGATTGTAGCAAAGCACTGAACATTATCAAGTAGAAGAACAGAGTAATGGTAATGTATAATGACGAGAATTAAACTTTATTTATTAAATGCAGAGATGGTCTCTGTAGTCACGACGATGGTAATCACTAGAAATCAGGTGTCCCCAAGGCAAAGCAACACTTCATTTTTATTTAAAATAAAAAGCACTAGGCTTGTACAGTTTGATCTGTGCTCAACCATACATCCTAAAGTCTAGGTCACATGGGTCATCAGCTGGTCTACGTATCTCTTAGATCTCAATATTGTAAGGTACACAGTCAAGTTTACAGGCCAGACACGTAGCGTGATGCCTGCAGTCTCATTTGCACTGGACTGAAAATAGCTTCTCCTGGCTGCCGTACATGAGTGTCTTTGGCATGGCCCAGTTCTGAGAGAATGGCGCCATCTTTAGCGGTGGGTTATGCAGGGAATGCGGTCTATATTTGACAGGTGGCACAGATTTAAATAGATGAATGGCACATTAATGGTAATTGGCAGCGGTGGGAGGTCAGTCGGCTGAGGTGTGTGCGGACAGCTAGAATCACTTTCCCCTCATCTTAGCAGGAGTCAACTGATATATTCAAAACAAAATGACATAAATCTCTCGGTTTCAAAGTTGAACCTCTTTAGTGCAATAAAAAAGAGAAAATGCAAGGGCACACCTTTTCAAACCGTACCAGGTTTTTTTGCGAGCCGCTGAAGCTGTGATTACACACTCAGACTGAATTTAAATTCACAATTAGGCAGCAATTTCATGATGACTGGGGACGTAATTGACTACGCTGACCTTGCGCGACAGTCTTTTCTTGTGGATTTCATCTGGCCATTTGCAACGCTTCGATGTTAATAGAAACAAGTAGAAATATTTTAAAAAATGTGACTAATTGCAATCAATCAATTAAAATTAATTCCATTCAAAAAGCTTTGTTTACATAATTTGTGTACTGTGTATATTTATTATGTATATATAAATACATACATACGTATTTAGAAAATATTTACACGTATGTGTATTACATAATCACATTTAGTTTTTTTCTGAAATATATACATGCATGTGCATGTGTTTATATATACATAGTAAATATACACAGCAGACATACATATATTATGTAAACAAATCTTATTTTGTTTGACCACACTAGTATTTAATATGAATGACTTTTGAACCCTATTGATGTTCCAAGCCATTACCTATATACTGTATAATGAATAGGGCTGTCAGGAAAGCAAAAATGATTCAAACAACCTATGCAACATATACTGAGTCTTCCAAAGACATATATATATGTATATATTGGCTTGAAACACTTGAAGGATTAGAAGTAATTCACACAACTCCAGTCGATCAGTTAAAGCCAAAGTAAAAAGCTGCACGTCTTGAATTTTAAAATGCTGGCTAAAATACATCTATAATCTATTATAACAATTCCAACAATGAAAAAGTCCATCCTTTTGTCTCACAACAGAATCCACCTAACCATTTGTTTAGGACTGTTTTGCTAGTAAATGGTTCTTGATCTACTGTATGCATATTTCTCTCCTGATTCACACAAGATTACCTTTTCACTGTAGAAAACATGCTATTGATTCAATTATATATATATTAAAAACACACAGCTTTTATAGAGGAGTGGTGTGGATTATTGTGATGTTTTAAACAGCTGTTTGGACTCTCAATCTGACGGCAACCATTCACTGCAGATGATATACTGGTGAGTACTCCTAGGTTTCTCCAAATCCAATGCAATGATCATCTACATCTGGGACAAATAACTATTCCCTTAAACGTCTGCTGTTATTTTTATGAATATGGGTTGGAATGATGGAGAGTGAATAGTATTTTAAGGTCAACTATCACTTTGAGAATTAACTATGTAGTAATCAGACACTCCACCCAGTGTTACAACTGTTCTAGTATTAGCCAGGATTTCTGCAGGACCACCGTATAATGGTTGATTCATAATGATTGATATAATGATTCAAGTTCATCTACATATTCCCCTTAACTTTAATTTTTTGTACTCTACAGTCTTGTGAAGTGTGGTTCTGGCAGTAACTCAACTCTCTGAACAGCATGTAGACAAATTCATCTCAGAAAGATGTTTAGAAAAGCAACTTGTGCTTCTGTCAAGAGAGGTGAAGTGGAGACTAACCCATTACTGAAGACTCATTGGCCCTTAGTTCGCTCAAATAAAGCTGAAAACAGCAGAAATGAAATGTCATATTCCCAGAATAGCCGTACTTGACAAGAGACAGGTTGGAGCAGCAACACATAGTCAACTAATGATATGAAAAAAAAATAAATAAATTGTCCGGTTTTAAGGGAGAAAACGGAGGGTAGGAGGTGTGAAGGTGTTGAAAACCTAGAACAGAGAGCAGGTAGAGGAATAAATTCACACCATATGGAAAGTGTGACCGCTGACTATTCTGAGAGCTGCGCTCAAGTAGAGTGAAGAAACATTTAAAAACGGTTTATTATTTAACAGCCATCACACCACCCTTAAAACATTCACCATGGTAACCAATTATTGTTATGAATAATAATAATTGATATTATTGTTAATGCTGTAAAAGCAAAAATATATATTTTACAATTCAGTGGTTTTAACTAATTCAAAAGTAAATTCTAGAATGTTTTGCATGGTTGCTATGGTAATAATATTGTTATTGATATATAAATATCATTATAAAATTATTATATAATTGTACATCTGGGTTTTGTCTACTATTTTATATATATATATATATATATATATAATTATTTATTTAAATAATATTATTTATTTATTATTTATATTTATTATTAAACATAACACAACTATATAATATAATATAATATAAAATAATATAATACTGTATAATATAATATAATAAAATATTCTTACGTACTACTTTTTTGTTCATCTTAAATTGTTCAGACAGAGACAAAAAAAATTTGAATAATCATCCTAATGTTACTAATTAAGTTATTATGTTATTAATAAAGTTGCAAAGTTCAGAGCAGCTTTTGTCCCTACGCCACTATCCATACATTGTTAAAAAAGAGACAGATGTGAACAATAAATAGCAACACACACACATACACACATAATTTAACCACAACTAAGAGAAATGTTCACCATAAAAATGATTCTATTACTTTGGCTACTTTTAGCATGGTCAGTTCCCTTGAAACTGAACACCTATACTGCTGGCCTGTGTGAAAAATCATCAGCAGATTTACCTCAAAGGCAGACAACAACAACAATAACATGACAGACACTTTTTGAATGACAGGATATTTGTTAGCAATTTGAAGATGGGCCTGAGATCGAGGAGACAGGCAGAAGGTTAAGAGAAAGAGAGCAGCCGGGCAGCCACTTGAATGCTTGCAGATGAAAGATGCCCTGCTTTAGAAGTTCAGAGGAACTGACAGACACAGACAGGATGTGTGTGCGTAGGAGAAAGAGAGCAGGGTGAAAAAAACTGCCTCTTAAAGGCTTTATGTGTGTGTTTCTGCCAAGGCATGCATGGCTTTCTCCGTGTCATTCCGGCCATGCCTGTGAAGGCTTTGGGGATCTGCTGAAGGGAAAGTATTGACTCTCGCTGGGCAAAGCAGACTGCGCCATGCACGTGGGCCAGAGGGGTGGTGCTTGGGGTGTCATCCGGTAAGCGGTCTTACAAGAAAAATCAAACACAGAGGATTAGCTCACCCTCCAAAGGCACAGCAATCGGCTGGTGGTCCATGGGAACAAAAACAGGAGGGCGACTGTGCCATAATGGGGGGCTAACATAGCCCTGTTCTTCTTTAGGAGTGAGGAAGACAGATAACAGATAACAGATAACGGCACACAGGACAACATGGACAAAAACATTTATACAACACACCTTTCAGCTGTCCTCATTCCTGTAGAGGAGAATAGTAACATTATTCAGTAAAGATTAAATGCAAATGAGTAGATACAATGAAACGGCACTGGCAGTGCTTTTAACTTCAGCATATGTAGAGCTAGACAGGGCTTGATTGTGAGACGCAGGATATGATAATATTCATTAATATTTTCTCCACCCACATTGCCTTGGTCACATCAGAAAAGAGTCATTTCTGATGTGGTTAAAAGTCATTTTGCTAAACTCAAATAAATACAAAAATAAATAAAATACATACTTTTTAATAATGTTTATATACAGTAAATATATATATATATATATATATTTATATAGTATGTGTGTGTATTTATATATACATAATAAATATACATAAATAAATATTTGATTTTGTTTAATAAATGTCTCAGCACTCATTGAATAAATGTTATAAAGAAAATAGTATGTTGGTAATATTTCAGTATATATAGCTCTGGAAAAAAATTAGAGTCCACTGCTGAAAAATCAGTTTCTTTTGGGTTTTATTCTTAAAACTTGTGACGAACCTGCGGAGTCAGTTGGATCCATTTGCAAGCTTTATTTCAGACGTAGTCAAACAGGCGTAGGTCAGTATCACAGACGAACAACATTAAACAGGGTAATCCAGAAACAATAACGATAATCCAGGCAAAGGGTCGAGGCAGGCAGCGAAATATTAATGTCCAATAAACAGTCCAAAACCAACACGGAGAAATCACAGGAATAAACGATCGGGATTGACTGCGGGGCAAATCAAAACTTCGCACTGAACAAGCGTCCAACTTCCACATAAATGGTCGCTGAAAGGCGGGGGTTCGGGGTGGAAGCGACCAAGGTACGTGGAGCAAAAGGGGTCGGGTAGGAACCTTAGTATTCCGGTGAAGGTTCCTGCTGCTGACTTCCGGAGAGAGCCACAGAGGCTTGTGATAGAGCCCCCTCCCCTGCGAGCGGCTCCTGAAGCGAGGGTGAAGCCGGCGCCGAGGCCTGCCATTAGGTCTGGGAGCTGGCTTATCCGGGTGTTCGTGGTGGACGGTCTCTGTGAGCGTGGGGTCCAAGATGTCAGCAGAGTTAACCCAAGACCTTTCCTCTGGTCCATAGCCCTACCAGGCATTGCAGGATCCTTCCTCGGCGCCGGGAATCCAGGATTTGGTGTACCTGGTACATGTCGTCTGGTTCTTCAGAAGCAGCAGCGGGCTTGAGCAGGGAAACATGGAAAGTGGGTGAGATTCGATATTCAGGTGGGAAATGTAAACGGTAAGAGACTGGTGTAATTTGACGGAGAATTTTTAAAGGACCCACATACCTTGGGTTGAGCTTGCGGCATAGGAGGCGGAGGCGTAGATCCCGGGAGGACAACCAAACCCACTGGCCGGGTTCATAGGGCGGACTGGGTCGATGGAGTCTGTTGGCCTGTTGAGTCAGATGGCGGATGGCACTTTGCAGGTGGATGTGGGCGGAGTCCCAGGTCTGCTCACTTATTCGCAGCCAGTGGTCCACAGTAGGGAGGTCGGAGGGTTCACCGGACCAGGGAAACAGGGGAGGCTGGAAGCCCAGGACACACTGGAATGGAGTCATGTGCGTGGAGGCCTTCCGCAGGGAGTTCTGGGCGTACTCCGCCCAAATCGAGAACGGGCTCCAATCGTTTTGGTGGTTATGACAGTATGATCGGAGGAAGCGGCTCTGTTCCTGATTCATTCTTTCCGCTTGCCCATTGGCCTCTGGGTGGTAGCCAGGCGTGAGACTCACATTGATTCCTAGGTGAGTGCAGAATGCCCTCCAGACTCGAGACGTGAATTGGGGACCGCGGTTCGACACAATGTCTTCCGGGAGGCCGTAGTAGCGGAAGATATGTTCCATGAGCGCCTGGGCAGTCTCCCAGGCGATGGGCAACTTGGGTAGTGGAATGAGGTGGCAAGCCTTAGAGAAGCGGTCTATGACTGTGAGGATAACTGTGAAGTAGTTGGAGGGTGGCATGTCACTGATAAAGTCAATGGCCCGATGAGACCAGGGTCTTTGAAGCACAGGTAGGGGACAGAGGAGGCCGGCCGGGCGTTGCCATGACGATTTAGATATCTGCCAGGTTGGGCATGCATGCACAAAGGTTGAGACGTCAGCGGTTAGGTTGGACCACCAGAAGCGATTGGAGACGAGCTCCGTGGTAGCTAGTATACCAGGATGACCGGCGCTTGGTTTGTTGTGAACCAGGTGCAGAATACGTTGGCGGAGAGGTTCAGGTACAAAAGTCTTGGTAGGGGGGTAGTCAGCCGGAACGGGATCAGTCCCTTGCAGGTCAGCTATTTTCCTCATGATGTCCCACTGCACTGGTGCTACAATGATCGACAGAGGTAGAATGCATTCTGGCTGAGTGTGGACTTGAGGAGCATCAAACTGGCGTGAGAGACCGTCAGCTTTGAAGTTCTTAGTGCCAGGCCGTTAAGTGATTTGAAACTTGAACGTGGCAAAGAACAGTGACCATCGTCACGTTCAGTCTCTTGGCGCTACGGAGATACTCTAGATTGCGGTGGTCAGTTAGGACTAGAAATGGTTAGTGGGCTCCCTCTAGCCAGTGGCGCCCCTCCAAAGCTACCTTGAGGGCAAGGAGTTCCCGGTCCCCCACATCGTAGTTGCGCTCGGCCGGGTTCAGTTTGCGAGAGTAGAAAGCACAGGGGTAAAGCTTGGCCGGGCTACAGTAAACAGGGTAATCCAGAAACAATAATGATAATCCAGGCAAAGGGTCGAGGCAGGCAGCGAAGTATCAAAGTCCAATAAACAGTCCAAAACAAACACGCAGAAATCACAGGAATAAACGCTCAAGGTACGTGGGGCAAAAGGGGTCGGGCAGGAACCTTAGTATTCCGGTGAGGGTTCCCGCTGCTGGCTTCCGGAGAGAGCCACAGGGGTGCGGCTTGTGGCAAAACTTTTAATCTCACCAATACACCACCAACGCAAAACAATGCACGATTGTTTCATTTTTTGTGAACTGCTATCTTTGAAATATTAAGGATAGAAGAAACTTGATGCTCACTAATGTTTGTGACAGTAAATCTAGGATTGAGGCCTTTTTTCTTTTTTTTTACCTTTATTTTCACTGTTTTTGGCATGTTTAGTGTTTATTTTTAAATTTCTAATTACTTTTGAAAGATTTCTAGCATTTTTTTACCATCCAACTGGTCACACTGCAAGAGGATAGTGTTTATTACAGCAATTTGATTCAGGTGCTCACCAAATAAGTACCTCAAAAAACAGAATGAAGTATGTTTGTGTAGACTGTCATGAAATGCTTGTCACACTCAGAGAAATACTGATTTAGGAATAAATTGCAGTGGTCTTTTATTTATTTTTTTCCAGAGCTGTAAATACACTTTCTTTTTTGGCCTTTTGACCACCTGTCATATAAAGAGCCATCTTCACAATCCTTTCATTTTCTGATAAATTATATGAAAACTTTCCCTATATTTCTTGTCAAATTTAATTCCTCGTTTCATTTAAAAATAAAACATACTGTAAATGGGCTGCCAGTGCTGTTTTTTAGGCTGAAAGCACAAGTCAATTTTGTCTTTGAAGGAAAAGGGTACATTGCAGGTCTGTAGAAAATGGACAGTACTGTACAGATGCTGATGAGATGATTTTTTCCTTTTGAAGAAATTACAAAAAGTGCATAATTACATGGTGAGCACCAATCATCATGACTGGAAAATATCTGACCCCTTTACTTCTGGAGCAGCTGACATTATTATAGGCAATTACCAATAAGACAAAACCCCAAAATACTGGCGCTTGGTATTTAAAGTGTTTATAGTCTTTCAAAAATATCCAGTACAGTGCCTGTGATTGACACTGGAAAAAGAGAGGAGGGAATGTCAGTGTTACAAAACAATGCCGGTGCTTTACAGTTTAATTATATGATGACATGCAAAGAATTTCATATAATCCCTTCAGCTGTGCTTGGCTTTCCGACTCCTAAATAACACACGGAAATGAACAGTGTTTTTCAAAACACATTAACCATTATTATGCCCCTGGCATGCCGAAAATCAAACATTTATGATGCAGACTGTCAGCTTTTGAGACCTGTCCGTCCATATGGTGGTGAGTTTTATGGTTTTATAACAAGAAGGCACCAAGGAAAACATGAGAGACTATTTTACACTTTTTACTTTATATTCGCCCTGAAGAATACATATAAAGTTAGTCAAGGTTTCTTGCATCAAAAAGTCAAAGTTTAACTTTACATTATGTTTTTTACACTTTCTATGAGCTGTGTAATTTGCTAGCATAACTACTTAGATCTATATTTATTTTTATATCGAAGGTGTTCAGAATGTGCATCATGTAAACATTAATATAAGCAAAGCAGGTTTAAAATGCTCTCGCAGCCTGACCAAAATAAAATGCCCCAAATCAGTCAGAATTTAGTTCAAATTAAACGATATACAGTAGATTTGACTAGAAATACATCATTTAAATATTTAGGCAAATGATTTAAAGTTGGACAAGAGACTATGCTGGAACATCTATTTTAGTTATTTCTGTCAAGATACAAACATACAAACCTGTATGAGTTTCTTCTGTTGAGCACAAAAGTAGACTTTCTGAAGAGCCAGTTACTGGTACCCATTGACTTCCATAGTAATATTTTTCTTTACAATGGAAGTAAATGACTACCGTCAACTATTTTTGCTGCTTGCATTCTTTAAAGTTGACATATCATGAAAACCTGACTTTTTCAGTGTTTAAGTGCTATAATCTACCAACCCAGAAAATGTGAAAAAGAACAACCCAGCCTCTGCAAGCTGCTCAGATTTCACTCCCATAGAAAGGGGATCGTATTATAATATTACTGCCCCTTAATCTGCACGTTTCCACCCACAGCGCTGCCATTGTTTTCCCAAGCAACAACGCTGTACCAGCTCTGAGGTTCAAGCGACACATGTTCTGTCTTTGACTGAACTGACCAGAACACTGTTTAGAGTCAAGAGAGCAGTGGATTTATTGATTTATTTACTGTATATTACTCTGCTACCACACAGATCTAATATTTATCTTTAGTATGTGAAGTACTACAGTACTACTGTAGCTGGGGAACAACAGCTCATTTGCATTTAAAGAGACATGCACAAAAAATATGATTCTACCAAAAAATAGGCATAGTCAATGCTATAATAAATGATCTGTGAGGTATTTGCTGAAACTTCACAGACACAACTGGGGGCACCTGGGACTTTTAATATTACATTTTAAAAAAGGGACATAATATCTGTGTTCAACAGCTGAAACAAATTCATACATGTTTAGAGCAACTTAATGATGACTAAATGATGATAGAATTTTTCTTTTTTATTAAATGAGCATTTGAGGTGGACTAAGGGCACATTGCTAGATGTGAGTTCACCAAAAAGCAGATCTATCTTCATGTCTGAAAGTATTTTTTGATATTTCCTTCAGGCCTTGGGAACAGCAGGTATGCAGATTCTCATTTACAGAGACCCCCGCTGAAAATTAGCATCTTATTAAATTGATTTGATCCACGGAGAGCCGAATGCAGCTCTGTGTCACTTCACTCCTAAATGGATTAGCGCTTTAATGAGTTTATTTGTTCTGGGCAAAGATGCCCATCTGCCTCCGATCATCTCCATGACAGTGATGTTACAGTGAAGAGCAACCGCTGACAAAATCGAGCAGATCAAAGGAGCCGAATGCTAACTGTGCTTTGCAAAAGCATATATATAATTATGATTTGAGGTTCCACACATCAGTTGAGAAGTGGCAACCGTAAACATATTTTGGTTAGTGCTAATGAAGTTCGCAACACCTTTAAACGCATCTCACCCAATCAGAATTTACAGTCAGAACTATATCATTTTATGAAACCTTTTGTGGCTTACTGCTTAATTACAGATGCTCTTCATGACATTTTGAAGACTTATAGTGACATGAACTGCCGTCCTACATGTCACCAGGGAGATCTGTGTGTCTGTAAAGATCAGGACGACAAATGTCAGCCGGTGTTCAACTAAAGAAATGTCTTAAAAATGCATTTCTATCAAACTTAAAGGTAAACTAGCGTAACCTAATTTAGATAAACAAATAGTTTTGCCCAAAATATATGCCATTAATGTTTCCAACCTGGTCTCATAAAAAATATGTACTTCTGTGCACTTTTTGTGCAAAGCTGTTGATTAGGAGGTGTCTTGTGTGAAAATTACACTTTATTAATTAAAACTGTACATTTGTGTGAAATTAATAAAAGTTAATAAAATAAGAGTTTTACTGTCTCTTGTGTTCATTTCTTTTGGAAACTGCAGTGATATGTACTTATTGGTACATATTTTGTGTCTAGCTAAAAGGTTCACCCAGGTGCATTTATGCAATGAGACCAGGAAGCACGTTCTCTGTCAGGTTGATCATTTTATATTTATTATTAAAATAGGATACCTTAATAAGACTACAGAGCGCTGTGTTTTCACTTTTGCGAGGAAAATAAACCTAAAAATTACAAATTTGTTTTTGCACGTTCAGCTAGGAAGGGTGAAAGCATTTTAAAATCGAAACAATGACATGCATCACCTTTTAAATCCTGATTTGGTTATTTAACTTTGTGGGTGTTATCCCACCTCATTGCCATGGATTTAGTACTAAGCTCTTTATCATTATTTCTGTTCAGCTCTCCTCGTGGTTTATCTGCACACTAATCACTCATGGCGGATCCTTTTAACACTGAGACCCTGGTTTATGTATGAAATGTGCTCGTTTGATAGCACACAAAAGAAAAGAAAATAAATAAATATTCTTTTTTCTTTTATTTAGATTTCATTTTGTTTCATTTCAAGTTTAGTTTTAGTTAATAATAACCATGCATCATGCAAAATCCAACCTATTTCTATGTGTTACTTTTTGCATGACTATTTATTAGTAAATCACACATAAAAAGTATTCATGTTTTCTGTTGCATGCAATTGTGCTCCTAATAAATCAGGTCTAAGTGTGTGCACTTACATTTATATTGGTATATTAGCTGTAGATATTATACCGTATATGACTCATTAACTAGAAATGCTTGTTCTGGAGAGCTTTCAGTAATCATTGCGTTGCTAGTAACTATGATTTCACACAGGATTAAAAAAAAAAAAAAGGATAATATTAGCGATTGTTGGATAATCTTATGAAATACAAGTGATTGGGCATCTTGTGAGGTATAATTGAATTTGCATGCTGATTGCTTTGCTACAGATAATTGCAATAAACAAAAACACTTGAAGCGGCTTGAAAAAACACTTCAGTTAGTCACACCGAAAATGAAAGGCTTGATTATTTGCACTGATGATTTTAATATGCCACCCAGGTATCCGCGCTAACCAGCACCTGTCAAACGCAAGGCAAATAAGCCCTCAGCATGACAATCATCTGTCATTACCTCTAAAAACCACCTGATTCTTTTAATCGCTCTTGTCACGGGAGCCTGGTGAAGCTGATAGAAACGCACACAAAAAGAAAACGTTTCCACCCGGTGCAGCAAGGCAAAAGCGGTCTCATCGACCTGACATGAAACCATGACGCAAGGGAAAATCGAAAAGATTCTATTCCACATTCCAGAGGGGATTGTTTTGCCTTTCCTTCCCGTCTTTTAATTACACCTTCTCCCTTTGCCTTCCAAGGGCACAGACTCCTCTGTTTAAGTCTCCTAGCTTTCTCCTCTCAAATGGAAATGTGCCGTTTTAAATCAGGGGTTATCTCAGACACCAGCGTTCTTCTGATGAGACAACTTCAGACAGAATTTAGTCCCCCGGCTCCGTTTTATTTTCGGTGCAGGGTTCTTAGGGCAGTAATTGAGATATTATCTGCTTAAGGGAAACCTCACATCCTGAATCACTATACGACTCAATACAAAAGCACATTAGTGCCGATACATTGTTCTGTCTAGAGCCAAAGGGTGACATCTTCATCCAGAGGCTTTTAAATAATGCAAGTGACAAATCGGTGCTTTGTATTTGAGAGGCTGATTTAACCCATGTATTATGCTGCAGGTCAATTTGATCTGTTGAAATAATGGCTAACATAAAAATTTTGTGACAATTTCTCATTTAAAGGAATAGCTCAACCAAAACTGAAAATTCTGTCATCATTTACTCACCCTCAAGAATTTCCGAACCTGTATGAATTTCTTTGTTCTGTTGAACACAAAGGAAGATATTTTGAAACAGGTTTGTAAACCAGGCTGTTTTGGGTCACCATTGACTTAACAGTATCTTCTTTTGAATAAGAAATTCATACAGATTTAGAACTATTTGAGGATGAGTGAACTACTCCTTTAAGATCATGATCATGCATGCAAAGCTTTCACATGCGCAAAATTTTGACTCGCAATTTCATGGTTACAGCAGCTGCACAGGCTAAAATTAAAAATTAAAAATTAAATGTATATTATATATATATATATATATATATATATATATATATTCTCTACTGCTTATACTTCACAAAAACATGCACACACACACATACACACAAAATAATAAAGTAACAGTAAAAATAAATTAGATTTAAAATAAATAAAGTCGTTTATTTCCCCCTAAATTTTTTGAAAGAGATATGTTAAAAATAGTTGCTAAATACAGTTTTATATTAAAATATCACATGTTTTTTACTTTAGCACTTACCTTGGTTACATGTTTTTCCTGTATAACCTGGATGGCACTTGCATTTGTTTGGTCCCACGCATTCTCCATGTTTGCATCCGTGCTGACATACCGCTGTAGGCAAAAAGATCATCAGTATCACTTTACACCAAATGTCAGAGTCTATGCAGTAGACATGAAATCATGAAACAAAACAGCCTTTAGTTTTCGTGCTAAGAAAAAAACAGCCATTCTTGCTGTGGGAAATAAGTGTCCATACAATTAGACCTCGAGGATATTGTGGCGAGAGATCCACAAAAACATTATTTTGGAACGCTCGCCCCCTACATCAATAATTCATTGTTTGCCTTGGTCATTTTAATGAACCTGGGACATGCCGAGTGTACGGTCCACCTCACTTCTGCTTTATGACTCATTAAATCTCACATTTGTATTGGGAAACAGCCCAGAGCTGTGCAAGATCTAAAACCTTTGAGATTGACTGCAGGAAAACATCCTCTGAGCTGATATGGGGTAAATTTAGGATCTGCCATTTTCAAAATAGAGACAAAAAGAGGCAAATTACAAAAGAAAAAAAATATTTTCACGAGGGGTCTGTGCTGCTAATTAATGGCACAGGAAATGGATCTGTCTTAATGTATACATAGTAGTATGGCGCATTAGGACTAGAGCGCAGTAAATGAAATATAATTTAATGTACAGTAGCACACTGTTAACACATGACACTAACGTAATGCAATAAACATTTAGTTAACAACATGTGTAATATAAAAACCCACAGTACATACATACTTATAACAAAAATTTACATTATTTAAACTATATACCATGAAATGTAAAGAACCGCTTTATTATATATCTTTATTATAAGATATAAGTAAGAAATATATATATATAATTAATTAGAATTTTATTATTATTATTATTGTACTATTTTAATTATTATTATATAAACAAAACAATAATAAATATTGTACTTTTATTTAAGATTTATTTTGTTTTTATGTACATTTTCAAAGAAAAATACACTTAAAATACAGCAAACACAGTTATACAGTACAGTACAGTACAGTTATTACTACAATTTAAAGTAAATTTTTTTTATCTGAATATAATACATTTATTTTTTAGTTCAGTTTTCACAATGATGTTAAGCACTAAAAACTAACTTTAGCATTTTTAATAATAAGAACCATTAATAATTAAACATTCATAACACTGACAACACATGAGCACTAAAAAAATAACATTAGAATAATTTCTGAAGGATCATGTGACACTGTAGAAATGATGCTGAAAATTCAGCTTTGATATCAAATGATATAATTTAGTTTTTATAATTTTATAATTTAGTAATTAAGTTTTTACTATTCCTGATTAAATAAACAGCCTTTGCAAAAATTAGAGGCTTTTTTTCAACAACAAAAAAAACTTAATGATTACACATTTTGTAGTGTATTCAAAAAGAGTTTCCTATTTAGCCAAGCTACTTTATCACCTGCAGTGCAGCACATCTTTTCTAGACTAATTTGGAGTGTTATTCTGTGAGGACTGAATGTGCACAGTGATCTCTACACTGCAACACAAAGCAGCAGCTGCTGTATGCCGGTGACATTAGACTGGACCAGACCAGGGTTACAACACTCAGAGCAGAGTCTGCAGTCGGTTGAGACTAATTTTCACTCAAAGCTTCATTGAGTCTCCAATTATGGAGGACTATCAGCGCTGTTAATTTTCCTCACTGGTGCCATTCTCACAATGAGAGAGGAGCTAAGAACACACCACAAACACACAAACGTGTGACAATACGATTAAGGTCTCATAAAAAGACATACTCTGTGCTCTTTTTTTTTGGCACTAAAACCCAGGTTCAATACGTGAACCCTGGCACATGGTATAGGTACTTATTGACGTGGACTGTCGCTAAAAGTTAATGCTCTATCATGCTGAAAATATACCCTACACCAAATCCAACCCTAAACCTACTAGATAGTGTTAACGAAGTGATATAAAAAGGCATTTGTTAATGCAGCCGTGCCATTTCAACTTCCATCTCTGTACTGTGTAAGCTACCAAACAAACCGTCTATGAAAAGCCATCGATTTGATATGTGTGACGCTAACATTCAAAAGCATCAGTTTTCAAATATCCCAGTATATTGATATTGTTTTGTCATAACATGACATTCTTAAAGTAATTATGTAAATATTATGTTTTATTAATCAAAACTCTGTAAATTTGTGTTAAAGGGAATAAAAGGCATTGGTTTTATTGCTTTTTTTAATAATTTTTTTTTGAAACTGCAGTGATATGTACTTATTGGTACATATTTTTTGTCCTGCTAAAAAGTGCACCCCGTTTATGCCATGAGACCAGGTAGTCCCTTCAACTCAAAACCCACTGGACCCCAGATGGTGAATGCAAGACTAGATCCTGCTGGTGTGTACAGTAGATTAAAGACACACACATATCTACTTTCCGTCTGTTCAAACTGCATGAAGGCGGAAAGGCATTAGCCCACTCTGGCAAAAAAAAAGTAGCATGATAAGAATCAACCCGTCTCATTCTACCTTATTAGACTGGGTAAGCTAATCAAAGGTACATGTTCACCTCGGTTTTAACCTGCGTTATTTAATATGGAGGTATTGCAGTAAGATCAAACCCTGAGGTTAAAACACAAAAAAGGACAAACATGGGCCCTAACTTGATGGTAAAGCCTAAGCTGGCAGGAGACAAACAAGGAAAGCGGCAAAGTTCTCTGACATTGAGAGTTTATCCGGGCGGCTGCCTTATCTCGCCGGCCAGACAGTTATCAAATGTGATGAAATCGTGGATTAATCCAGGTGGGACGCCGTGTGATCACAGGCATTGGTTATATTTTTAAGTGCTGACGAATGAAGAGCTTAAGGAAGGGGTTTTAAAAGGAAACCTATATCTGCTGCGGTCCGGCTCGGTGAATGCCGGCACTTGGAACGCAAACCACAGGCGAAATGGGCCAAGGGAAGTTCCCGTTATTGACAAACCACATCAAACGGTCCCGCTGGCTTCAAAACGCTCGGCACAAGTGCTGTTCCATCCCCGGAGACTTTCATTCTCAGCATAGCATACCTATCAATCCATGCTCTCTGATGACGCATGAGAGGATAGCAGCTTCAAAGACACACGGCGAATTTTATGAAAACAAGATTCAGAATAAGTCACACTAAGAATTTGAAAGGCTGATAATGATTTTTCTGTGCATGAAAAATCAATAAACCTTGCAAAGCCCTAGCCTAGTGGTTTGTGCCAGACCTGTAATGTCACCCTCAGATATTTGATTTTAAATGTTGACTTTTTATAGATACATACAGATAATTATATAAATTAAGAATTAGTGAATGCATTAATTAATAATAAATGAATAAATTATTAAATAAATGAACAAATAAATGACAAAATGACTATAATATACACCCACACAAATATTACTGCTGTCAAATAATTAATTAATTAATATATACATAAAACATATACAAAATATACACTTAAATTATATAAACAAAAATTTATAAAACAATATATTTTCAAAATATGCACTGCATGTGTGTGTATTAATATATATATAATAAATATACACTGTACATTTATAATTTTAACAAAAATTAATTTGTGTAAGTGTAGTGTAATAATTTATTAATTAAACTATATATTTACTTCTAAGAACAATCCTAAAATATGTAAATAAATAGACAAATAAAAATACAATAAATAAGAAAAGAGTGTATAGACATTAATAAATAAATTATATATAAATGTGTGTTTAATTTAATTTAATATAATTTTTTATTTAATTTTCTGTAAACACACACACACACAGTAGACATAGACTTATATACAATCCATATATTATTAATTTATTTTTTCATATATCTACTGTAACTTTCATGTCGAAAAAATTCTATCACTACAAAAATCATGTCTTAATCTTCTTTGCAGAGCAAATAGCTTTTTCTTCTTCTTGTTTTTGCTGTGGTCATGTGTTATTCATTCTAAGTTATGCACAAAAAATAGATAGATGACATTTAGCTGGTCTAAGGATGATGCAAGTTTAAATTTGGCTTGCAAAAATTCCTGTTTCCATTCTCCATTTCCCGTCCTCTCTCTCTCTCCTGCTCTAAATAAAAGTATTAAAACGTTCAAAAACACTCTTGATGTGAGATCCTTTGAGGTTTACGTTGGGGAGCAAACAAATAAGTGAATATAAACAGTGATATCCAAATATCCTAGAGGGTCCAGATATTCAAATGGTAGCAGGAGCAGGTGTGAAGTGTTCACAGGATATCAGGATATTCTCAAAGGAGGAGCGCGTGTGGAGGACTATAAATAAACGAGAACTCAGGATTCAGTGGATGCATGCTCTGAATGACGCTCAGGCGAGATGATTGCAAAGGAAATATGATGTGGTGCTAACCTTGGGGTTGGCACCTTATCCCGATTACTCTGCGGGTTAAGACGTAGAGAGCTGCAAAACAAACGGCCAGACAAAAAAAGAAAAAAAAGAAGCTTGGCCTAAATGTGAGATGAAAACATTACATGGGAGCCATGCTGATGATGGACAAGCGTTACAAATGCAAAACATACAATCACACACACACACACACACACACACACACACACACACACAAAGCCTTTTGTCTCTCACATTTCACATGTTCTCATGTTGTATTAATGTGTGTGTGTGTGTGTGTGTGTGTGCGTGTGCTTACATAGTCTTATTTAATTATCAAGTTTTCCATTTCAAATAAACTCAAATAAAATGAAAAATATTAAGCAGCACAGCTGTATAATACGAAATGTTTCTTGAGCAGCAATTCAGCATGATTTCAAAAGCATCACGTGACACTAAAGACTGGCTAAAATTCAGATTTGCTTCAATGATGCATCAACTTAAGATATGTGACCCTGGACAACAAAACCAGTCAATTTATGACCATTTTTTTTTATTATTATTGCTCATCTGAAAGTTAAATACATAAATAAGCTTTCCATTGATGTATGGTTTCTTATATTTGGCAGCAATATTTGAAAATATGGAATCTGAGGCTGCAAAATAATCCTAATAAAGTTGTCCAAATAAAGGTTTAATCTAATCATATTACTAGTCCAAAATGTTGTTTCTGGCAGGAAATGTATACAATATCATCAAACACGTATATTGTATACATTTCCTGCCAGAAACCACATTTTGGACTAGTAATATGATTAGATTAGAACTTTATTTATATCATCAAACACGATCCTTATGATTTTTGGCATAAAATAAAGATTTTTTTTGACCCATACAGTGCATTGCCACAAATATATCTGTGCTACTTGAGACCAGGGTCACATATAAATAGAACATTTTTAAATTGTAATTGTTAAAAAAAGTTTTTCATTTCAAATAAACTCAAATAAAAATATTAAGCAGCACAGCTGTATTTTAGAATAATAAGAAATTATTAAATTGTCATAAATCAATAAAAAAACATAAATACAATTTTAAGCATTAACCATAAAAAATACAGTAAAAACAGTAATATTGTGAAAATATTATTACAATTTAAAAATGTTCTATTTATATGTGACCCTGGAGCAAAAAAAAAAAAACAGTTTCAAGTAGCACAGATATATTTGTGGCAATGCACTGTATGGGTCAAAATTATTGATATTCCTTTTATGCATTTAAATTTTATGCATCTTTTATGCGAAAAAAGAAAACATTAAAAAAGACCCATCCCCAAACATCTGACTTTCTTAATATTTAATCCCATTTTCCCTCTTACACTCTGCAGCTATTTTGGGGAATTCTGCCTGTTTTTTCCTACCAAAATTAAAAAGCTTCCCATACCCACATGCCGAGGTGTATATACAAAAGATTGGCATCATTTTAAAGGACACCTTTTGAAATTACATAAAACACTGTTAAAATGGATTATACGTATTGTATATATTGTCTGTGTTATAATAAATTTTTATTTTATTTTTTCTAAACTGAAATTTGAAAGTGTATAGCTCAGGCCCTGAGTGCCTCAGATCCCTGCAGACAATTGTATTTGTTTCCAACACATGCCAGCAACCACAGGGAAAAGAAAATTTATTTCTATCACAATCTATGCAAGAGTTTTTTTATTCCAACTGAAGGGAAGAATTAAACCATTTTTGTACAATTTCCGCCTACACAAATTTCTCCCCACGTTTCAAGTCTCCCTAACAGGAGGGGTACATAGTGTAATTTATGTGTGAATAACTTTGTCACAGTAAAATAAATATCAAAGTGATTTATATCTGCATAAACTTAGAGATTCTAAGCTTTCAAATGGTACCACATTTGGGGTTATTGGTGCACACAAAGGGTTAAAAATTAAAGGCACAAGTTGAATATGTACATTTGAACCCTCCGGCGGGTCCACAGAGTTTAATTAAAGTGCATATTTCATATAATTCATTAAATGTGTTGCAAAGTGCAAAACACTGTATCAAGGACTGTCCAACAATGCTCAAACTGTTTCCAAAATGTAAAAAAAAAAAGTCTTCAAAGCTGGAATCACTGGTCCACAAAACAGAGCTGCACTCCTCTAGGTCCTATGTTCTCTTGCCCAGGCGGGACTGTCTCTGTAACAAAGGTTTCTTTGCAGCTCCTCATTCCCCTGCGAACCACTGATGCTCAAACATTTGATTAATACTTTGCTGAGCTGGTATTTTAGGAGCAGCTTAGGAACAGTATAGTTGGTTTTGCAGATGTTCAATTCTTAAATCCTGTTCTCTGATACCATCACCCTCCTTGTCCCGCCTGACTTCTCCGGTCCTCATGAGGGCCAATTACTTCTAATTAACTGATGCTTTTGGCAACAGCAGTGATGGCCACTCCCACAGCTTACATTAGTCTTGAAAAGATACCATAGTACTTTGATATGTGTTACT
The DNA here is from genome assembly GCA_032357475.1 of Enteromius thamalakanensis. Lineage (NCBI taxonomy): Eukaryota > Metazoa > Chordata > Actinopteri > Cypriniformes > Cyprinidae > Enteromius > Enteromius thamalakanensis. The sequence goes on from JAUCMT010000001.1 coordinate 22,083,911, forward strand.
GAATGATATTTTGGTATCAACTTGAGACCAAAATTGGATTGATCTACTTCACTTGTTATAAAGGGTGCTCAGAATTCTTCTATTTAAACACAAGTGTCTCAGTTACAGCGAGACATTTTCAATGCAGGCATTCAGTAAAGTTTTAAGCTGTGAAGCTTTTATTAATATTAAGCACTAACACACATTTTTCTGTTAAATACGGCTTTGATTTGGGATTACTTTTCAGGGTGGAATAATTACCAATTTATTTTATGTATTACGTGGAAAATACCAGATTTAGCAGCACAAATAAAGCATATAGAGTACAGTATGTGACCTGGGAGGACAGAACCAGTCACAAGGGTCACATTTTTGAATATAAGCTTTCAGTTGATGTAGGATTTGTGATAGGACAATACGAAAATTGAAAATTTGGAATCTGAGGGTGCAAAAAAATAAATAAATAAAATTACGGTTCAAATGAAGTTCTTAGCAATGCATATTATTAATAAAAAAATTAGTTTTGATATAATTATAGGAGGAAATGTACTAAATATTCTTATGAAACATGGTTTTTGGCATAAAAGAAAAGAAAAGAAAAGAAAAAACTAATAATAAAATATGACATATAGAGTCTATTACTGGCTATTGCTACAAATAAACCTGTGCTGCTTCTGGCTGTATTTGTGCTCCAGGGTTTCATATTTAATTAAAATGCAGTAAAACATTAATACTGTGAAATATAAACGCAATTAAAATATATGTTGTCTAATATATTTTTCAATTTAATAGATTTTTTTCGATGAAAAGCAAAATTTTTAGCATCATTACTCCTTTGTTTAGTGTCACATGATCCTTCAGAAATCGTGCTGATTTGCTGCTCAATAAATATTAATTATTACTATCAGTGCTATAAACAGTTGTGCTGCTTAATATTTTGGTTAAATCTGTTATGCACAGGATTCTTTAATTATCTCTTTAACCGTCTTTACGATCACTTTGATCAACTTACAAAAAAACAACAACATTCTCACCCCAAAGTTTTAAACTGATAGTATGTAATATCAGTTTTTATTATTCTATATTGCCTGTCCTCGTGTAACTAAAACTTGTGCTCTTTTTTAACCTGAGGCACAGGTCAAAACGATCTTCTGTGGTAATCCACATTATGCCACAAAAGCCGCTGATAGAGCTTAACTTGTATTGAACCCGCAACGTTCCTTTAAAATCCAGCTTTTAGAGACAGAATGAGAGAGAGATTACAGTCCAAGATGTCGTGGTGCCTTTTTCCTTCAGATATTTCACCGCACAAGATTTCACTCTCGCTGCGAGCAGCCACGCTTCCTCACGAAGGAACTTCATCAAAATTCATCCTCAGCTTGAGATCTTGTTAACTCTAGATGATTAGGGTGTTATGAGTGGGGAATCTAATTTCGGCTGCGCAAGGTTTAATCTTAATCACCAATTCAGCCCACGAAACCCAGGGCTGCCCCCTAAACCAGCTGTTCAGAGAAAGTCAAATATTGCGGCTTCATGTTCCTGTTATTGCGGTGTGAATGGAGCCAGAGATGACTGGCAAAACCTTTGACTGGATGAATATCTGAAAAGCATTTCGGAGCCGAGCACTTCACTTTCCCAGAGGAGTCTGTGTTCAGGGATACATTCATTACGGCCTTCATTCTCAATGTGTATCTTCACCCCGTATGATCACCGACCGGCCAAAACAAACCGCAGCAATTTCATCAAAGATGCGAGATGCAGCGATCCCGTAATCAGTCATGATGGAGCCCTCGACATCCCCCGCGCACTTTCTATTCTCTGCCAAAATTGCGAGTTCAACCGCTGGCAGCCTTGCCGTCTGTGATTGAGTATAGAACCGGTCGGTTCGCCGCCCATTGTGCACATTTATTTACTTCCAATTACCATTCTCAGCCGTACTCATATAATACAGTCAGTGTCAGGCGTACTCATATAATACAGTCTTTGTTGGGCGAAGAATACCAAATTCACAAAGGCGTACACCTCGGCCATGTGAAGTGTGAGAGACATTTGCACACATCCGCACACAGTCACACAAAGAAAACATTGCTTCATGTTACAAAATACGGTCAAAACAATGGAAATCTAGAAGCATCAGCGTTAGCTTTCGGGGCCCTTGGCATGCGGCCCCCAGAACAAACGGCGAAAGCAGCAGCTGGGCTATCAAGTGCACAAGCCATGCAGAGAATCTCGCATTTGTCAGGCTGCCCGCTAATATCGCCATGCATCACGGAATAGCCCATGAATCATCACTAGGCTGCTTCCATTTGGTGATACGGTCAAACATTCAGCTCAGAAGCATGCTGTATCATTTTTAGATTTGTAGCGAACATATGGAGGCTGATAAATGAAGCAGAAGATGATATTAATATGAGCAAGGGAAGCACATCCTCTGATTCCATGATAACGCAATAAAACGAGCTAATCCGTACTTGAAAACCATTATGTGATTAATGCGGTGTACAATTTGAGAGGCCTCATCACTTTTAGTGTGAGATGAATGTACTTTTCTTTTGGGAGCTCACATTACTGATCTGACACAAACCAAACTTAGGGCATCATGGGTAAAGCAATCCCAAAAAATCATACTTTAGCTTAAATAAAAATGGCAACAACAAAAATAAATAATAATGCTGTTGTTATTTGCATTTACATTTAATATTTACATATTACATTTAATAATAACAATGCAATCATTTTTAATACTTGCGTCAGGAAGTTATGGGTTATACAATCACTGTATTATCACTTATTGTTTTTAAATGCCTCAATACATGAGCAGACTTCCATGTCTTTTTTCAACCTCAAACTAGTCCTGCAGGAATGCGGTGCTGTTGCAGCAACTGCTTATTGTACCTTTTAATTATTCCAAATGACTGAACCACATAATATTGGGTGTCAAGACAAAGCAGACAACTGGCAGGTATTTTCTTAGTTAGCATGAAATTCAGAAGCATTATGTCCCGGGATGTAGTCTTGCTTATGTTCAGCCATGTGACCTGACCTTGCAGCTACCACTTCAGTGATGGCACTACAAGTCACCAGTTCATTCTACAATATGTGTTGGAATCAAATGGATCCTGTAAATGAGTAAGTAAAACATTTATGCCAAACTTAGGACAGAATATTGTCCATAGAGGTTTTGTTTAGTTTTGTTAAGCTAAGTCAAAAGTATTTCAAATATGGCAACTGGTGACTTGCTGTGCTGTTGTTAAGTGGCTAAAAGAAGGTTACAGCATCATGGAAGTCTAGAAGCACCCTTAGCTGGCCCCCCACAGCACTGTTCACCCCTAAAGCAGCAGTTACTCACGCTGGCACTGGCCCCAGGAGACACGTGTCCATCCCCAGCAGCAGTCGATGCGGGCGCCGTACCGACACAGCCCATTGGACGAGGACATCTGTCTGGGCCACCTGTCAGGACACAGTTTGATCAGACCTTGAGCAATCACTGCACAGAAATCAGTTACACGGGAATAACACCGTCAAAGAATTACTATCAAGTCAATTTATTGAGTCAGTGTAGCTATTGACCTTATAAGATGATCTACTGAAATAAATTAAATGTATTTTTAATTTTAAAGTGCCCTATTATGGATTTTGAATTGTTTACGCAGTGTGTAACGAAGCTATAAGTGTATGAAAGCATCCAGCAGTCGATTGAAATGAGTCATTTTTATAACGAATACCAAGCTGTTTCATGTTGACGTCAAAATGAAACATTAACATATTGCCGGCCCACTTGTTTGCCTTGCTTTGAATGAAAATGCAGATTCATTCTTCACCACTAGGTGCCGCTTTTGGAGAAGTTAAAATAGCGGTTTCCCGGGTAGTGCTGTACACAATGCAGCACTCAGCTCACAAAAGGACATATACGGGCGTATTACAAAAGACATATACGGGCATATTAGTTGGAGGACAGGTTGAACTTGAACTTACAATGGACATAACATTTGTAACAGCATTTGTTATTTTTGTTATTAAATTATTGACAATTAACCTTATTAATGAAAAGTGTACGATTTCCAGTAGATAGCAGTGCTGTTATACTAAACTATAGGTCTTTCTAACATTATCACCACAAATTAAACTGAGAAACAAGTATCTTTAAAGTCGATTTTACATAAAATCTTAATAAGCCCAATTATACATGTATATATATTTAAAAACTTTACTAAATTAGCCAGTTAAAATGAAAAATGCCACGAATCCCCAAAAACTACACAACTTGTAAAAATATTATTAAAATGTGTTATGCTACACACACAAAAAATGAAACGATTACAAAATCGCAGATCTTTGGAACTCCAGACATTTTACCATTTTAAACTAAACTAGGCCAACCTAAAATTTGTTTTAAATGTTTACATAATCTGGTTTAATATTCTCATCATTCATTACATAGTTTTACCAATGTCTTTGTCTCGTTTTTCTTATTCTTCTTCTCTTTCTTTCTTCTTTGGGCAGCAGAGGGCTTCGTCTTTTTGACATTATGGTAGATGTTCACTGATAAATTGTCACTATCAGGTAACTGATGCATGTAAAAGTGTCTGCACAAGGAAAGATAGACTATGCGTCGAGTTGGGAGAGCAATAAAATAGTTATTTTTTGTGGAAAATCTCTCTCTCTTTGTAATTAAAAAATTAGTTGTAAAATAAAAACAAAAAACATTTACAATATAAAAAAGTAAAAATGTTAAAAATAAATTATATTTGAAATATAACCAACTCAGTTAATTTGTTTTTTTTTGTCTTCTCTGTTTTAAATACAGCCATGCGTATTAAGTAGAAGTTTAATTTTAGGCTGTGTGCTGTGCTTTCCCTGTATCTATTACCCATGATCCATTTACATTACGTCATTTGACCTGTGTTCATTCCCTTTTGCTTATTTTCACAGACCTTAAAAGGTTTTACTTCTTCACAAAAACATTTGGAGCGGTGCTGGTGGAAAAAAAGAAATCAGTAATCCTGGTGTGTGCTGCCAAGAAACTCTCAGATTCAAAAGCACTTCAGCTGTACCTTTATTTTCCATTTTATGGGAAATCCGTTTTAAACAGCCTTTCACTGTTGTTCCCAAGAACTATGTTTTCCAATAATCTGTCTCGTTCGCTCACATTGTTAGGTCATGTAACATATCTTGTTCTAAGAACATCATTCTTATTTTCTATAACTTCCCTCTAGCTATAGGCAGCAGGAGCACAGACAGACTTATCAGTGCTCTGTGTGTGCATCCAGCATCAACATACGAGAACATCTGCCTTTGGTGTGGTACAGCACAATGATAACTCACAGTTGTCTTATCTGCAGCACCTGTGTCACTGAGTACAACGGAAGCTTTGTGAATATAGATAAAACCTCACTGGCTGACTGATGCAATGGATAAGACAACAGGAATAATAGAAGTAACCTCATGACTTGCAAATGTGCTAGAATGTGCCAAATTCACAGCTGCAGGCACACAGACAGATAGACAGACAGACAGAGACAGACACACAGATACAGACAGGCAGATAGAGAGAGACACAGACAGTCAGAGACAGAGACACACAGACAGACACACACACAGATACAGACAGGCAGATAGAGAGAGACACAGACACACAGAGACAGACAGACAGACACACACACAGACATACACACACAGACACACAGAGACAGACAGGCAGATAGAGAGAGACACACAGATACAGACAGGCAGATAGAGAGAGACACAGACAGTCAGAGACAGACACACACAGACAGACAGACACACAGATACAGACAGGCAGATAGAGAGAGACACAGACAGTCAGAGACAGACACACAGAT
>JAUCMT010000001.1:22099678-22122113 GCA_032357475.1 Enteromius thamalakanensis
TATAACATTTTGGATGTGAAAACTTTTTTTTTAATCTAGATGTTTTTCTTAGTATAAAATAAACACACACACACTTAGATACCCCTGACACCCCTTAAACACACATATACATACATTGTATGTGTGTATGTATGTGCAAACCCTTGCTACCCTCAATAGGTCCGGTGAAGAAAAAGCAAGAAATAACAGCAGTCGGGAAAACTGTTTACGGGCTTCGTGTAAAAGCAGCTGTTTCTACAGACACTTAGCTGTACGTGATGAACCAGAGAAGATTCAAAGCTTTATGACAAAAACATTGGCCGGGAATAAGTGTACAGACGAAATCTGGGTTGTGTTTAGCCTAGTCAGCTGAAAAGGTCCACTTTCACACCAAACTGACTTTGAGCCAGTGACCTTGTCTTGTAGCACTTGGCTTCATGTCGGGTTTGGCAGTGTCCTTCAAGGAGTCCATAAAAACTCAACAGGCGCTGTAACCAACAGTCTGCTAGGAGGAGGATGGGTTCAGAAAACCCCGGCCTGAGTAATAAAAACAGCACCTGGGTGAAAAATCTGATTTAAATAAACCACTTGGTTCAGTCAGCACTTCTTCTGGCCCAGAGACAGTAGTATTAAAGAGGGCAAAAACTCCTACGCAGTTTTGTCTGTAGAACTGCAAACCAACCGTAGTCTTTTCTCCTCAATTCTCCCTCCTGTCTAAAGAAAACAACGTTCCCCCTCTGAACAACAAAAAAAGCTCCAGGTGAAGGCAGGGGACAGGAGAAGGGCGAAGGCTGGTGTTCCAGCAGAGGCCGTGAGTGGGGTCTGCCCACATCTGAGGAGTGCTGGGACGAGAGCCCGGGAACGACGTGCTCCTGCAAAGCCTGAGCTGCAAGCCAGGGCGGCACTATCAAAGAGCAGCACAATGACTGCTTCAAAGGCCTCGCCACCGCTCGCAGTCAGCATTGTGGAGGAGGGGGGTTCCGCCTGCTTTCACAATGGGAGCCAGATTTACTCCCTAGGAGAGGAACTCCAGCAAAGTGCAGACGACGGCTGGGGCGTGAAAGAGCTAGAAAGAGAACAGAGGAAACGTAGTAGACGCCGCACAGTCCTCTGCCGCTCGCCAAAACCGAAAGATCTGATGGGGGCGATTGTGATTGGTGTATTAAACCCAGCCGCTCCCGCGAGTTTGAGTTCCCTACACCTACAGACCAGGCAAAAACTCCCAGACTCTTTTTATAGCACTGTGGAGTCTCCTGGCAGCAGTGCATGGAAGGAAACCTCTGGGTTTCCGCTGCCCTCAGTAATATTAACCAGTTTATCATGAGCGACTCGTACTCTTTTCCAGTGTTTAGAGTCATGCAGAATTGAACCGAGAATGCCTTTTGAAATTCCAACCCAGTCCATGAAGATAGGTAGCAAACAAGATGCAGATCAATTGCAATTCTGATTTAAATGAGAGGAAATAAACATTTAATTTAAATTAAAAGAATTGCATAACATTTATTTCTTACTAGAAAAGCTGTTTTGAAAGTAGATAGACAGGTAATTGTTTTTTACTTGTTACATTTATTGTATTTTTTGCTTATTAAATGTGTAATTTTTATTTTTTCCCAAAAGTTAAATATTAATATTGAAAAAACAAAACAGAAAAAACATTTTTTATTGACCTTACAGACAGACATGACTTGGTAAATATGTTTTCTATATCAGATTTATTAAATTACGTTGGTTGTTTACATTATTTAGCAGATGATTTTATCCAAACTGAATTAAAAATGATGACAAGAGAAGCAAATCAAATCCATAAAACAAAAGAGATTTATTTGAAGTCTAGTTTAGTACACATAGCAAGCTTTTTAGTGGAAAAGTTGATAAAGTAGAAAAATAATGCAGAACACTAGTGTAAAAGGGATTTTTAATAAATAAAAAAATACTAAAATAATAGAAAAAAAGAACATTAATGTTATAGGGTCATTTTTTATAATAAATAAAAATAAACAATATATAGAAAATAGAGAATGTATAGTATCTTTGTCAAAACCATCCATTTTCCATTTTTCTTTCTTTAATAAACAATGTCTTTGAACTCAAACTTCACTTCTACTTCCTTTTGGCTGTGACCAATTCAATTCAAATTAAACTCATTAACTGAAAGGGCACAAATTCTATACCCAACCCTGACTCTTTCTAGGTACAAGTTTTTACCAAACCCCAGGTCAGGTCCAAACATTTTCCATCCAAACCCGTCAAAGCAACCCAAAGCACACAGTTCCAGCCCACTTCAAATGAACAGATTTTTTAGACACAAAGGCCATCAGTTATTCTGCCATTCATAGAGCAGAGGCAGTGTGGACATTAAGAAGAGACAAGGCCCTCTCATCGCCACACAAGGGACTTTTAGTTTCTCTCTCAGGCTTTTTTTATCAAAGGCTGACATCTGACTTCTGTCCTCACTCATCACAGACAGAGCTGGGTAAAGACGATCCGATTCGGGCACAGCTGCTCGACAGCACTTTCTTCACAGAGCAGGCCATGAACTCGCACCTCCGACGGTTTCCCACACTGCCCCACTAATGTCGACCTCTGGAACACTGAAAGCTTTCAAACCTCCGCTCGACCACTCCCAAAAGTACGGTAAACCTCGTATTGGGCCTGCCAACAACATCAAACTTGGGGCAAAGAATGCAGTCCCTATAAAAAATAAATAAAACGCTGCAATGTCAATGTCCAGGTGGCAACAAAGCAGCAAGCTGAAATGTGCCAGACTTGGGTGACTCACAACCTTGGCTTCTTTCAATGACTAAGACTACATCTTCAGAGCCAGCTTTCATTAAAAGACCACCATTGTTACATGGCTTTCCCCGTTCCCAATGAAAAAAATACGCAGTGGCCAAAAAGTAACAGCCCGGAGGGCATGTATGCCTCGGCTCAGATAACAATCTCAAAGTCTGCAAATCACAAGGGTTAGTCAGACAAAAGCTCTCACAGCTAAATCTGACAAACACACACAGTTGAGAACAAGAGGAGGATGTGGAAATGCTGTACGAACAGGGAAAGTGGGATGTGTGAGGAAGAAAAGTCTAGAACTTGAAATTAATCCAATGTACATTTCTATTTTGTGGATTGTGTGTCATAAGGCATGTAAAAATAAGATGTAACCTGCCCTTCATAACTAAAATAAAATGGTGAAAACACCCAAGGAATTAACTCAAGAAAAATCCCCTTGTTTTCATTTCAAAACCAAGAGGAATCTTGAAATGCCTTGCTTATTACATAACGTCTGTCAAATAAGTATCATGGTTTCCACTAAAATATTCAGCAATACAAATGTTAAAACTCTTATTGAGCACCAAATCGTATGTGACCCTGGACCACAAAACCAGTTTTAAGTGGCTGGGGTATATTTGTAGCAATAGCCAAAAATACATTGGATCAAAATTATTGTTTTTTTTTTTTGCCAAAAATCCTAAGGATAGTAAATAAAGATCATGTTCCATGAAGGTATTTAGTCAGTTTCTTACCGAAAATATATTAAAACTTAATTTTTGATTAGTAATATGCATTGATAAGATCATCGTTTGAAAAACTTTAAAGGTGATTTTCTCAGCATTTAGATTTTTCTGTACGCTCAGATTCCAGATTTTCATAGAGTTGTATCTCGGTCAAATATTGTCCTATCCATCTAAATCATACATTAATGAGAAGCTTATTTATTCAGCTATCAGATCATGTATAAATCTCAATTTCGGAAATGTTGTCCAGGGTCACATATTATAATTATTTTTGAAGAATCATGTGACACTGAAGACTACATTGTTCAATATATTCAAAAGAGAAGATTTCAAATTTCAAATATTAAATAATATAAATAATAATCATTTTAGACTTAAAATGGCCCCCCAAACTTTTAAATTGTAGTGTATATTTAATACAAGCATATATATTGTCTAAATGTAATATTTAAAAACGCACTAAAAAACATTTTCAGGGTCTTACTATTGGATAATTTAACTGACAATGCTTGTTTGTACTGTTGTATGCTATCCAATCAATCACCAAAAAAATACTATCACACTTTTTCTGTGTGTTTTTAAAATATGCATGCTCTATAATTTAAAAATGAATAAATATTAAATGAATTTGATGTTTCTCGGCCTGCCGGATATGCAGAAATTGACACGCAGTGGCAACATTCTCTAGCTTATGTATATTATTATGTTAAAGTAAATTTCAATTAGATATTTAAACTAGAAATTATACATTTAACTATATTTTTTTCACTATTGTCTGTTATGATCCTATCCTTTACTAATTTTTTTTGGTAAATATATGTTAACTATTAAATTGCACACTGTATAATCTGGAAGGCATATACATATAAAAGACAAATGTGATGTTTCTCAGTTTGTCGGACCTGCATAAATTGACAAGCGGTGGCAATTCTTTCAGTTTTATGCATGTTAGTTTAAAGCTGCCACGATGAATCAGTTGAGGCGTCCATTCGCAGTTCGCTTGGCACCACTAATTATTGGATCGAAGATAGAGCGCCTTTTAGCTGCGTTTTCAAAGCTATTGCAGCCCACAGAAAAAAAAAGAAAAAGGGAAAGAGTGCGAAACAGTCCAATTTGTGTGTTCGGCAGCCACAGGGTAGAGAACTGATCAACCGTAAAACCTTTGTCTTGTAGGTTTTGACCAGATTTGTCACATCTGCGCAGCTTTCATGGCAAAAAGCAGCAGAATTACAGGATGTGGGGGGGCTTAATAAGACCAGGAGAACATATATGTTTTCCCTTCCTTGCATGCTGAAATTTGTCGTAGACTTCCACCTGAGACGATTCTCTTCTTTGTTCAGAGAACCAACTTCTTTCAGGCCAGTTGCTAGTTTAATCGCCCGAAAATTAAAAAGCACAGCACAAGCCAAATATGCTGGCAAGGGCTTCGTTCATTCACAGGGTTGGCTAGATAACACATGGGGGCCATATGGGTGAATGCTAAAAGAGTTAGCTTACATCTGGGTCGACTCTTTCAATACCATCCCAGTTTCCAAATGTTCTCGAAAAACCGAAAAAAGCCCCGGTCCGACATGGCTGTGAGCCACAGGATTGTATGTGGATGCTGCATGCCAGATATTAAAGATGGAAGAAATGAATGAGGGGAAAAACCTGATAGTGTGGACTTGGTGTTCTGAGTCGAGATTACGCTGTTCTGTGATCTTTCAAACAAACGGTATGCTTGCAAACTGTCCTTGATAAAAAGCACCGGCCTTTTGAAAATACTAACCCGCCACCCAATACCACAAGCCACACATCAGTCTACAGGAAAAGGGATGTAATGGAGTCCTTAAACAGAGTTAGGAAAGAAAAATGACTTGGTCACAACAATTCATCAGCGTGTTCAGAAAAGGAAACCCTGTAATGTTAGCACACACACAAACTGGCATGATGCAAACAACAGCTTTTGCAATACAACAGTGGATGGTTGATCGGTGAACTCAAAGTGGGCCTTTAGGATTAGTCTCATGTTTTTCTGATTGCTAAGAAGCACACTAGAAAATAGGGAGTTTACCACATCATGACTCAATTAGACCAGAGGTATGGAAGAGGCTCTTACCATTGTTCAGATGTACGCCGTTTTCATTCTCTGGCCTGTACCTGCAGGAAATCGTAGCTTTTAATTACCAGGATGTGCCTCCAAAAAACACCTAAGTCCATCTCTGGTCTTAGTTGTCAATGTAGAGCCAACAAACTGTTTGCTGGCATAGTTAACACATTAACATTGGTCATTAAAGGAACAGCTCATCCAATAATGACAATCAAGTCATCATTTACTCATTCTCATGTTTTTTCGATGTTTACTTTTCTTTCTTTCATTGAACAGAAAGGGAGAGATTCTCGATAATGCACTGAACGAATCATTCAGGTTAATTCTTGGGAATTGGATTAAACCGAATATAAAAGTTTGCTCACAAATGAGTCATATGGATACTTTAAGGAGTTTTAGTAGCTTGCACAGATCTTGTAGGCTACTCATTCTTCAAAAAAATGAACCTTTCATGTTCTTTAAAAGAAAAAAACCCAAAACAACTCATATCTGTTTGGAAAAACATGAGTTAGTGTAAATGAAGCCAGAATTTTTGTGTGAACTATTCCTTAAAATTGGCCATCATAAACAGTTCTAAATTAAAATCGCCAAATAAACATTGAATTGTTAAATGTACAAGCACACATAACTAATGCATTTATAAAAGGGCAAATAGAAAAGTTAGCAGCACGGACTGACGCAGGTGGACTTAAAAACAGACTAATCCTAAAGACTTAATTGTGAGGGGAAGATGGAAAGATGGTGGGGAGGGTGTACTGTTTGTAATGTTGCAGAATTTACAGATTAAAGAAACATACAGAACAGTAAAACCGCAGACTTGTGGATTTTTTTAGGCAACCAACAAAGATTTCAATTCATGAATGACTAAAATAACAGCCTTTTATGATTGATACTGACTGTGTGAAAGCGTACTGAGAATGCAGTATACCAACATTATCCACTTTACCACCATATTCATAAACTAAGTTAGTGCGTACTTTAATGAAACAGGACAAACTATTTCTGGGATAGGAGGTTTAGAAGTCTTACCTGATGCAGGTTCCTGGATCTTTTCCCTCTTCCGCTTCTTTTTTTTCCCCTATAAAATGGCCAAAGGAATATTTAAACCGGCATCACAAAAACATGGTTCATATTTCTGTTATGCATGGAGTGAATAAAACAAAATTAAATTAAATTAAATAGAATACTCATTCCTACTTCTGGATGGCATGAACAAAAGAAAAAAAAAAGAAATAAAATAAAATTATTCTGAATTGCATGATCACATCAAAATAAATAAATAAATAAATAAATGGGGGGGGGGGGGGATGAATGAAATGAAATAAAATAATAAATACAAATAAAATAATTAAATTAATATTAAACAAAATAAAATACTTCTTCCTCCTAGATTACATGATCACATCACCAAAATTAAATTAAATTAAATAGAATAGAATACTCATTCCTACTTCTGGATAGCATGAACAAAAAAAGAAAAAAAAAAGAAATAAAATTATTCTGGATTGCATGATCACATCAAAATAAAAAAATAAAAAATGTAATTAAATAAAAAAAAACTAAATTAAATTAAAATAATACAATAATTAAATAATAAAATAAAATACTCCTTTCTGCTGGATTGCATGATCACATCACCAAAATTAAATTCAATTCAATTAAATTAAATGTTATTACATTTTATTTAATAAAATAAAAAAAAATAAAAAAAATGTATTTAATAAAATAAAATAAAGTAAAATATCTAAAACTCTGGATTGCATGGCCTAATCACCAATCAGAAAGTTAAACAAGAATAAAACATGCCCCTGCTCCAATCGACACGACAAACACTCCTCTAGAGTGAGAAGTCTGGACTGCTTTAGGATTTGTAGCTTACCCAAAATCCCCTGGCAGGATGACTATAGGTATAGATAGCGCCGCACTGTCATTTTGCGGTCCAATATGAGCCACGCTTTGGTTGCCTGCTGTAAAGTCTGATAATCCACTTATTCAGTCACTAATCTGTGTATTCTAGCCCTGGCTGACAGAACCAAGAAGCCCAGAGCAGTAGAAACGTCTATGACAGAGCAGGGATACGCTCAGAATCCTTAGCACTATTAAATACAAGTGTGCTCCCACCACTAATATATAAGTGGAGATGAAAGTTCATCTGTCTTTGAAGTGTTTCATTTCAGCCCTGTTGCCTTTCCATTTGGTGATTAGTGTGAAAGCCAGGTTTTAGTTTTAGCAGCACATCCTGGCACTTCATATTGAGTGAGGTTTATGCCGTTTAAAACTTAGGCATCCAAAGTTGTCATCAGAACATAAATTTTGGATGTGAATTCTACAAGCTAACTGCCTTGATATCTGACACATTTGTATAAACTAAAGGAATAATTGTATAAACTTAATAACATTGAGTAAATGGTTAGCAATATGTCTCTTCTGGGAAGCCTTTAGTTTGCGAGAGCTTGTAAGTGACACTCTGAAGGCAGCTAGAAGCAGCTTGTAATGGACATTCACACCTCATAATAGATTGCTTATAATAAGATGGAATTGATTCATTCATGTACCATAAGCAGAACAGAAACTGAACAGTTTTCTACAATTTCTTGAGTGTACCTCATTTACGACTGTGCAAGTCGTTCATAAAAATCATTCTTGTGAAACTTTTGATGTCACATTTGTACATTTTACACAAATTTGTTCCACTTCTGTTTCATGAATAAGTCATAGAACTATTCTTGCATAAATTGGTACAATGCAACAATTTGTGCAAGAATGTTTTTACAAACAGTTTACACGAATTCAATCTGCTCTGATTTCTCACGCATGTTTACGACACTTCAGAACAAATTCATGTAAATCAGTCATAAAACCAAAGTATGATTTTCAATGCAATAATTTACACAAGAACGTTTTTAGAAACTATTTACAGAAACTTAGTCTGTTTGTATTTCAGAAACTCTTCTATGAAACCCAAGCAGAATAAACAAATTGGATGCAAAATTATTCAATGCGATAATTTAAGATTTTACTAGCCATTTGTGCATCTAATCTTTGCTGCTAATGTTTCATGAATGAAATGTTTCATATATTTAATAAACAAATATAAACAGAATAGTTCTTCCAAACATTGTGTCGTCATTTATTCACCTTAAAGTTGCTCCAAACGTTTATTTTCTGCTTTACACAAAATATGATATTTAAAAAAATCAACTGTTTAGTTACCAGCATTCTTCAAAATATCTTATTTTTATGTTTATTTAAATAGTAAATTATGACAGAATTGACATTTTTTAATGAACGGCCCCTTTAAATCAAGTATTAGAAAATTGGCATCTAACTTGTAAATATTTTGTTCTATAACTTGTAGTATCCTTCATTCCCATCAGACTTCACGTGAATACCCCTTTAGTCTTTTCTGACATAACCTCACATTCATTTTACAACATATTTTTATAATGTAAACATTTGGACTACTGAGCAAACAGCAGTATGCATATATTTTCACTTTTAAAGACAAGCATTATATTTACTCTCATGCAATCAACACATGACACAACTCTCACTCTCAGGCAGTGTGTTAATGTGGACACTTACATAATTGTCTCTGGCAGACCATCCTGGGTAAAGCTGCATATGGAGCTGCCGTTCCTTGCGGGCTAATTCGTAATACTTAGCTTGCTCTTCCCGAGATAAAGCATGCCACTGTTCGGTGCAGAGGGAGATTAGAGAGAGGGGGGGGAGAAAGTAGTCAATTACTGACATGCACTTTTAAGTTCCTTCCAAAGAGACGCGTGCTGGCGTTTGGCTAAAAATCCTTGTTAACTCTCAAACGTTGCGTGTGTGTGGGTAAATGTGTGCGAGTGCATGTGCACGCGTGCCTGGGGGTGGAATGGAACATGATGAAGAGATTAACATATGCAGCGATGAGAGAAAGGAAGGAGAAAAAAAAAAACACGAAACTTTGATTTCATATCAAAACACTGGTTCCAATTTAGCGGCGCTTTACTTCAAACCATGTCAGGGTGCAATTACCCCACACTGCAGCAAAACGGTCCTTTGCTGTGGCTAGCCGCCTCGAACCGCAGAGGCTTTGGTTAAAGCATTAAATATGTTTAACGGTTCCTCTTTTTCCCACCAATTCCAAAACGGAGCGTTAAAAATGCTACCTGCCCGGATTTCTGATTTCTGTCAGTTTGTGTGTACTTGTAAAATTGAGTTGCTAACTACTATAGACCCCTTTGTGAAGGAGGCCACGTGGTTGGAGAGATAGATACGTACCCTCCGCCCGAGGATCTGATTGATCGCGGCGCTCTCCTTCAGCGTGCATTCGGCCACCACATTGGCACGCATCTCTTTCATATACAGCATGAAAGCATTTAGAGGTTTCTTGATGTGAGGTCTTTTGGGCTCCTGCTCCTTTCTCTGCTCGTGCTGAGATTTCCTGGGAGAAAGAAGAATTATTAAGTGATACAGGGAAATACAAAGGGGAAAAATGCTCAGAGGGTGGTGCAAAAGCGGCTGCCACAGTGACGCCATGGAGTGTGAGAGCGCCGAATGTCTGATTCCAGCCGCCAGTCGGAGGCTGCATGAGAGAACAATCTGGGAGCCAGGGCCGAAAAGCTAGCAGCGGCTTTTAATTATGTCCAGTTGGGTGCTTTCATGCAAAGAGATTACTTCACCAGTAATGGCAACCAAACCTTCCTATTCCCTCCAACTCTGACTCCCAAGCCCTACAACTCCCAGTATTTCACTCCCATTGAATCAAGCCGACTGCATGGCTCATAACGGTCAAAATTATTATTTATATGCAGCAGATACTTCATGTTATGGCTGATAACAGATAAATGGACGATGATAACTTTGAAGTAAAAAACAAAAAATAAATATAAACAAATGGAACATGCACAGATTAATGAATGATAAGACCTATCATTTGCATTTAGAAGATATATTTGTATTTAATGCCTAATTTAAATTTACAACATTGTAATGTATACTGTAGTATGAATAAATAGATATTCATTTTGAAATTTACTAAAGATTGCATTTATTAGTGTTATTAAAATGATTAATAATTATTTAATCAAAAATGAGCACAAATAAATTTGGAGTAGCAGCCTAATAATCCCAAATAATGATAGCGAGGGTAAATATATTTGCTGTGAGGGAACATTTAGCACATATTGCATTTTAAGCATGCTCTAGAATGCTAGCCGCTGATTAAATGGGATACTCACATGTGCATCAGGTCTGTGTCGTGCTGTGGTTCGTGTTTCACCTGCGGGTTGACAATGGCGGGATGGGGGATTCCCGTGGCATGTGGTCCAGGAGGGCCTGGTACCATGTGATGAGAGAACCTGAGATTGTAATAATGTGTGTGGGTTAATGCATCGTTCACTATCCACATTATTAGTTATGTCATGTTATTTTAAAATAAAAAAATAAATAAAAAACAAAAATTAAATTAAATTAAATTAAATTAAATGAAATTAAATGAAATTAAATGAAATTAAATGAAATTAAATTAAATTAAATTAAATTAAATTAAATTAAATTAAATTAAATTAAATTAAATTAAATTAAAAATTAAATTAAATTACATTTTTTTATATAATATAACATAATACACTTATGGAGCTAATTTTATTTTATTTCAACTTCACTCAGGTGGCTCAGATATAACCTGATCTGCTGATGAGCACTCAAACCCATTTGTTTCACGCTTGTCAACCAAAAACATTCTCTTAATTGTAACCGTTTGGCCACTCACCATCCCAGTGGAGGGGTCATCTGTCCAACTCCCCCTGGGGAGAGAGGGTAGAAATTGGGAATGTCCGGTCCAGGATGATGCCTGGGCATACCTGCATCCAGAATTCAAGAAGGAGCGGATGAGAAAACAACATTGGCGCGTGTTTAGTGTGAGACAGACACATCTGGAGAGCAGCAGTGTGGCATCACAGTTGGGCCCTATGGTCCGGTGCGGTGCTTAAGCGGATCACGGGATAATTAGGAATACTTTTGCGCTGTTCTAATAAGCCCCGCTGATATGATTCACGCTGCTTATGGATGTCAGTTGGCCTGCGGTACTAAGCTTCTCAACTTCACTCCAAACACACGCGTGCACGCTCTCGCATACGCACATTTGCACCAAGGTCAAGGCTGTGTTTGTGTATAAAGACTTAAAATCGAGGGAAGAAGTGAAGTAAGGCCCTAGGGCTAAATTTAACTGTCAAAGGGGCGTCAGTGTACAACAACAAAGCCCTAGGGATATATACACAAACAGCAAGAACATGCAGTTTAAAAACAACCCCTGCATCTCCAACTCATAATTTTTCCCTCCATTGTAAAACATGTACAGAAAAGAAGTTAAATGGGTATTGAATTACCGCGTTAACTACTGGCTAACATCATTTTCTCCTCCTGCACAGCCTAGGTGACCTCAGCGGAAAAGAGAAATCATTTCAGAGGCCGGGTCTGATGAAAGATTTCTAGACAAACATTTGTTTTTCTTTGAAATAATATACACAGTAGAACCAGGAATGTGTATTTAAGATGTAAACAAGGTCTATTTGGATTTTATGTCGACTTTCCACACTAAGTGATGTGAAATCTTGAAAAAGCTGCTCTCAAACAAGTGTTTTATTTTCAATTCCGCCCTCAGCGTATTATGTCTGATGAATAAGTGACTCCATGTTTGTGTTTGAAAACAGAGCAAGTTTTGGATCATTGGCCAATCTGCTGGTGGCGTGGGGCCTCATTCAGGCTATTTATATCTCTCCAGACCTCCTCCGCTTCATCACATCCTGTCTGCCCGCTCCCTCGCCAGTCGCCACAGAGCTGAGCGCTAGCCGGAAGGAGCACATATGGAGTTGGGTTCGCGTGCAACAACGCCTGCCAAAAGCCTCCCCGCCCTCTTTTAAACTTTAACCCCACCTCTTTTAACTGACTTGAGGGAAATAAGATTCTAGTGAGAATGAGCTGTCCAAGTATATAGCTAACGTCTCTTCGGATCAGTGATAATAGAGAAAGAGTGCTTAAAAATGCAAGGAAATAATGTTAAAACAATTAAAAAGGACAAATTCACCAAAAATAAACATTCTGTCAGCCTCATGTCTATCTGAACTGGCATTTAATTCTTCTGTGGAGCAGAAAATAATATATTTTTGGAGAATGCTGGAAACCAAGCAATTTTCGGTTACCATTGACTTCCATTGTATTGACAAAAAAACCACTGAGATTTCTGAAAACATCTTATAATGTGTTTCACAGACAAAAAGTCATAAAGGTTTGGAAATAAATGAGGGTGTAATAAAATGACATTTTTAATTTTTGGGGTGAAAACATGGAAAAGAATACTAATTTACATTTTGACCTATGCTGTATACTTCCACCAATAAATAAAAACAAATAAGTGCTTTTTATCTCACCAATCGGACTTTTCGTCTGCCAATGGAAAGTTCACAATTGTGATTTTATATCTTACAATTCTGAGAAAAAAGTTAGAATTGTTAGATATAAAATCAAAATTGTAAGATTTAGGCCCAGTTTCACGGACAGGGCTTAGAAGAAGCCAGATTAAGATCAGGCCAAATTAAGGTCAATTATGACATTTACGTCATTAATTTTATTTACAACATTTTTTTTTAACGTGCTTAGGACAAAAACATTACTGGTGTGCATCCAGAGACAAAACGAAGGCACTGATATATTTTAAGATCAATCAGTGCAAGTTTCTGTCAGTTGAAACAGCTCAGACTTACATTTTAGTCTAGGACTAGACTTAAGCATTGTCTGTGAAACCAAGTGTAAATAGAAGTAAGAAGTGTCTGATATAAACTCACAATTGCAAGTATTTCTCTTGCAATTCATACTACATAAAACTCACATTTGTGAGATAAAAAGTTAATTGTGTCATGTAAACTCACAATTGTGAAAAATCAGTCAGATTTGCTTGATAAACTCGCACTTGTGAGAGAGAACCCCTCAAAATCGGACTTTATAACTCACAATTGCAAGTTTATTTCTCACAATCCTGAGGAAAAAAGTCATAATTAATAATTCATATCACACAATTGTGAATATAAAGCCAGAATTGCTAGATAAGGGCCCGGTTTCACAAATGGGGCTTAGCTTAAGCCAGGACTAGGCATTAGTTTAATTAAGGTATTTAAGCAACTTTTACAAAAATGCCTTATAAGAAAATATTACAGGTCTGCGTCACATCAGGTGTGCAACACAGAACAGAGACACTGACATGTTTTAAGATATGTGAAAGCAAGATATTTTCATCTGAGACAGCTCAAACACGCAGTTTAGTCTGGGACTAGCTTAAGCCTTGTCTGTGAAACTGGGGAATAAAGTCACAATTCTGACTTAATTGCTACTTTATACCTCACAATTATGACTTTATAACTTGCAACTGCGAGTTTTTTTATACCTCACAATATCTGTGTTCTGACTAATGGCAGTGTCATTGTGATTTTAAACGGCTTTAATAGTTTGTAATGCACACGTTGTGCAGTTTGCATGCGTTTACCTTGCTTGACGTTGACGTCCTGTGGGTGGTGTCCCGAGTGTGGGCCGGGGGCGAAGTGCTCGTCACTGTATGTGATCAGAGGGGTGAGGGGGTGAACCGCATGGGACGGCTGAACCACCGGCACCTTATTTGACTGCAAAACAAAGTAGGGAAAAACTCATATCAAACATGACAGAGGCATTCAGAATCAAACGTGCAATGAGCCACCGAAGTTGATGAGTGGATTGTGTACTGCAGGATTTTGGGGCAGAACCGAATGAATAAAGAAGGGGGTTGGGAGAGACAGAGCGTGGGTTAGAGGAGGAGAGAATGAGAAACATAGAGGGAGGGAGGGAACGCCACAGGGCAGAGGCAGACCAGAGGTCTCGAGGCTGAAGATCAAAGGGAATCATTAGCCAGTGAATAAGGGAGTTCATTACAGAGCCCCGACCGTCTGCGGTGGAACTAAGCAGGGTTAATCACGTCAGCAGCGGACTCAACACACACACATCTGAGCTGACTCACAAAGCAATGCTCAGCACACCACAAAAGCACATCAAGTACACAGTGTTCAAGAACATGTAGCAATTTTTTAGATAATTGGTAAGCTTCTTGTTTACCTGGCCTACAGATGATCTATTTCTGTCTTGTGACAAAAATACTGACTTTAGAAAGATATGAACACAATGTCATAATTGCCAAACTTTGCATTTTCATTTAGCCTAAAGTCAAATGTGGGGGCTTTGGATCAATTAAAGAATTAAGGCGGAGACTAATTGGGTACGAGTCATCATATATATATATATATATATTGGATTCAACTTTATTGTCATTACACATGTACAAGTACAATGCAATCTCAATCATCTTTGATGTATTGTAATAAACTAAAACTGAAATAAAAATTAAGAGAACAATGTAGACACCAACAACTACAAAAAAAGCACCAAAATTACTTAAACTTGTGAAAACAAACAAAACATGAAAAATAAAAACTACAAAATCTAATTAAAAACTACTATTTCATATCTTATACTAAAATAACACTGGTGTAGCTTAGATGAAAAAGAACAATAAAGTTTGCCAAAAAAAATATATAATTTAGTCAGTTTATGAGTAGGCAAACCTATTTGCATGAGAACAATGAAATACACATTTAATGCAGTCTTTGCCCTTCATTTACTGCACTAGTGTGGTATTTGTTAAGAAGAGCAAAATTAGAGAGAAAATAAAGAAATTACCTAATAAATCTGATTTACTCTGACCAATGTCACTAAAACACATGAAATCTTTCACTGCAAGTGGGAAATTCCCAGCAAGACCATATGATCAAACCATAAGCATTCAAAAATGATCAAAAAAATGACCTATGAAATCAATCTTAATGCGAAAAAACAAACATGAAACCGCTTGGAGATAAAACTGCAAAAAGTCAATTATTGATTGCGTGCTGTTCCCAAGGTTCAGCTGTTTTTGAATGTTCAAGAGCACGGTGAGACGGGTAAGAAGCGACCCACCCGTGCCACAGGCAAAACTCCCACAGGCATGAATGAGCGGTTTGTCCTAATTTGGGAGCAAAGGTTGCTGTTTCCGACCAGCTAATTGGCCAGAGAAGCAGGTGTAGGGTGCCATTTCCTCGGCAGACGTACTGCTGTAAAACCACGGGTCGGGAGGAGTGTGTGCGAGTGCGCTTGGGTGGGGGTGTTATTTAAGAGTCTCCCAGACATGGGACAGAAGCCGAGAGGGAGGACGCTGATATGAATGGCATTCTCTGGAAAGATCTGAGCTTTGATAACTTTTAACAACACTCTGAGTTCCAAACACGTCAGAAACGCCTACATTTTCGGGATTCTTGAGAGTAAGCACACAATTGTATATCTCTTTATTGTTTTTAAAATGTAGGACGTAGTCCTGGATACTTTTTTGGTTCTGGAAAAACAAACTATAGTCTTAACCCTATCCCTACCCCAAACCCTATAAACCCAAAGCAAATGTTCGGTTGATAGTGTTATTCAAACCCCAAGCCCTAAGCGAATCCCTAAAATATGCTAGGAACGTTGTTCCAAGACCAACAAGGACGTTGTTCCAAGAGCATGTCGTATTTGGCAAAATCAAGAAGGGGTGTAGCAACTATTATAATTAACCACTTACCAAAGGTTATTCCACCCTGCTTTTTTGGGTAATAATAACTTAAACATATATGTTTTAAAAACTTTGCTTCAACAAATTGTATCCAGCTGAAATATCTGTTCTGAGACCAAGCACAATTCACTGCCAACCAGTCACATCTGCAGTCAATTGGACAAACTCACAGTTGGTACTGGGCGAACATTATATGGCTAATTAATATTCATGAGTCATAATGGCAAGAATTATGATGGGTCAGATTCTGTGCCACAAAATGTTGACCGATGCGGATGTGAAGGCTGATGATTAATTGTATGAAGCTTGTAATCAATGATGGATGATATTAAAATCTGGTTCAAAAGAAACTGGGAATAAAAAAAAAATAAAATAAAAAAACATTAAATTTAAATTTAAATTAAAAATTAAATTAAAAATGTAAATAAAAAAATTAAATTTAAAATGTAAATTAAAAAATTTAATTTAAAATGTAAATTAAAAAATAAATTAAATTCTAAATTAAATTCTAAATTTAATTTAATTTAATTTAAAATTAATGTTTAATTAGTAGTTCAGTCCCGTATGTGGTTTAAATGAAGTTCAACTCTTGGTCAGGGGTGATGGCTAATCTGGATGAGTAGTTTTATAAAGGGTCTTATCCTACCTTAAGGAAACCTTATCCCTGACTCGGCCTCATTACTAATATGTGACTGGGGGGCAGTAGCTGGTGAGAAAGGCCCTCACTGGAAGACTGCATGATAGCATCCTTACCCCCTCTTCATTTTACGCCTCTCAGCTCTTATTGGCTTTTCCTCTGGGAGAGAGATAAGAGGCAGGCATATTTTTCATTTAAGCCCCTAGTCTCTGTCTCTGAGTAAAGGAGAAAAAGAGATACCGAAGAGTGGAGGAAGAACTTAAAACAGTTCAAGTTAAGGAGACCAAGCAAGCATGGTACAAAAGACACCACGACTCTCTGGTACGTCAATACAGGGTCCTCTTCTTACGGCAGCCATGAAAAGTGGGAGTTGGCACTTAAGAGTTCCACCTTATTCGACCGGGGCCTCTTTTAGGTCCTCTCCGTCGCAGCTGTCAGAGCCCATTTCTCTCAACTGCTTAATAAACTGCCATCTCGGTGCATTGCATGAAGCTAAAATTCCAGCAGGGAACCTCGAGACTGCTGTGCCAATTTGCAGGGGCCCCCTCGAGGCACAACTTCGAAAAAAAAAAAAATTACATTTGCTTTTCCTGAATAAAGCAAAAGAAATAAAATGTCAAATTTAAAATACATTCAGCTTTCCAAAAATGTGGTTGCCTTTAATAAACGTAGAGAGGGTTTGGTGCTTTTGGCTTTCCGTGGTTTTAAATGAAAGTCACGCAGGGTGATTCACCGCCACTTAAGGCCATTCAAACCCTTCCAGGTGGTTTAAGATCACAGGCTGCGCCACCCCGTTCCCAACCAGGCTCAGTGGCGTATTAAACTAAAACACTTTCACTCAACCCGACCAGGAAGTGGCCGGACACCCCTGTTGACCACAGGAACCCGGGTTGGATGGTGCAATGTCAATTTATCCCCAAAGATCTCTGAGTTTTCACAGGCCAGAGTGGCAGGATATAGCATGGACCTACCTCCCCCCGCTCTCTCTTTCATTTTGAAGAAAAATAATAGGCTTAGGTCTTTCTATTCATATTTGCAGAGAGGCAGTGCCGATTGAAAAGAAGCATGTCCATTTAGGATTTTATAAGCAGGTCTGGCCAAGCCTGCCTTTAGAGCCCCTCAGATGTGGTTTTAAAAGAAATTTCATTGTGCAGAACTCAAGCTGGCTGAGGGCCTGCAGAAAATCCAGAGGAAAGAGGGAAAAGCCAGAGTTTGGGAATTTGGGAGACAAAATGGACACTGTTCAGTTCAGCCCTCTCCAAGAAAGCAGCGCTACTTCAGCCAATCAGCACGAAACTCTGAAGAGTAATGCCCAGCTGGTAACTCTTTTTCTGAATTTTCCCAGAAGGAGTTTTACCATACAGACATGACTTTCCTAACCCAAAACCAGCTTTGTTACCAAACCACCCTTTGCTCTACTTCCCAAAACCAACCCATTGGAAAAAAATGTGCCTGTGATGACACTTCTGCAAAATTATATTACGTTGCTTCTTGAACGTATAGGGCCCTATGATTTTGGCAATGTGTAAAAAGCACTGAATCACAAAATCCAGTCATAAAATGCGACTGTAAAATGCGAAACGTCATGAGTTTACCACAATCAAAAGTAGGAATGTAAATTTAGATGAAAACACATTATGGAGCGGCGCAAAATAGTATTTAAATATGAATCTGTATGTTTCTGTGTGAATGAATGGCGAAGACACATAGTTTTGTTTTCTTACTGCACACACACAGAAGCTCATGCCCGTGGTCCTGGTGTTTGTTTTTCACATGAACAAATCAACATGATCTCTAGTACTGCTCTGAGAGTCACTTCATGAGCATTTTACTATTTCACTATAATTTACTATTATATCATATATATATCATGTAAACAGAGGAACTTACGGGGGGGGGATTGGTTGGTTGTATCGCAGTAGTTCAGAAATGAAATGGTGAGTGGCACTTAGTGCTTAGGCAATTAGTGTTAAAAGAAAATGCGAGATAACACATTGATTAAAGAAATCATGCTATTTTAGCAATCATGCACTAGTGTTTTACATCACAAATGCAATGTTGTACAAGGTGTGCTATCAAGCAAGTTTACTACATTAGAAAAGCCATGCATACAGAATGGAGTCTTATGCAAATGTGTATTAGTTTTATAAATCATGAACTATGGCCGAATAGTTTTGAGGTTGTAAGTATTGTGCAAAGAACTATGCTAAAATAAGCCGTTATTAAAAGTTATAATGTATTGCCACTAATGTTTACTCCAGATGAAAACTGCAGTCAATTTTTAAATTTCTAGACACAATTCTGAAGATTTGCAAAAATGTCGGCAGAGTTGCATTTTTCCAATTAGCCTATGTTGCCCAAAACATTGCGAATGTTACCAACAAGCGCTTTCTTCACACCACCAGCCCTTTGTCCTCCACTCAATTATCTCATTTCCGTGGTATTGGGGGGGGGTTATAATAATCGCTTCCCTCTACTGTAATTTATATGCAATGAGGACTCCTCATGCCCGCGGCTACAATAAAGCGGCTGTGTGAAAGAGCGAGGTGTTTTGCAAACATTCGAGGAGTTGGCAACTTAAGTGCTAACGACAGATTGCCATACAGCTACAGATCTGGGTGAAATCCATTCATACCGTTTAAATAAAGTGTAGATGCATGGGAAAGGTAGGTTCAAACAAGTCAGGTTGTTCTCAGTTCAATACTCCACACTAAGCATTTTTGGCATAATGACAATAAGCACAGAAAATTTCAAATAATCCTTTGTTTGTACAAAGCAGTAGCTGAAATATTGCATTTAGCTCTTTGAACAGGCCGGGTCTGTAAGTGATCCTGTCACTTCTATCTAGTATGTGTCAGAATTACGCTTAAGTCTTGTGGATATACTTCTGTCACAGTGTTTGTTTTAGTAATACTAAGAGAAATGAGTTGAAATTATTATCTGACATTGGCACAAATGTATTTATCATATATATATTTATCATTCAAACTTCTTCTGAAGCACTGTACAAAATAATTAACTTTTATAAGCAAAAATATATATAGTTTAAAGAGTGAAAAATACATAAAAAGTGTTAAAAATTAAAAAGTAATAAAATAACTGAAAAAAGATTAAAATTATTGAATTATAAAAATTAAGAAAATGAATGCTGAATGATGTAAATGAAGAAATATTTAACCCTGCAATTTTCTACATAAATATCTTATATTTTATCTGTAGCCATTTTTTTTAATTAAAGTAAACATAAAAAAACACATTTAAATATAATTATAATTTTATGTGTTAAATATAATTTTACATATTAAAAATCTTACTGTTTAAAAACTTTGGACTGGTACGGTGTCTTATACAGTACTTTACCCTAAAAAAAAAAAATTAAACACACAAAAAAGCTAAAAATTGTTGTGATTTGCTTTGGGTTTCAGACTATTGAAACATTTCACAAAAGACAGTCCAGTTCTGAATAGAAACACACCCTGTACTATCAGCCTAAACAGTTCTCGCCCACACACACACACACACACACACACAGAGCCAGGTGTTCATACTCACATCATGCTCTCATCCCATTGGTAGGAATGCATGACCTTTAAACAACAAAGATGAACACACACACATACAGTGCCCACTCAATTCGATATTGGCCCTTTAAAGCCCCAGTAAGTGAGCAACCCCAGTACTGAGCCGCAAAATAAAGAGAGGCCCCCAGTCTAGAGCAGCGGGTTAAAAATGGAATGTGATATTGGCAGGACGGCCTGTTGGCTCTGGGGCTTAATGTAACCAAACCCAATTAATGAAGCGCTCTCATGGCACATGCCACATGCCCAAGGTAACGATACAAACAAGAGGAGGAAGTGAAGGGTGGATGGAGAGAGCGAGAGGTAGAGGAGAGGGGAACGAATGGAGAAAAGCCTGCCCTTAAGGCTTTAAAAGAAAGAGAGAGTGCAAGAGAATGAGTGAAAGAGAGACCTTATTTTAATCATTCTCAGAAACAAGTCTCTTCTGAACATTGGTAAAATAAAATAAATAAAATAAAAATAATTATTAAATATTTTATTATTAAATAAAATTAATTCATATTATTTAATTATTAAATATTCATATTATTACATAAAAATATGTAATATGTTCATATTATTACACAAATTTAATTTTAAATAAATTATGGACAGAAGAAAAAAAAATTGAAAATTCATAATAAAAATCTCTGTATTTTTCTTTTTACATCTTTTTCTTTTATATAAAATAAAGAAAACATTAATAATATATAGAACAGAATTCTTATATATATACACATACACACACACAAACAATAATAATAATAATAATTATTATTATTATTATTAACATTATTTATTAAGCCATATCAACTCTTTGAGTCACATGTTAGCTTAAGTTCAAAGCATGGCATTAAGAAATATGACAGCAGTGCACCAGCTGTCATCTGCAAAAGGCACACAGAGCAGCAGAACATCAAACATCTCTCCCATTAACGCCCCAGAAAACCACATCACCGGCATATGCAGCGCTGCATTCTGACAGATGTGAACCATAAAACAAACACAAATGTGATGCATAAGCGCTGGAAGTGTGCCAACCTGAGGCAACACACGGACGAGGGATTTAAAGCTCGTCGAGAATAAAATACAATATTTATCAAGACAATAAGGCGACAAGGATGCTTCCTAACAGACAACACAGGATTAAATGAAGAGTGTAACGGGTTGAGTGTGTATTATATAGACACCGCTGATTGGTTGTGAGGTGACTGTCACAGATTTGCATTGTGTGGAGGTTATATAAAGGTTTGGCAGGGCTTCTCCACATCACGCTGCACGTTCACCTTGCGGCTTACGCAGGGCTCATTCTCACAGCAGGACCTGGTCACTTCAAAGCGCCACTGAAAGGTCAGACATTCCACTGGAGTGGAGCGGTCAGCAGGCAGCGACACACACAACGAGCCGTTATCATGCTACAGACACAAACACAGCCACAGACATTAAACTTTAAAAGCCAGCACGCCATCTACATGCTAAACACATGCAACAGTGATCCTCACAACCTTGCTGGAAGTGCAGAAAGCATATGAATGAACACTTGTTTATTCCTTCCTTTCATACGGAGCCAGCTCTCACTCGGTTATTTATGGAGGGCCAGTTCTCCAACATAATCAAACTGGCCAATCACTGCTACGCAACCTGCTAGGGCTACCTTGACAAACAACAGAAAAGCAGCAGCTCAAAAGCAAAGTATAAATGAAAGGACTGCAATTTTCTTGTTGAGCATATAGCAGGAGCACTTTCTAAGGCTGTTTGAACAAACCCTTAACCAGGTGTATTAGTGTGTAAACTAAACAGTTTGTGCTACAGACAAGAATGATCATGTTTGTTAATGGTGATAAAACTGCAGAAAAAAACTAAACTAATAAGATAAAATAAAACGTAAAAAAATAAGTTCATATTAAATAATTGAAAAGCATTTTTTATTTTAAATAAAAAGTTACAATTTATTTATTTTGATATTTTTTACAATTTATTTATTTTTTATAAATTACTTTTATTTTACTATAT
>JAUCMT010000001.1:22131978-22146170 GCA_032357475.1 Enteromius thamalakanensis
AAACATTTGAGATAAGATATTTTGTCACATAACAAAGGATGGCTTGAATGTCATAAAAATTATAATAACTCATTTTTTACCAAAAATGCAGTTACTGCCTTTTTGCTTTGTAGGGCAGTATTGTACTTACAAATATTAGTTTATTCTTCATGCAAGGATATCATTTTGATATTTGTAACACGTTAGATGTGGAAAAAGTCTCCAGATCAGCACATACAGAGGACATTTAAACTAATTTAGGGGTCACAGGTCAAACACGTAACATCTCAAACTCTTTTCCTGAGATTGAAACTTTGTGCTTGAACTTTAAATAATCCAATTTAAGAAGCAGAAATGAAAGAGAGGGGATGGGGAACAGATTATACAATTCAATGAAATCCAGGACCCCATCACCCCCATTCTTCTCTCCAACTGATTAAAAGGGGCTGAGATAAGCGGAACTACATGAAACGTCCCGGTGCGAGGGAAATCATTTCAAAAGGAGGAAATGCCTAGGTTGTCTTAATTCCCAATTCGCCATTTCATACGAATGTTAAAATATTACAACTTCAAAGCTACAGGCGCCAGAGACAATGCAGCCCCGGTGTTTACCTGGAAACATTATCTGCTGACCCCAAGTTAGTCATCTCAAAGGAGCCCTGGATGCCATTTCCAGATGTCGTCCATCAGATTAGAGCAACATGTAAAGCTTTCACGGATCACTGTGCAAGCACCATGATGCCAACATCCACAACCGCTGGGGGTGCTGGAGAACACTGTACCTGTGTTGGCTGGCGTTTCACCAGGTAGCAGCACCCTCCACCCAAAAAAAAAAAAAAATCTGCTGACCACCACAAAATTGCATGCTTCAGGACTGGGTGGGAGTTCAGGCACTGGAATGTCATGGCCAATGGAAATCAATCCAAACTTCAGGAGAATGAAGGGGGAGCAAGGGGGGGGAGAAAAGATGCCTTTGATCTTGCTGAAAACCGATCCCAGACCTTGGAGATACTGTGTCCGAATATTTGAGCCACCGAAAAGGAGAGAGAGAGGCGCAGACAACAGGCGGAGGAGGTGGAGGAAATGGATCTGGAATGATTAGGATTTTATTGCACACCGAGTATAAAAAAAAAAAGAAATTTGAGTAAGTTGCAAATGATTCTGCAACACCTCTGCAAAAATCTTTGCAGTAGTATTAAAAAAAAAATCAGCTTTTTTACCTCCCAAGCAAAGGCTTTAAATTACAAAGGATTCCCACAGATGCACACTGCTGACCCAATTGCCAACAAACTGCTAAACCACATCTTGTTGTGTAACGATGCATATGCTTAAGTAAACCTGCCTAAAAAGAGCTAAACAATAAAAACGTTAAAACTCAGAACCATTTATCCCAAAAGCTTAGAGCAACTACAGGTCAACTGCAGCATCATCTTCTGTTTGGCGTCCGATGCCACAGCGGCGAAAACCAAACTGTAATCGCACGACCGCAGACTGATAAAGGAGCTGCGCAAACAATGGATGAGATGAGCTCAGCGGAGAAAGCTCTGTCTCTCTTTGGGCTCACAGACTGCCTGCAGCGGCCGTCTCTTCCAGGCACCAGTCAACTGCCAAACAGGGAGTCTTAACCACACAAAAACTACCAAACAGGATTAGGGTGGACAGCTGCTAGCGTATCCACCATCTTTCTTTTTTTTAGCCCCCCCGCCCCTCTTTCCATCAGCGGTTGTTTTATATAATAACCGAGATGGCAAACGTCTGTAACTTCTATGCATTTATGCATAAGTGTGTTCGAAATGCAATTTTTTAATCAGCCACACCATTATAGATAGTGCGAGCAGATATGGGTCACACGATTAGACACAGACACGCTGCCAATCAGAAACTAACATTATAACCCTGAGCTGCACGCTATGACTAGGGAGGAAAATAAAGTGAAAAATGTCAGTGTTGGACAGGGAGCAAACAGCACTGGATAACACTCACCGTTCTGGGGATGGGAGGCGAGAGAGAGCCGTTGTTCATGTAGGGTTCATTGTTCATATTGGTCATCATGATGTATCCTGGGTAACTGGGGTACGGGTGGCTTTTGCTGTACATGTCTTGATGCTTGCCTGTTAGAGAGAATAAAATAAAACTGAATGAATACGATTGCCCATATTTTTTTGCAGTTTAAAATTTGTTACCAAATATCTGACATAGTCCAGTATGCATGAGTTTTGAAATGTTCGGTGCCAATAAATTATATCCAAATAAACTTCCTGACCAACTGTCACATAAAAAAAATAAATAAAAAAAAAGCAAGCTAAACAGGAAACCAGGGAGTTCCTAGTGGTATTTAAAATGGGGGAGCTGTTTTAAGGCCAGTGAAGTGTTTAGCTGAACATTTGCATCCTAATTCACAGCAAGCAGAGAACAAAGGGCGAGAGACAATCAAGTCACTTCACTGTGACCCCAGCGGCCTGCGCGGTGTAAGAAAGACCCGGGTGCAAACAGAGATCAAATGAACTCCGGGTCATCACAGCAACATGCTGCTCTTGACAATAGCGTCTCAGACGGTGTGTTTGGAGGACAGCGTGTCAGAGGAAGATGGGGCAATTCCCTGGCACGTGTCATTACGTGTCGACACCAAACAGACTGTGGGCCGAGAAATTCCCTTCACAAAGCCTTCAGAATCAATTCATTAAAAGAACAAATCTAAAGAATAGTAAAAAAAATCTAAATAATAGTACAAATAATACTGGCATACTTAGAAAAAACTAAAACTGTAATGCACTAGAACTGTAATACATTTTAAGAGGATATATATATAATTTTCACTTTTCATTCGCTTATTTAAAAACATATACCTGCAAAAAAATGTGCATCATATACACAAATGACTTTCTTTGCAAGTGTATGATTTTCCACAAGTGAATGAAAATGTTTTGATTTTGTAAAGCATGCTGTTAAGGAAAAGAAATAAAGATTAATTTACACCAAATCAAGGATTTAATAATTATACACATTTTTCCCAAGCCATAAGACTTACCATCGTCCAGATGGTCCCTGTGCTTCTCATGATAAGAGTCTGGTGTTATTTGGGACTGTCTAGCTGCCTGTTCAAAAATGTAGGAGAGAGATGTTAACAACTTAATTCCTAACGTGAAATATTATTGTTTTGGTTTTTTCAGCACTCCTGCTTTCTCAAGAACAATTTGTTCAACCGTAAAACCAAAGCTGACAAAATAAGGTATGTTTTGTCATATTTTTTAGCATGAGGCATCATCCATAATGAAAATAGAACTTGCATTTTTTACACATTGATTAACTCTTCTGTAATTTCCCTCTGCTGTGGAGACCGACCACAAACGCCGTGTCTTGAGGAAGGAAAAAGAAAAGGCTTCGCTACTATTCTCGTTCACTCCGCATTATGAATCAGAAGTGCCGGGAAATAAACTCCATTTGGAGTTCAGCTCCCTCTGGGTGCCTTCCAGCAGAGTGAGGGATCTGCACTGCTTTCCCAATTAACATTCAGCCCATCAGTTTGTTCTTTCTCATGTCGAGCTGTAACCCTGCATGCTGTTGATGCCAGGACGAAATATATTTCATTAATAAAGCATCTTATTATTGTTCAGTTCAATTTCCTTGCTGCTCATGACAAAGTAAAAAAAGTCACACAATCAGAGAAACACACAAAGAAATTAACTCAATCGAATTTACACCAGCACACAAATCTGACAACTGCTTTACAAAATTCAGATGGATATAGACTTGCTTTTTGCTTTATTGCAATAATTGGTTAGCTTTTCTTTTGTGTGAAATTAAATGCAATTTTTCCTATATAAGAACAATTTACACTGTCGCCACCATAAACGGGGTGTGCTGGTTTTTAATACATATTAAAAATATATATCAATAAATTATTTTTTTTTTTTAAGGGTGTTGCAGTTTTTCTGGTTACTTGTAAAATAAATCACAATAAACCAACAAGAGGCTTTATAAACTGTTTCAGAAATATTAAAATATGTGCATATTGCACCTTTCATGGTGCACCATTGCACAGACTAATAAACAATTATTAAAAATAAAAAAATTGCAATAACAACAATGCAGCACTATTAGTAGTAAGGGTGACAGCATTGCACCATTATTTTTGCTTTATTTTTAATAACTGTTTAACATGAATTGTCGAATAAACAATAAAGATAATCTTCTTTTTTTAACTGAACAGATTTCAATTAAAAATCCATTAAAGGCTAATGTTTTGTTTGTGATGAAACAACTAAATATTGATCAACGCTGCATTCTGACAATTAAATAACGACTGTGGGGTTTTAAACAAACAGAAAATTTCTAATAAATGGTTGGATAAATATCCTACAAAACCTGAACAAATTAAAATATAAAAAGCTATCCGTTTCTGTCATGATTAAAGCAAATACTGATCGTTCTGATGGTTCCTTTATTATTTTTTTCTCTCTTAAATAAGGATTATGGGTTAAAATGAGTTTGTTGACTTTAACACGTGTAGCTCTGCCATTTAAACCACACACACTCACTCACACACACAGAGAGACAACTGAGCTTAAAATATCAACACGACTCTTCATTCTGAAAACAAATCCCAACTTCCCAACAACTGGACACGTGAAGTTTGACGGAGAAGCTACAGGACCTTCAACCTGCGTTTGAGGCGTACTCACGTCGTGACTGTTAGGACTGATTTCTGTCTCGTTGACCAGAGATGACTTGATCTCCGCTAAGTCTCCCTCCTCCTCGGAGTGGCTGATCTCCGCGAAGATCTGCTCCTTATGCGGGTCTCCCTCGTCTTTGAACGGGATCATTTCATCGGTGGCGCAGAGCTCCGGATCCCCGCCGCCTCCTCCACCTGACAACTGCGGCATTTCTCGGGTGATTGAAAGTCCTCCTCACCCTACAAACGCCCGGAAAGCGAAAGCGCTAGACCGAAAACCCCCGTATAATTTCAGCCGGCGCACTCCAAACACGCGCGCGAGTGTTTGGTCTACCGCCACGCTCGAGAATCCAGAGGGCAAACGCAACGCAGCGACGCTGGGTGTTTAAAAGTTAAAGTACGACTCCTGTGGTGTTCTTAAAAGCAAAAGTTAGAAGCGTAAGTTGGACGCAGGATGGATTTGACTGTTAAAAAAACCCGACTCAAAAAAAAGTGCTGGAGTTCAGATGCTGTGTGTCATTCCCGTTCGGTTTCATGTGTAAAGGTGTCCCTCTTCAGAAATGCGCTCAGCAGAGACTGAGAGTAATGTTGGGCTGGAGAGAGTGTAGTGCTGTACTCCTCCCCCTGATCTCTGACTGACTATAGAGATGAAAGCGAAGCCGCCGCTTTGATTGACACCTCACTCACAACCGCGCGCGCGCACGTGCATTGACTGACACTCCTGAGGAAAGTAAAGGGGGATTTTATGCATTGCATCCAACAACTGGACAGAGAGCGCAAAATGTGGAGGTAGGAGACACCAGTGCTGTTCTCGAATTCATTTTGGGGCTGTTGGAAACGAAAACAGTGTCGTAACACCGTCAGTTGAACCAATTAAAAATGAGCTTCAGGAGTGAAATCACTATCGCGCATTATCTACAAAATAGGATTTACAGAACACACCCAAAGTGACATATTAAGACATTCTGATTAACAGAACTGGCTTCATCTGAATGAGCAGGTAATTTTGATACATATACATATAATGTTCAATCAAGCTGAATTTAAAATATCACGTGCATCTAAAGGGAACCACAAATATTGCACAAAATTATATGAGCCTCTTTTTATTTTAGATATGCATTTATATTTATATTTTGCTTTCACGTTTGCTTCTTTGAATTAAATGTATTAAAATGAAAGGTGAATTGTGATGGTGGTTGGCACAATTATAATATAATCGTTAATAATTATTTTTATAATACTACACTTGATTACCCCTTAAAAATCAAAATGCACGTTGATCTTTTTTCTATTAGTATTATTATTCATTAGTGTAAAATAATAGTAGAAGAACGTGGCAAATATGAATATGTGAGGCACAATTTTTAAACGATCATAATAAATAATCATTTGAATAAAAGACATAATTAAAAAAAAAAATACTAATAATAATATGTCAAAGTGAACAGGAAAAAACATACTACGATCATTGATCTGCATTATGTTGCAAAAGGTGACATCAAAGATGTAAAACGTAAATGCATGTATTGTATTTAATGCAGCTGTACGATGGAAAATGAGATTCCGTTTGAAAAGATCTAGGAAGTTGTATTAATCTTAGTCATCTTATTAGTCCATTTTTTTCCATGCATATAGCTCTATTTAATAAATATTTGATGTTGACCTGAATTCTTCTTTTGTTCTCAAGGTAATCTAAATTTAAATGTTTAATGTAATTAAGCTTATTTATAAAACATACGCTGTTTAATCACCCAGTGTTTGATATACCACGTTTTTGTATAGCTTGTAATTTCATCTTGAACTTAGAGGTCACATTTTAACTCGAAAATATTTTATATGCATTATGAACGATTTTCATATGAAAAAACTTTGGATAAGCCTAATAATAACGTTCGAATAAATAAATACAAATAAAGCATATTGCATAAGTTAATTCACATTGCCCTGAAATTTTAGGAGGCATATTTGTTTGAAAATGTCTCGCAAAGCACTTTTAGGAAATCCATGTTTTCAACAGTAGCATTGAAAACATGAAACCACAACTTACCCGTTTTAATCAAATTATCACATTATCTAGATTTTATTCAAATCTTATGATAAATAAAGCATAAATGTAAGCAGCTACAAAATCTCCTCGCAAGATTCAAATACACCACACCAGATAAATTAAAGGAGCCCTCCCTCAGTGTATCAGAAAACAAGAAAGGGAAAGAAAAACATTGGGAAGTGTTTCTGCGGCTTGCGTGAGAATAAGTTTGGAGTAGGAGGCAGATCTTTATAAAGCAGGCGGAGGTGGGGTCAGTGGGCGGGGCCGTGGCTGCCTTTGATCTGGCGGCGGCGGCCTCTTTCATCCCCTGCCTTTGTATGACCATATATGGCGTGAGGATGGAGACGGGCCAATATTTCCACGCGCGCCTTCATCCCAGCTGAGAGGGAAAGCGACGGTTCTCTTCCGGGTAAAGGAGACACAGCGAGAAAGATCAAAGGCTTTGGATTTGGAAGCCGAATGTGGATTCAAAAGAGAGAGAAGGAGAGAGACGGGCCTGGCCACATTCCAGAGTGTAGCGGAAAACTGAGCCTTAAACACACACACACACACACACACACACACACACACACACACGCACATTCACTCACTGAGACTAGCTCCTGGGATAACAATCGAACCTTTCAGGTTTAAAATGAAATGTATGCATAGCAGGACATATGTGTTGTTATTGTAAACCGCGTGGATTTATTTTTAATGCGTGGTTATTTAAATATAAAGTACACCAAGGGATGCCATGATTGTTCTGAGCCAGCAAGATCAACACATTAATTATTTTAAAATAACAGATCCCGGACAATTATTGAACGTGTCTGCACTGACAAGATTTTTATTAATGAATTTAAATAAATAAATATTGTTTTAGTTGCAGAAAATTAAATAACTAATTCATTTTAATGGTATTGCAAGCTAGAAATAGTACTGGCAAATCTACAGATTGATTATAAGCACATATGCTGATAAAATGTATACCGTGAATGCACTGCTGCTTTGATTTAAAATAAATAAATACATACAGAACTGGAAATAGAGAATATGAAATACATCAAGGCTGCCAGAAAGATCAAAACATCCATGTGTCTAATGTGTATACAAAATAACTAATTAAAAAACAAAAAAATAAATAAACCAAAAGTCTAAAAATTAACGCTATTTTTCATTTTAAATCCTTAAATCATTTATGTATTTAATAGTAAAAAAGGTGGGCATACACAAACAAAATTATGTAACCCTGTCATCAATTACAGACTAGAAATGCACACATACTGATCAAAAGCATATCTTCAATGCATTATAAGTTACTTTAAATAAGTATCTGGCTAATGAATAAATGTTTATGAACAGTGATAATAGCAATACGTTAAATGCAAGTTTGAATACAATTTGTCTTTGTAGTGAAATCCAGCTCTGTTTCTCTCAATATTACGGACAATAATCAGAATAGACCATATTTTCAAACAGAGTATCTGAGCTGATCGTAAGGACAAGAATGTATAACTGCCCACATTTCAGCGAGACTTCAAAGGCAAACGTACACAGCTTATACATCATTTAAAAGTCAAGCATTGCATCATCGCTGGACATTAGACTGTTAGAAATCATAATTTAGCAAACATCTAAACTATTTACGCTGGTCGTGGAAAGCACAGCTCTTGCCTAGTATTTTTATTTTACTGTAAGTAGGCACAATAATTGCCTTTTTTGTTTCCTTCAAAAAAATAAAAAATCGTGAAAGAGAAGATCATTTGCATTTCTGTCTTAATGAGTTTGCAGAAGTGACCCCTCTGGATCAAACATGAAAAGGAAAGCATCCTGCTGTGTCCTGACCTGAATTTAGTTGTCTCTCACTCTTCTACTGCATATTGAATGTTATATAACCTTGAAGGACCAGGAATGTATCCATAACACAGCATAATTTATCAGAGAACTGCTAATCTAGAGGAGAATTAGACTGTTGGCTTCAGAAGGGAAATTCAGAAAAGATTGCCCTCTTGCTGTGACGCTCATGCATGCATTGCTATTGATCAGGAACTGTGGATTAATAATTTGGTTCAACTGTAATCTGAGGATGGGAATGACCTATAAAGTGGAAGGAAATTCGCTGATTGGCCATTTAAATTATTAATACTGTTTCATTATGATATTGACTCTAGATGATTCAAAATAGTGCATGAAAACGATACATACTTGTTCTTAAAATCACTAAATAATAATATATATAAAAAAGGCATTTACAACCCATTAACTTTATTAAACTGATGTATTTATAATTAACTCTA
The DNA here is from genome assembly GCA_032357475.1 of Enteromius thamalakanensis. Classification (NCBI taxonomy): domain Eukaryota; kingdom Metazoa; phylum Chordata; class Actinopteri; order Cypriniformes; family Cyprinidae; genus Enteromius; species Enteromius thamalakanensis. The sequence goes on from JAUCMT010000001.1 coordinate 22,140,959, forward strand.
TATTTCTGTCTGTTTCTTTCATGGCAGCCTTTATTATATATATACATCAGTGGCAAAACAAGTTGTCATACTGCTTCAAGACCAGACAGACATTTTATTTCTCGAACGACGTGCAACGATGATGAATCATTGATAATAAAACAAAAAAAATTTGCAAACGTTTAATAACCCCCAGGCCATCCAAGATGTAGAGTAAGTTTGTTTCTTCATTAGAACAGATTTAGATCATTGCATTGCATAATTTGCTGAACAATGGATGCATTGTAGTGAATGGGTGCCGTCGTAATGAGTCTGATAAAAACCTCACGATAATCCACAAGTAATCCATACGAATTCAGTTCATCAGTCAAAACCTTATAAAGTGAAAACTTGCATGTTTGTAAGAGACAAATCCATTATTAATATGTTTTAAACTTGAAACCGCTGCTTCCTGTTAAGATACTCTATAATGATGCCTTCTCCAGTGAAAAAACATTGTCGTGCCTGTATCGGAAGAGGGAAATGCACAAATCAAACAAAAGCAGCTTCTATGTCAGCGGGTTTTGATGTCAGAGGACAAAGATGTAAATTTTTCAATGGAGGAAACGTTATTATTGATTATTTTGGCCAAAAGTGATAAAGTTGGTGGTGTAGATTTCTTGTGCATATTTGTAATGTTTTTATCAGCTGTTTGGACTTTCATTCTGACGGCACCCATTCACTACACTGGATCCATTTTTTACATTTCTCAAAATCCGTTTTGATAAAAATCTTGGATGACCTAAAGGTGAATGCACTTATAGCAAATATTCATTTTTGGGTGAATTATTCTGTTAAGAACCAGTTCCTGGTCTTATTTTGAATGAGAAAAATAAAATTATTAAATGTTGATTTTGAAAAAGATTAAAAAGAGCACAATTAGCTTTATATGGAACAATGATTTCAAGAATGACAGAGACAGTTGTAGTACAATACAGAGGAAACCTCACCCTCTGAGCTCCATGATAAAGCTGGCAGATGATCCAGCGGTTCTTCCACCTGCTTCAGTTCTGACAACCCCCCGAATTGAAAATTATAGCTGTGAAGCTCCCAGTCACCGCCTAATAAACGACAGGAAACAAACATCACATTAAGATGAAAAGAGCATACAATTAAAGTTGAGAGGGGGAAAAGAAAGCCATTTATCAGTCAAACGGAGTGGAGTTAAAGGAGGGTGAGGTCTGAGGCGAGAGATGATTTTTGCTACTCTTTTATTGGTGGGAACACAGGTGATGTTCAGAGGAAGGGAAAGTGTCTGGAGGGGATGAGTTGAGCGTTCAGCCCCACTTCTGTCCTGTGATCTGCTGATTTATAACATGGCGAGAAGCAGACATACTGTTATTAAAATAAAATCATATTCTGGATGAAGCTGGGGAGGGGAAAAGGCCCAACAGGGGAAATTTGTTATGCTGGGTTATTGAGTTTGGAGCCCTCTGCACCTACACAAATTCACTCTTGCCAAGCGTAATACACTAAAGCTTGTCAAAACGCATAATAAAAATTAAAAGGCTTACAAACAGTACATGCATAAGAATTAAGGTACATGTAGAATATCTCTCATAGTGTGTGCATGTTTGTTTATAAGGCAAATATATGTATATATATATATAAAATTAAAAGCATATAATTAAATGAGTTATGCTGGAATTTAGATATAATTTAGCTGTTTTGTGTTTATATATATGAAAATAAATAGCAAAAATTATTTCAAATAAATGCTCACATTTTGAACATTCCACTCATTAATGAACATAAAAAGTAGCATGGTGTCCACGTTTTTTGAGCAGCAATTCAGCATATTGGAATGATTTCTGAAGGATCGTGTGACAACGAAAACAGCAGTAAATACACCGTAAATTCAGCTTTGCATCACAGTAATAAATTAAATTTTTAAATATATTCAAACAGAAACCAGTTACTTTAAATTGTAATAACATTTATCAAATAACTGTTTTTATAGTATTTTTTATGCATGCATTAGTGAACAAAAGGAATAACTTTCATAAACAGTGAAACAATCCTAACCCACATGTTTAAAGGTATATTGCTGTTAGAATGTGAACTGGTGGCTTACGAGTCAAACTATTTAATATTTGGGGAGACGACACATTGAGGCAACCCTTGTGCAATTTCCACAGCTTGTGTTTGGCTTCAGAGAGGAAGTCCACTGGCAGCCCAGAATGCCGGATCTGTCTTTTCATCCTGCCGCGTTATTGAAGAACACATTGAGCTTGCGTCAGGGCCTGCTGGGAAGGTGTCAAAGGTCATGGCCGCCCTACTGAGCGGTCACAGTGCCCCAGTCCTATCTGTAATCAAGCACACACACACACATCTTTCAGACTGGTCATCTCCACCTCCAGATCAAATAAGAACCGTCACTGTCAATATCTCCTCACATTTACAATGAGCAGAAAACCACAGACACATCAGCACTTAATACTACTGTATATCGTATGCTCACAAAAGCAAACATTAAAGGGATAGTTCACAGAAAAAAGAACATTTTGTCATTATCTACTCATCCTAATGTTGTTCCAAATGCATAAGACCTTCGTTTATCTTCAGAAAACAAATAAAGAGCTTTCTGACCCTCCTTAGACAGCAACACAACTGACACGTTCAAGGCCCAGAAAGGTAGTAAGGACAATATTAAAATAGTCCATGTGACATCAGTGGTTCAACCTTTAATTTAATGAAACTATGACGATATTTCATGTGTGCAAAAATTACAATTTCTTTTTTATATTGTCAGTCTTCATGACAGCTCTCAGATTTCATCAAAAATATCTTCATTTCTGATCTGAAGACAAACAAAGGTAAATATTTTAATTTAATCATTTTCATTAAATTATTCACATAATAATGTGATTAAAAGGATAGTTCACTCATAAATCAAAATCTGCATGAGTTTCAGTGTTGAGATCCTAAAGATTCTATTGACTTTAATTCTATGGAAATAAAATCCTGACTGTTCTAGCAATAGTGGAAAGCAAAACTCATTTTCATTCTTTATATTTTCACACAATTCATACTTTCTGCATTTTTTTCATATTCAAATCCTTATTCCTACAATCAAAAGTTTGACTATGAGACTAACCCTTTGTCCCAGAGGGGTTTTCCAGACACACTCACTCATTTTTGATCTGATTTAGGAAGGCGACTTGATTGAGTGCTTTTTGGGTTAAAAGACCTTATTCAAACAACTCTGAGACGACATGGGCTGGAGTAAAAAAAAAAAACAATTAGCTCTGTCAGCACGTGTCTGGTGTAAAACACACATAAAACACCTCAATCCGAAACTCTAGAGTTAGAATTTAAATTAAGCAAGGTATTATTAAGCTGAGAAAAACGAACAGTTGAAGACAGTTATTCTAGTACAACAGATTTCTCTTTTAAATAGATGTTGTGTTTTTAAACTATCTATTTTTTCACGGAATCTTGAAGTTTTCAACATTGATAATAATAATGAAGCATCATGTGACACTGAGTAAATGTGCTGAAAATTCAGCTTTGCCTCACAGAAATAAATTGACATTTGACAATATAATAGTAATACTATTTCACAGTATTACTGTATATTTAATCAAATTAATACAGCCTTCCAGAGAATAACAGACTTTAAAAATATTTCAAATTACTTCAAATATTTGAACGATAGTGTATGTTCACACATACTATAATGTTGCTAGAATTTATTTATTTTTTCCTGATACTGATATGTAACTATGTGTAATTCCACATTTCTGAAAAGCAAAGAAGCCAGTTACTGGACTAATGATCAACCCCCTCGACTTCGGTATGCATCAGTAAAAAAAATGGTGCCAAATTACCATTTTTCATAACTGTGAAATTATAATCTTTGTCACAATGAAATTCTGTGCAGTTGTACGGTCTAGTGTTTGGCCACACCTCTTTAGATTAGGCCCCTCCCCTTTCACTCCCTGTCTAGTCATTACTTACCTAACCATCTGTCTGTTTAATCCCTATCATCAATGGCCAAGGGAATACAGAAATCAAAGGGTCCTTTCATGATTTCACACAACACCACAGCATCGGCTGAGCGGGGTTCTGTAAATATTTGCTGCCTTTCATTTGACGATGAATCGTTCCTTCAACAAGAGGATTGGTGGGTAAACAGGGAGCATTTCTGGAGGACCCCGTGGCCCCGACGAGTTTGTTTACAGTGTTTCTGCTAGCGTGCATGCACTCCGATGTCCTTCCTGTTTCCCATGGGCCTCTGCTCTATCTCATCGCTCGGCCTTCCTCTTTCTCTATCTCCTCCTCATCGAGCGATCGTCCTTCCTCCCATCCCGTCTCAGCACCTCTCGCATCTCCCATGTGCTGTGTCCTTGCTTTGATTTCTCGCCTCACTGCCATAAACATTCCTCCCCAGTGATCTCCTTCAATTTCTTCATCTTTTGAGCATTTAGTAAACGGCATGACTTTGATAAAGCGTGTCTGGAGAGAACAGATTCAACCGCAGACAGCACTTTGTTGGAAAATATTTGCACCCTTACAAAACACGCAAACATTGGGTTTATCCCAAGATATCTCAAGATACTGATTTAGCATTGGTTGACGATGTCCACCCGACATCATATTTAAGAAACACCCAGATATAAAATAAACAGATATTTCTTTCTACATGTGCCTTTTTTTAATGGCTTTTTCTCTTATTTTAATACATTGTATCTAAAAATGTATATGCACACACACTGGTGATCAGTAAGATTTTTTATGTTTTTAAAGAGGTTTTTATGATCATTTATTTGGTGAAAAAATACAGATTTTTTATTATTGTGAAAAAAGACTGCAATTTAAAATAAAGGATTTCAAATTTAATGTTTTAAAATGCAATGTATTCCTGTGATGCAAAGCTGAATTTTCTTCAACCATTCATCTCAAGTCTTCAGTGTAATATAATCCTTCAGAAATCATTCTAATATGCTTATTAATTATCAGCATTGGAAACAGTTGTGCTCCTTAACGTTTTTGGAAGCTGTAATACTTTTTTCAGGCTCCTTTGATGAAAACATTTTTATGTGTGTTTGTGTGTGTGTGTGTATATATATATATATATATATATATACACACAATATTTAAATGAATATTTTTGTAATAATATACACTACTGGGTTCAGTAATTTTTTTTCTTCTTTTGAAGAAAAAATAAATAATTTTAATAAGGATGTTT
>JAUCMT010000001.1:22146270-22208515 GCA_032357475.1 Enteromius thamalakanensis
AATAAATAATTTTAATAAGGATGTTTTTAAATAAAAAAGGTGATATAAATATATACACACACACACACACACACACACACATATATATATATATATATATATATATATATATAAGATATTATATAATATTATTTTCAATTTATATTATATAATTTTACTGAATAAATAACATTTACAATTAATAAATACAAACATTAAAAAACTAGAAAATCATTATGGTCTAAAATCTCTGCATCATTCATAATTCAAGTTATACTCTCAATATTTAGATGAATAATGGGAGGCAGTCAAAACAAGGTCAATATAAAAGCTATACCTGAGTGTACAAAATGTGATGCTGATTTACCTGAATACTGATTCAAAGTCTAAACTGAAGTGGATCTTCAGAGCCGCATTGCTAACAGGCCACTGGAGAAACCAATAGACCCATCGGAGGAGCTTCTCCACCCCTGTGCACATCAGACTCCATCACCATCTGACACAGGATCATCGGCTCTGATACGCCGGGCCCCTGAGGGCATCGTGGTGAGCTGGTGGATTGGATCCCAGGGGTGACCAAAATGAAGCCCTAATCCAGCCTCATCCACACACAGAGCAATTTTGCTGTCTGTTCAGCTCCACTGTGATGTTTGTGGAAATGGACCACAGCTCGCCTTCTTTCGTCTATGAAACAGAGAGTCGTCTATGAAAGAGGGGAAAAAAATGCAAGATCACAATTTTGGCATTGGTTTAAAGAGCTGGATGTCAAGACAAAAGGAAACTGACTGTAGTAATGCACCTACTGAATTAAGTGTATTATCTTCACCTAATAAGCAAGTAAACTTTAAGTTAAAACAGGAGAGCATGATGTTAAGGCCAATGTTATGGTTTTAATTCCAAGAGAAAGCAAGAGCTTAAAAAGTGTGTCATTTGAATGCAATGTAAGTCACTTTTGGGAAAAAAAAGAAGCAGAAATGTAAAGGTTTCAAATTACATAAAAAGCATAGAAATTACATTTCTGTCATCATTTAGGCCCCTAAGGTTGTTCCAAACCTGTCCAAACCAAAGTTTATTTCTTCTGCCGAGCACAAAAGAAGACATTTTGAAGACAGCTGATGCAATTTCATAGTATGAAAAAAATATGGCCACCGTTAAGTGTTCGGTTACCAACATACCTTGGATATCAAAATATCTTTTCTTATCTTCATCAGCTGAAAGAAACTCAGGTTTGAAACAACTTGACTGGATCATGTAAAATCATGTAAATCATGACAGGAATGGCGCTTTTGGGTGAACTGTTCTTTTAAATGGTTGGCGTAAGGGGTTTAAGGCTACGTCCACACAAAGCCAGAACCTTTTTTTTTAGTATCCTTGTCTCAGAAAATATCTGTGTCCAAACGAAACAAAGTTTCTTTAAGACAAGTCATGTCACATGGCGGCCATCTCGGGCGATTTAATTTAATATTTGAAATCACCAATGCAATCTGACAACAACTGTGCAATATATTCAGTTTCTTTGCCTCAAATAGCATTGTAAAGAGCTTATTTCTCAGGCGAGAGCAGTTAGTGCGCATGTCCTAGGTGCACGTCTCAGAATGCAGAATATTTCTATAGCAACTGGAGCTTCTAACAGCAGATGTGGTGACGCGCTCACTTTACTTTATAAGGCAGGGCTTCCTGTGATTGATCAGCCATGTTATGCATTGCATGTTCTCCCATTCAAAACTATACGGGTGACATGTCTTGGGTATTCTATAGTCTAGAGAAGAAGACTTGAAATGTCAATAAAACTTACACGCAGTATACAAACATGGAATACATTTATAAATTTGTGTTAATGTTAATTAAGAACAGTGTTTGTTCATGTTATTGTTACTGTTACTGTTACGTGATGTAAAATTGTCTTACTATGGGCGAGAGACATGGGCTGATGACATCATTGTTTCAGAAAATATACGAACAGGCTGTCCACACGTTTTCAGATTTATCCATTTTGGGACCCGGTTTCAAAAAAATATTGGTTTCACTCTCCCAAAATGCCGGATTCGTCTGGACGAGACACCTATGATAAAAAAATGTATGCGTATACAGCTAAACGCATCTTCGTGTGGGCGGGGCCTAAGACTAAGTGAAGTACAACTTACGACCCTGTCGAAAACAGGAGTAAGTGTCTAAAAGGCATTTCTGCACGGTGATTGATAGCATCATAAATCACATTACGGGAATCTTCCTCTAATCTGAATATTCCAGGACTTCCCCCCGGTTTTTAACGGGGGTACAGTGTGTATTCTGGGAGGATGAGTGTCTGGCTGATGGTGGCGATTTGTTGGAAGGCTCCATTGTCCCGTGTTAATGATGTCCCTTTGTGAGAGACGGGGATGAGGGCTGAAGACGATGCCCGTGGTAAGGGAGCGGGCGGCTGAGGGTCTTAGTGTGACTGGCAGCTGGAATAATCCTCCTTTTGTACCCTCTGAGGGGCTCGACGAGTGTGCCCCATCGCTTCAGACCAGCCAGATGGAATCACAGAGAGCGGGAGCGAGGCGAGCGACAGAAAGTATTCAAAGCCACACAAAAGCCTTCGGGCCAGACCACATTTAGCTTATCTTAGGTTTGGTTTTGGAGTGGCGAGGCGCTCGAAGCCTTTGGTGGCATTCGGCAGCGGCGCAGTCAGCACGGCCGGCCCGAAGCGTGCCAGAGAGCTCTTTGATTGGAGCGTGTCTCTTTGTGGGCTCAGCTCGGAAAAGCGGTCTTTAGTAAACCCGCGGTAACTCAGACCATCTAACACACTGTATTTATTTACGCTGCAGGCCTCGGAATGATATACAAGTGTGTTTTACAAGAGTTATATAAGAGCTGTTCTCTTTAGTTCGGTTGACATGGATTCCGTCCAATTGTGTTTGGCTTGGCCATGTGATGCGGTTCTTTCCCAGCAGTCTGTGCAGTTTGAAAAATGTCAAAGACGAGTCTTCGGCGGCGGTGATGCAACAGCAAGTGCACATTCTGTTTTGGGCACCATTAGATCTGAGGAATACTTGGGATCAGCATTGTTTGTGCATGGCAAGCAGTCTATCTTGATGTTTTGTGTTTAGATTGCAAGCGAAACCCTTAAAACTCCTAAAACACAATATGATCCCCTGAAACCAAAATGTAGATGGCAGCTCTTTGATTTCCAGTGAATGAGCCTCCTCACTCCCAACTTCAAATGAGACATTAAGCAAAGGGATTTGATGTGAAACAAACTCCATTGATCTTCTAGCTTTCTTCTTAATTTTTGACGAAACTGTTGGATTAACACCAAAAAACTTTTCGAAAGCCTTCAAAACAGTCATTAATTCCCGGCTCGGTAAATCCAGTTCCTGTGCCGAATGCTTTTCAATGCGGTGGAATCCCCTCAATTCAAACATAATTTTCCAAAACATTTAGCTACGCGAGTCCCTCACAAGCGAGCTAATCGTTTGCTCAAACGACAGATGGGAGCGATTACGCATCTAGAATCAAACATACAAACAAAAAAGCCCAAAATGAGCGCTAATACTCACTTTCGAAAATGTGTGCGAAACGTCAACACACCCGTGCATTTTAACATAATCTCACCAAATCAGAGAGAATCTGCATATTGTGACCGTCCCGAGTCGTGAATAGCTGTTTGGGGTATGAATCTATAACCTGTTGAATAAATTGGCCAGAGAGAAAGAAAATAAGGGTTGAGAGATGTCTTGCTTGAGTGTACAAATCCCACAGAAGGGGCAACAGTAGCTTTGAAATGAGACTCATTCTTTGTGAGTGACTGTGTGTGTGTGTGTGTGTGTTTTGCCCATATATAATGAAAAGCGGTTAGTGAGTGGACCATATCCTTTGCCCTGAGTGGCTCTGGCTCAGGCTCTCTTAATTTAAGAGGGGATTAGGCTTGTGCAAGAACACTACACCCTCCCTCTCTAATTGGAGACGGCTAATAGCTGGACTCCTTGAAAACTGAGCCTTTTATCTTCCCAAGCTGAAACGGACTTAAAACATAGAAAGAATTACAATATATCCATCCGAGCATCACACATGATTTCGCTGGCTGAGCTCCTAAGCACCCGGCGTAGCCTCTTGCTGAATTCGTTTGAATGCACATTGACTCGTGATGATGTCAAAGGCCCGGTGGGGCCATTATGATGTCACCAGCACAAAACTCCGTTGGCTTTATAGCAGCAGTTCACAATTAGCTCGCTTTAGGAGATGAATTATGACAAAAATATCCGTAATATGAACCTCTAAGTTTTTAATATGAACTGCATATGCCCCTGAAGCACATTTACCTGTGTTTTACACCATAAAACATATTGGTGGCCTTAAATCATGCAGTAATCAATCTAGTGCTAGCTTTTCAAGCAATGTTTTGTTCTTGATGATAAAACAGCAGACAGCAACTAATCAAAGATAAATAAAAACAAAACATATAATAAAGTTAAAATAAAATAAAATAAATAAAACAAATAAAGATAAAATGAAATATTAAACTCAAATTATTTTTTTGTTTTTTTCCATAGAATATTTTGTTATTAGTTATCTAAAAAGATTATAAAAATGTGACCATGTCTTAAATAGCAATTAAAAAGTAGGTTAGGATATTAAGTAAAGATCATGTTACATGATATTTAATACATTTCCTGCCATAAATACATTAAAACTTTTTTTACTAATAAAGGCAATTTTCTTAATATTTTGATAGTTGTATCCCTCCGATTTTATTTATTTAAATAATTTTTTTTGTGTCCCACAGATTCCAGCTAGCAATGAAAAGCTTATTTATAATGATGTTTACATCTCAATTTCCAAAAATGGGCCCTTATGCCTGGTTTTGAAGATAAGATATTATTTTGTCAAATTCCTTTTTGGCTTATACTTACTATAGACTGCCAAAAACAGATCACACTCAAATTAGTTATGATGATGTAATATAATTCCAGATGGTGTCATTTATTATTATATTACAATTCAATTCTTATTCTTTTGGTCCATCACTTGAAATGACTCAAACTTAGTTTTGATTTCTTCCTACAAACCTAAAAAAGTTTCATAAACAAAAGTGAAAGCAAATGAAACGAGATCATAAAAATTTCAAAATGAACTCTCAATGTTTATTTACATCAGTGTTCTTTGAAGTCCTGTCACAAGTTGCTCTGTCACTATTGGTTACGGATGCTGTCTATAAATATGGTACTGATTCAACTCATGACAAATCAAAGGCCGGCAAGATCACGGAGAAATCTGCGATATTCCTGCTGACGTTCCCTTTTAAACAGTCCAAGCAGCAGAGCTTACATAAAACGTTGCAACCGAACTTTATTTTTTTTTTCCAGGGAAGGAAAACTTCTCGAATTCTATGTGAACTGTACAACATCTTTGCAAGTCTCTCCAAGGGCCGAACACTTCAAAACTCTCCTCAGAAGCCTTGTAAAAGGCCCAAATCAGCCTTAGAGAGCAGACACAGTAAAGAGAAAGAGGGAAGAAAAAAGCAGAAAGATCTGCAAGAGCAAAAAAATCTCTAAGAAACTATAATTGAAAGAAAAGGCCAAAAACTCTGTGCTTTAAAGCAACGTCTGATCAGATGAAATAAGCGCACAAGCTTGTTTTTCCCCCCTTTCCTTTCCTTTTTCTTGCAGCTTACTAAAATAAGGCTTTTTTTCCATCTGATTGAATGTAAGACTAAAAGAGGACTAGAGGAAGCGAGACCAGCTTGTGTGTGCCCACTAGCTTTTAGTCCGTAGCCTAATGAGTTCCTAAGGGAAGGGGCGCTGTCAGTCATCCAGTGTTCCCTTTTTTCCTCTCCCACCAGCTCTGTCTGTACCGCAGAACTGAGGGGCATGACATAATTAGAGATCACTAACTTACAACAACTTTCCCCCATTTTTATAACATGTCTACATTAAACACGGGAAGAAAAACACTATGATATGATCACATGTCCAGAAAGTAAAAAAAAAAATGTATGTGTCCTGGCTTATAGCGTTCCCTAAAAGTCGTATGTACACAAAAGGCCCCAGGGTGTGAAAGTGAGATAAAGAGAGGGATATTATGATGTTTTCATTTGCTGTACGCTAAAAAGGTGGCAGTAAGTAGCGAGTAACAAACAGATGGGAGGAGTGCTAATTGATGGGTCACGGCAAACAAAAACAAGACAGGGATTTGGAAACATCTGCATGTGAATGGAGCTCGCTTGAATGTGCCGACGCTGAAGAACAGACGCCGGCAGAAGCTCGAAGTAATTGCCGATGAGCAATATCAGGGAGAAAAGGCTCTAGCGGAGAAGACAAGGACATGTATAGCGCTCGAGAGGAGGTGTGTGGAACAACAGAGCTCATACATCACGTGGAGCGACTCAGGTTCATTAAAGGAAAGCGCTGTCTTTAGTTGCTCGTTCGCACGTCATTTGCTGCATTCTGCTTCTGCCGAACACAAAAGGAGAAATTCTGAGGATAGTTCATCAGGGCTGGGCAAAAGAACTGAGGAACTGGTCTTTGAATTCATAAGCTGGAATTTGAATTGAATTAGACATTATGTTGAAATGGAGTGACAGGAAAAGGAATTTATAGTATGCTGCTTTCAAGGGTGCTTCATTCATTGCAAGTTGGAAACGTAACACAAAAACAAAATAATCATATTGCAAACAAAAACGAAAATAAGTCATTTCTGTCACTTATTTATACATGGTAGCCTATTAAAACTAAATGTGTCTGTTGAAGAAAATGGTCGCTAACTTAACTAAAAATAATTGAAATACAGTACGAAACACCAAAATTATTGATTATAATTCACTACAGAGTAGAACAGTCTTGTTTTCAGTAACTGGACTCTATATAGATCATAAATGTATGATATGATATAACTATATTATACATCAGTGCTTGTATATCATCCAGAATTGAGCATTTTAGAATATTTCCGCTATGTAGAGTTGTTAATTTAAAAAAATATATACAATACAGGTGATGCTTTCTGGGAAATTAATTGTTTTTTGATTTATAACTTGCCTATAAACATACATCATTTAAAAACATACATTTAAAAAAAAAAAAAAACATGATAATGATTTTTTTCGACATAAAATACAACATAAAGTAGCCCATATGACTTCCATGTCTTTTTTTCTTTCTGAAAATATTCATTTTTTTTTATTCTATTCTAGTCTTATGAAGGAACAGCTCAAAATTTAGGGTGCTACTTAATAGTAATCGTCTCTTAAAAACTTATTTTTTTATTTTTTTTAATTACATTCAGATAAAAACAAAAATGAAATCAAATTTTTGACATGTTATGCAAAGTTTAACATCACTGATGGCAAATCATTGGTACTTTTTAGAGCTTGACAGACAAGGTCACTCATTGTTGAGAAAAGAACAGCGTGAACATTCTTCAAAGATTCTTCTTTTGTGTTTCATTATAAAAAAAAAACAGAAACACAAGGGTTTAAAATGACATGATGGTGAGCAAAAAACTTTTGTGAACTATTAAATAACATTACTGAGCAAAAACAGAATCTATTTGTGACTGCACCATGAATACGCAGTTCATGAACACAACCCTAAGATAGTTTACCCTATAGCAAATATCCAACATTATAAAGCTAGGCACCTGTTATTGATAGTATCACGTTATCACCTGCATGCAGAATTTATATCAACCTTGTTTTTGACCAAATAGCCTGAGCCAAACATACACCGTCCCCATTAAGAATGAAACCCACAGCTTTGGGTTAATTACCCCAGTGTCTCCCCACAAAGCAAAGGCTGCGATGATCATTTCTGTCTCTTGTGAAACTCACCGGGCGCTCTGGCAGCCAGTCCACGGCCGTGCCAACAGGGAGGAGTGTGCCAGCCTGTGAAAGGGTTGAGTGCGGTTGACCCCCATGGGTTGTGTGGGCATTGGACTCAGATCAAAGGCTTGGAGCAGCGGAGAGGGGAGGAGGTGAACAGCTACAGTGAGGGTGGGAGATGTGCCAAGTCGGATTTGCATCCCTGGAGACATAGAGAGGTGTGAGACACAAAGAGGGAGACAGACAGAGAGAGATACAGGATTTCCATCTCCCTCATTATATGCTTGCTCATGATAAACCGATGCAATGTGAAAAGGTGTCGTGGTGTATTTGAATGAGGAGCCGTCGAGTCAGGTTATGGCAGTTTGCTCAAAGCTGTCCGCATTTCTCAAACGTCCAAACTGTTATATAAAATCAAGGCAGGATGTCTTGAAAATGATTAAAATCGGCTAATCTGCCTTGCTTTGCAGTCGTCTGGTGGAGAGAAACTTTTGCATAAGTATCCCTTTCTCAGTTTTGTCATCTTTCCACTTATGTTTTTTATGTTTGGAAAAGGCCTCTCTGATTGTGTTCAGAGATTTCAGAGCATTCAAAAGTTTGCAATCAGATTCTGAACACAAATTATCAAATATTTCACAATGATCAAATAATCTCAACTGCCCTACAAAAATAGATAAATAAAAATAGAAATGATTTTTTCCAAAATAATTAAATAATTATCAGAATAAAAAAATTAATACACAAGTTGTAAACTGAGAAAATTGGAAAAATCTTATTTTTAAGGTATTCAGGTATTTCTTTGTGATGATCACTTCATCCCGTCACATAAACAATTTATAAAAAGCTTGTTTTTGGACAGAAATACTCCCCATTAAATACGAAAACCCAGATTTTTGGCTTAATTAACCTGAATTTTAAATACAAACCAATGTACCATCTTTTTTTTTCACAAAGATTAAAAGATCTGTAAATAATACGAAATAATAAATATATTATTTATTTTTAAAATAAATATTTTATTTTATAGCTCTTTAAAACAGAGAGTAAGTAAAAAATCCTATGGAATCCCTTTAAATTCATTCATCCGCTCATTTCACCTCTTCAACAGACACAGCATGAGATTTATATAAATATCTCATCACTAATATTTATTGCATCACTATTTTCCTCCTAACCCGTTCTCCGCTGCTCCCCTGTTCACCCACCTCCACACCTGAGCTTGACATTAGGGCCTCATTTGAATGTCAACTTGTGTCTTCTCTTTAATGATGGAGGGATTAGTGTTGTGCAAATGCTGGGCACCCACACACACGCACACACACATTCTAGCGTTCCTGCTGTGAGTGTCTTTTTAAGAGACTGATCAGCGTCACTTTGGCATACTATCAGTGAAGCTTAACACGACTCTACCCAGCATGGGCCGCAATTTTTAAAGCTCACTCGGAGGTGTTACAGGGTTGTTGAGTCTAAATGGCTAGAGGGACAACAGAGGAAGAGCTAAAGCCCCAAATGCTAATGTCTTAGCCCTCAGTGGGAATCTGGTTTCAGGAGTAAAGGAAATCCATATTTTGCAAAGGAGATCTCATGATTTTCAAATAAACTAAAACTGAAGGTTAAAATAACAAGGCAGAAATCCACATCCAGTACTTGGGATTACATTTATAGTACAGATGGAGCTAAGAAAAGTGCTTTTTCATTCGTTCATCTGTTTATTCCTTCTTTCTGAAGTAACTATAAACATAACTGGCAATTTAATATATAGAGAGCTATTAAATTATTACTACATTCATGCACTACGGTATTTAATTGGTACTCCAAGGAACATTGTATTATCATGGTGCATATGACAATAACTAAAAAGATATATTGTAAAGTCTATTGGTGTGGAAACTAATAGTTATTTTTAAAAATGATAACTATAAAGATAAACATGACCACAACTATATTAGCATCCACACCAGAGCACAATAATGTATTATGCACTACAGTAATGCTGTCAAGCTCAAGCTTGATAGTGATTTCAACTGTATTTTTTTATTATTAATGTGAAGTGTACTTAAAATTTATAACTGATAAAACACTATCTTTATTGTTATACTGTCTTTTTTGTTTTTGAGGCCTTTAGTCTTTTTACCTGAATGTGAACTTTGCTTTGCCCAGAAAGTCTTCGGACCACCTTCTTCCTTTGAATAATGCTGTTGCTCTGAACTTAACCTGGACCAGACTAAGCCGTCCAGACCATTGAGTCACAGCCATGAGTCAGAGTGCTGGGAATCATGGGATGGGTTGTAAGAGCCGAGCCTGTGTGTCGGTCATCACACTCGTCCCCTCAGTAAGGCCTCAAACACTTGGAGCGACATTAAAGAGTTACATCTTCAACATGTGACTGCTGGTTCTGTGAGAGAAAAACATGCCGAAAAAATGATATTGACAGAGAAGAAAAATGCTTAAATGTAGGCCAGACAGTCTTGGTGGTAGATGAGGCATATGGCTCAAGTGGGGAAACTCCCTTTTGTTTTCTGGGGGGTCTCAGGGTGTGGCTCGCTTCACGAGAATGCGATCGGCTCCGTTAAAGAGTTATGGATTAGCTTTGGCCTGTGCTGACAACGCAGAGCTTATCTATGTGAAGACCGATACCACCAAAACAATCGAAACAAGTGTTTGCTCGAACAAACCCCCTGGTCGGAATTTCCAAGGAAACTGTCAAGAAAAAAAATGCTGGGAGATCCCACTTTTCAGGACAAGGGTGCCGATGGCTGCAGTTGATATTTCAAAGCAATGTAAAAACCCACTATGTAATATATGCTTGGGAAGGAGCCTTTCCTTTTGCACAAATTAAACATGCTTTTTTACTGCAGTTAAACCATGGTAACAAAAAATCTATGCTACAACCATAGTTTAATCATGGTATTTATAAAGAATTAATATTACATAAAGCCATGGCTGCTACACTACAAAACAAAACGTGGTTAATTTTCATAAGGATTGGTGCATCTATGCACCAAAAAATGCTTAAATTCAACTAAAAATATACTGTAATATTCCAAAAAGAATAGTATATTGACAATATTCTTCTCTTTCTTTTTTTCCAGCGAACACACTTTCCTGAGGTAAATTTAGCATCAGATGACATGTTCACAAACTGATTTAATGACGTCTTTCTGCGGCTATAAAGCCCTGATTGTGTGGTTACAGTAAGTTCAACATACCTTCTAATTCTCATTTATATTTGCTTTAGCAATCCATTTACGCTAGTATTGTTCTGCCACTTTAACTGAAGCAGATAATATTGATCTGTCCAAGCGCCAATCATTTTACTGTTCTAATTTCACAATAAAGTTGATGTAATTGGAAAGCTGAGATTTTGATTAATCAAAAATGTACCCAGCAGACACACAACACCATAAGACATTGATGTTTGTTTAAATTTTGGTTGCAACGTCAGGTGAAGAAAATTCAACATAAATTCAATGTCTGATGTTAATGTTACATTCAATTCCAATGTCAGCTTTGTTGTTTTTATGCTGTGTAACCAAAATCTAAGGTAAAGTCAACATGCAATGTCTGTCTGACATCATATCTGATGTAATATTGACGTCCGATGGATAGCGAACTCTAACAAGTTCAATGGCTAATTGGGATTTCCTACTCAAAATGCCAGAATGCTAGCCTGGCTTCTGCGACTATAAAGCTCATACGAGCTTAGTCTGGCCAAGCTACCTTACTACCCGACTTCTGGGAGGCGGTGTTAACCTGCGCAGAAATGCTCTAAAACGGCAGCTTTGCCAGACTGACTTTGCTCGTGAAATTGAATGTAGCATCACAGGAAGTATGTGCGGGCCCTGGCTACCAGAATGCATATTTATTTACCTGATGCATTTAATTCGAACCGACACATATGAGTCATATTGGTGTATTTTTCACAGTGAAACTGAGCAATTGGTTACGGTGATTATGACTGTTTACCCAGCATGCATCAGTATAATTCATATGTTTAATTTTTGTTTAACTATTTGCTAGTTTAATCTGCAGTTATGTGTTACGTGTTTAATTAAGTGTGTCCTATTTTCAAGTGCTAGGGCTAGTTCTCATCAAAAATATCTTAATTTGTGTTCGAAGGTGAACAAAGGTCTTACGGGTTTGAAACGACATGAGGGTGAGCAATTTATGACAAAATGTTCATTTTTGGGTGAACTAACCCTTTAATGTATTACCGTTAAACTGAATATTCTGTAGTTGCTCTGAATAAAACATATATGAAAGTTATATATCTAGTTCTCTATGAAGTATTAACTTTTTTTTTTTGTACAGTGTTGGTGCACTAGTGTCATCTCACCAGTGTTGTTGTTTGAGGCTGCCTGTCGAATCCCCAACAGATCCCAGCCCTCCGCTGAGCTTAGCTACTGAGCCCTCGCACAAGAGCCAGATTAAAAGGTTTGGTTGGATACACGACAGGGAAAGAGAAGGGTTGCCTTTTCCATTGTCAGCAGCTTTTATCCCTCGCAAGCTTGTGAAAATTCATTCAAAATTAGCTGTCAAATTTGCTGGAGAGAATCAGCCGCACTTGACAGCAGATTATCGTGTTAAAGAAAGCAAGAAAATACATCAAGTAATTTATTTTGTTGCGATCAAGAATGCAGCTGGTGCTATAAGCAGTTAATATCAACTGTATTTCACCACCATTTTAACTGATCCTCATTTATAGAAGCCAATTCTTCACTCGAGGCTTGCTTAGGTTTTTAACGGTCACAGTAAGAAGGCACATTGCAGCCAGTTAGTCGAAAGATCGCTGTGAGGTAACGAACTACGGATTTAGAGAAAGTTTTAATTGGAGAAGAAGAAAGCATCTTCCCCATCATCTTGAGTGAGTTGGGCAAATCAAAGTGACTGCAAAGTTAAGACATTCTGAGTACAGGCTTAATGATGAGGAAAAATATGCTTGTGCGTATGTGAATATGGGCAGTATAGAGATTTGGGTGTTTACTTGGAACATGTGCGTATCTAGGCCAACATGATAATGTATTTAGGTGTGTATATTGTAACTGTTTTCTATTTTTAAGACGTAAAACATACCTATTCAAGAATGTATAAAATGGATAGTTGGACAGGTATTTATTTCTACAAAGTATTCCCAGATGACTCCTTGAAATGTACCTTCTGACTTTGCCAAACTTAAAACAATCACACTCTATAATGACTCTATAACAGCAGTGAACATTTAAAATAAAAATAGCTGTAAAGCAGTACAATAAAACACACACACAAATCAACAAACAACATGAGGTGCTTAAAGGTTCTTTATATTTGGCACAAATCTGACAGCTTTGTCACAGACTTCTTTTCCTTTTCTGTACTGATTTGATTAGTATTTTTATCCCACTTTTAAAATGAATATTTCATTATTCTTAAAAAAAATGCCAGTGATGTTCTTTGAAGCTGCTGTCTTCTCATGCGTATTTGTGACATTGCAGGATCCGCGGAGAGATCAAACTCCTCCTCTGGTTAGAAAACATGAAAAGGTATGAATGCAGGACTAGTAGATGTGTTTGGGCAGCTTATTGTTTGAAAAAAAACAAAGTGATGGCCGCATATTCACACAGCAGTTGTAATTTAGGAGCTTCTTAATATAGCCTTTTGATCTGAGGTTGTTTTTAGAAGGAATCTAGGAATGGAAAAAAGTACATAAACACAGATCTTTTTATTTTGATTAGGGTTAGCTAAAATCATTTTTTTGTCATTGCAAGACGAAGTGAATATATACTTTTGTGAGTTCACAGTCTGTGTGATAAAGATAAAAAAGTTTTTTCAGGTGAGTGTGTGTGTGTGTGTGTGTGTGTGTGTGTGTGTGTGTTTGTGTGTGTGCTCACTGTAAATCACAGATTGCGTGTGTGAATGACACATAGCTCCAGAGAGAGTTTAGAGTCATTGCAGTACAGCCTTGAGGTGTGGAAATCCCCCTCTACACAACATTCACTCTCCAATTAACTCTTACTGCCAACACCTGTGACAACAGACAGAAAGAAAGAGATGGAAAATAGATAGATGGATGGATGGATGGATGGATGGATGGGTTACATCAGCCAACAGACCAGTCTAAAATCATGATATCAATGATAGAACTAGCAAGAGAACAATGGATAGCCATAATGACAGAACATAAAGTACATGTACAAACTACTAATACATTTGATGTAAACATTACTTTGGTGTAAAGCTGCTTTGCAATGATATGTATCATGAAAAGCGCTATACAAATACATTTTAATTGAAATGAATTGAAATTGAATAAAGGGATGGATGAATATACAGAAAGACAGAAAGATAGAACTGGATGGATGGTAGAATGACATAATGATTAAAAGACTGATGGATGGATGGATGGATGGATGGATGGATGGATGGATGGATGGATGGATGGATGGATGGATGGATGGATGGAGAGCTAGACAGCCAACACGACCAGTTTAACATCAAGCCAGCTTAGGCTGATTTTAGATGTGTTTCAACAGGATAGACAGATAATATGGATGGAACTGCTGATGGACAGATAGATAGAATGATAGAACTAGCAAGAGAACAATGGATAGCCATAATGAGAGAACATAAAGGGATGGATGGATATAATGGCATAATGACAGATTTTCAGAATGACAGAAAAAATGGATGGATGGTACAAAGATAGAATGGTGGATAGACAGAAGGATAGAACTGGATGGATAGATGGCAGAATGACAAGATGATTAAATGACTGAAAGATGGATGGATGGATGGATAGATGGTAGAATGATAGAAAGATGAATAAATGATAGAATGATAGAAGTATGGATGGATAGATAACCAGACACAGACCAGTCAAAAATCATCAAGCCAGCTTAGGCTGATTTTAGATGTGTTTCAACAGGATAGATAGATGGTGTGGATGGAAATACAGATGGATGGATGGATGGATAGAGTTCACGAGTTTGAGTGAACTTGATGAATGGATGGAATGACAGAACACGGTAAATTAAACAAGGTAAGTTAAATTTGACTTATTTGTTCACTGTTTGTTGTCATGCTACCTACTTGTAATTCAGAAACAAAAATCTCAGTTTTAATATGACACAAATGACATTCAAATGTGGAACAGATGATTCAGCATAAGCAATACACGCGGTGAGGTAAATTAAATCCCATTGCGAGAGGGCGGATTGTAATGTACAAAACAAGTCCAAACTGAACTTGATAAAATAATCATAAGTGGGTAATTTTCTTAGCAATTCTACGCTACTACTTAAAACCTTTCTGGATGCTCTCACGAGTCCAACACAACACAGGCAGCCTTTTGTTCACCACAAGGCACTGATGTGCTTTCAGTTTCCATGCCAACAGACTTTCATCTTTCATCTTCCTTACCAGCTCATCCTACGCTTCAGATGAATTAGGTTTGTTACAAATTCTTTTGAAGTGTGGAGGCAACCCCCCATCCCCAACCCCACTTCAGCCGAAACAAAACAAAACAAGCCCCCCAAAAATAAAGAAATAAATAAATAAAGCACGCAGAGTGGATGCACGTAAGCCAATAATCAGTAGCTATTTCGCCTCCTTGGCCGACCAATGGCGTTATGCACGGGAAATCGCGTCTTCACTTCGAGTCAGAATATTCCTCAGCTGCTCTCCTTCATTTTCCCAAGCCGCACACGTTGAAGTGCGCCCTACTATTCAACTCCATTATGAAGCCCAAGCTCTGTCAAGATGCATTGTGGCTGCGTAATGATCTTCAATTACGCTGATGCCGGACCCGTAGGGAGATGTCGTAGGGGCAGGGGGGCCGATGAGGGAAGTGTATGCAGAACAAAGCCTTGAGAGCAGGAAGAACCTCCACGTCCTCAGATATGGACGTCTCTCAAGACGCTGCGGAGAATTACACCTCTAGACACAAAGAAGCAATTTTATGAAACCTCGCGTTTTAGAGTGCTCCAAGATGGAAAGAGCGACTTGGGCATGAATGCTTGCAAAGGCCAGTGTCTTTGAAGAGTTCCCACAATAGCGGTGTGTTCAAAAGCCTGTCTTTCTGACTTCATTTCCATTTGTGCTCATTTCAAATGTTTTTTTCGCTGAGCGTTGGGCATTTTGCAAATGAAAAGAAAAGCATTTCCGACCGTATGACAGTTTGTTTAGGTGCACAACGGCAACTTATTTTGACCTCGAACAACATTGCTCAAATCTGCTTCTTTAAAAATTTGAGGCAACTTTACAGAAGTTTTATTTGGAC
This sequence comes from Enteromius thamalakanensis, assembly GCA_032357475.1. Taxonomy (NCBI): domain Eukaryota; kingdom Metazoa; phylum Chordata; class Actinopteri; order Cypriniformes; family Cyprinidae; genus Enteromius; species Enteromius thamalakanensis. The sequence continues at coordinate 22,162,302 of JAUCMT010000001.1, forward strand.
TGTTTACTTCTTCTCATGTAATTTCTCCCAGTCTAAAAACAGCCAACAGCCATCAGATCAATTGAGGCTGGTTGTAGCTGTATTTCATCTAAATGAAAAGCTAAGGGTTTCCGATTGTAGGTGCCCAACAACAACTCGTTTCAGCCTTGAACAACACTTACTCAACACCTATAAAAATACAGGCAATACAGACCTAAACAACACATACAAACTCACCACTCTTAAAAATACAACACAAGGCAACACAGACCTGCTCCTTTTCCAGAACATGGACCGTTTATTTCTTCTCAAGTAATTTTGTCTGGTCTTGGATGGTTTAGTCTCCCAGTCAATTAAGTCATCAAGTCAGTTTAGGCTGGTTGTAGATGTGTTTTGGTTAAAATGGAAAGGGCTTCCAAAAATAGGTAAACAACAAAAAGTCATTTTGGCCTTGAACACCACCCTTAAAAAGGCAGAATTTTCATTTGGGCCATTTATTAAACCAACAGGCTGGTCTTATGTGTATTTTGACTGCATATACATAAACGGATGAAATTTTATTTGTTGAGAACAACAATCATTTTAAGCTTTTCTTTTTACAACACAGCTCCAGAATTTCGATTTGGGCAATTTATTTCTTTTCATGTCATTGTTCTGGTCTTAGCTGGTTTACTCTCAAACCTCTCTAAAACCAACCAAAAAACTATTGAAGGCAGTTTTTTTAGGCTGGTTTTAAGTGTATTTTGGCTACATCTAAAAGAACTTAAGCTTTTCTGACAGTATAACAATTTGTTTATGTGCACAAAAACTCATTTTGGCCTTGAACAAAACACAAAAATTCACCACCTTCAAAACTACAATTCCACGCAGACCAAGACCTGTTCCAGAACTTCATTTTGGACCATTTATTTCTTCTCATGTCTCTGTTCAGGTCTTAGTTGCTTTATTTTAGAGGCCCCACTAAAAGCAGCCAACAGACCATCGGAAGTCATCAAACCAGCTTAGACTGGTTTTATATGTATTTCAGCTACATCTAAATAAAAAGGAAAGCATTTCTGACAGTATGACAGTTTGTTTAAGTTCACAACAACAACTCGTTTTGGCCTTGAACAACACATAAAATAAATCACCGCCTTCAAAAATACAAGGCAACACAGACCAACTCCTGTTCCAGAAGTTTCATTTGGACCATTTATTTCTTCTCATGTCATTGTTTTTCATCCAAATCATGAAAGTTGCATCGCTCCAGTCCCGCAGAGAGAAGCGCTACCGATCGCTGGTGACATCAAGGTGTCTTGCGCCTTTGTGTGCACCTTTTGAAGTTCACTCAACTTGAGGGAATAAAGAAATCAACACAGCACAATAAAACACTATCCTGGTTTTGGAAATCTAGGTGAGGTGTCTGCGATTTCAGAGGTGAAGTGGAGGGCTTTGAAAGCAGGAAACGGCGAGAGGAAGTTAGCAGAAAAAACCAAAGGAATAAAAGCTTTCATTCTGTCTATCAATGTAGAAAGACAGTGCAGTTAAATTTAGAGCGGGTTTCAGACTGCAAAAAGCCTCGCTTTATGATGCCAGTTGTGGCAACCGAACATCTGATTGTATTTGTCTGCGGCACAGCGCTTCGCCAAGTGCGTCTGGTTATTGAAAGCTCTTCTCAAACGAGCTCTCATATTGTTGCGAAATGAATAAAACCATGGTCTCTAAACACTTTTTCATTAGCATTTAAAAGACTGGCAGCATATGGGCACAATTTATTTGCATCAGAATGAAATGTTATAGATCACCGCACTGTGAACAGACACAAAAATATGGACAATAATTGAAACGCAGATTCATTTTGTGATGTCAAGGTCAATAGTTTTGGGGGTTTTTTTTGCTTCTGACAAACAAATTCATGAAATGCTACTTAATTATTAATAATCCATACAGCAATCAACATGGTAAATGAACAAGATTTGAGGTTTGAAGTAAAGAGACATTATAAGAAGGTTAACCACTAAAACCATTGGTAGAAAAAATAAAGGGAGAAACTGACAAGTCCCACCTTGCAGAGCCTATTGATATTTCTCAAGAGTGCATCTGCTTGACCGGCTTGAAATTTTTTTTCTGTTGGTGTTTTTTTTTAACTGACTTGCAAACCTACACTTGCAAACCTCTAATTTGGTAAAATGCTATTTGTGCACACATAAAATGTAATTACCATAATCTAGAACAGTATGTATAAGACTATAATGAGAATAATACAGAGGTAATGAAAAAGGCAGCAGCTATTCCCAGCATGATTATTCTATTTTCTAAAAGTATCATCAATATCAATGTATAAATTTGTTATTTTAATTCATTAAAAATGTTATATTCCTTTTACTTACCTGCTTAACCCGAGGCAATATGAAATGATATTGATAGTGTAGAAACAATGCAGGCTCGTTTGAGCATGCACCTGCAGAATGCATGTAGACTTTTTACAGAGACACTTTCAAAGTTAAAACATTCAGTGAGAGGCGCTAAGCACTTTCTGTTCTTTCGAAACAGATGAACATGAATCTGGTAACAGTCAGTGAGTGGCACTAAACGTAATTGCTTTATTGCATTAGAAAATACCAAGCACACTACACCTAACCTACAGTGTTAACAAATCTATGGCATTTTAGCTTGCTTCTATCATCAAGCTCATTTATCGTGCCTTGTATTTTACAGGATTTATACCTGAGTGCGCTACATTGCAAGTGCAAAGCTGTACCGAGTGCGCTAATAAAAGGCATTGTTTACAACATCAAAAACACCATAAATGTGGAGCTGGTTACGTGATGCAAGCAGTGATGGGAACAACAGCGTTATATATAAACGCCGTTACTAATGGTGTTATTTTTTTTTTCCAGTAAGGAGTAACCAAATGAATTACCATTTCCCCCATTACAACGCCATTACCTTTACTCAAAATAAAAAAAAATACTAAAATTGATAAGTCAGGTTTAACAACATAAACAAACGTTACTGTGCATACCTGCTTTCGTGGCCCCAACTTAACTTTAGGTAGACATCCCAATATAATAAATAACTGCAGCGAAGTCCCTCTAGAGTACATTATTTTTTGATAACAAGAAAATATGTTTGCTACGTTAATCAGATTCTCTGCCAGCAGGAGGTGCTGTAAGCACAAGAAATTGTGGTTTCCCTGGTAACAAAGCAGCTCTGAGCTCACAAACGCTGCCTTACACGCAGGATAAAACGAAACTGACATTTTCTAAAGACAGTCTTCCTTCCTTCCAGAAGTACAGTGATATAAAAACCCACGCCTCGGTTTGATTTTTTTTAAATGTGTATTACGTGCTCATGTTTATTCGACGAAAATCTTTTGAAAAATCGGCCAGTTTTAATATAGTGGCAGGTTGCCATAAATAAATATATGTATGATAAACGCATCCCACAATAACCTGAGACCAACTTCATTACTCATGATTAGCTGTGTTTGTAGCCGGCGCCATTAACCAGACGATAAACAAACACAGACCGGAAGTTAAAGTCGATTAAATCGTCTATAGGCTAATATTATTAGGCCAATATACAAATATACAAATTTGCCAATATACAAATTTTTTCAGTTCATCTGCATGGATGCGCAGACGTAACATTACCTGCATTCATAAACGTGTGAAGGCCAACGGGTCGCCATTGCTTTGTCTCCCACAAGCAAAGATACTCTCTATTGTATTTTCCTGACAAAATAAGAGTTCCTTTGAAATTCTTCAGCGTGTAAGAACTGCCGGTTTCTCTGGTAGTGGGCGGGGCTAATGTGCAACGACAATCTTATTGGCTGTATATTAATGTATAATGTTTTTAAATTAATTAATTCTATTCAGTGTCCATTTCATTCATTTAACTTATTTAATATTGGGGACGTCCAAGTTATTTAACTTAGTTATTTAACTAACTACTAAATAAATCATATAAGTAAATAAATAGTAATAATAACTAAATACTTTTTTAAAGAAACATAGCCAACACTGGATGCAAATATCAAAATGTACTAGTGGTATTGTTCAAGGAAGCATGTGAAAATCAATTAAGCTTATATGATGAACACCTGTGTTTACGAGCACATAAAACATTTATAAAAACCTTTAAATTGATCTAAAGAAAAGTGGAGAAGCATGTCAGTATAGCACATGGTGAACATGTCTTGAAGAACACACAGATAAGAGTTGAATCAAAGATGGGCAATCCTTGATTTGAAATATCTCTGGCCCGGTTTTTCTTTTTTCATTTCTTCCCCCTAACCAAACTGACTCATTAACTTCAAAGCCACTGATAGAGCTTTTAATTAAGAGGAATGTAACATTGAAGCACAGATAAGCCTCCCCGTATTCTCCTCCTCTCCATCTCTCCTTAAACACACATCATTAGAAACTCACTGTAGGTTTACACTGCAGCGCACTAATCACATACAACCTGCACTGCTAATAATACAGCTTTCACCTGACACCATGACCAAGCTGCTACTCTGTGTGTGATGTCACTTCCTGTGGGGCAAACCAAAGGAGCATCCAATTAACAAATGTGGAAAAAGACTAGTTTTCAAAAGTGCCATTCAAATGTAAAAAGATATACCATTTATTTAGTCAAATTAGTCATGTATATTTCCCTAAATAACACATTACATAATGTTTATTCAGAACATTGACTTTTTTCAAATAAGTAATTATAGTTACTTTGTTTCCCATGTACTGTAATCTATGCAATAATTAAATCCATTAAAAATTAAATACGTTAAATACGTGTCTTAGCACTTGATCTTCAACGATACAATCAACCATACTAATAAAGCAAAAATGAAATATGTGTTTAAGTTTTGTTATTGATGTACATTGTTGAACATTCTTCTTCTGCGTCATATTTTTCATGCAATTTGTCTGAGCTGCGCCCTCTACTGTACAGACGTGAATTTACATTTTCTTCAGCCTGAGGTGTATCCATTTCACTTTTGCTGACTAAAGCCTACTATTTAGCATTAAAAACGAACAAACAAGCCCTGCCCGGATTTAAAAAGAAACCTAAAAGTAATGTAATGCATAGCTTTCCATAAAAAAGTAATGTAAACACAATCTTGTAATGCGTTACTTTTAAAAGTAACTTTTCCAAACACGGTAAAAGAACCACTAGAACAAAAGGTGTACGCCAAATTTTAGACGTCATCAAGTCTTGTCTGTGAAACCGGGATCAATATTTCTCACTGTACCCTCAGTCCCACCGAACACCTCCACCATCTCCACCCCCTGCCGGGATCAGTGGCAGGCCGAGGGGAGCAGGGTCTCACCCACAGGGAGGGCTGAATGTGGGCCAGATTAATTGCAGGTTGTGACTGAGCAGTGTTTTGGGAACACACACACACTTATAAGCAGCACACCCCGTATCATGCACATGTCTGTACACTCACGCACGCACGCATGCACGGCCACACATGCACACGTCGTAGATACCAATCCGTCAGCATGCTCGCTCCCAGATGAGCATCTATACCCACCCGGAGGTGCTGCTCCTTTGTCTCCAGGTAGCCGAGACCTGGCAAGCGGCCCACTGCCTGCGCCTTTCATGTGGGCGAGGGGAATTATCTCCCTTTATGTGTGTGTGTGTGTGTGTGTACGAGTGACTCATTCAGAGGTAGCTTCCATATCGGTGCTCTGGAAGCGGGCCAGCCACCTGTGTGCTTTGTGTGTGTGTGTCTCATCAGCTCCAGAAGCATCTGAAACAGCGGAGCAGAGCGAGGCCAGGAGCCTGCAGGGGACAGAAGATTAAGAGGAGCGCTTTTACACAATGTGTGGAAAAGTGGGGAATAACAACCTGCCTTTAATTACTATTACTGTGAATTTGTTTGTATGTGTGTTAGGGGTTTTCTGAGGAAGACAAGTGATTTTCTTTAAACATATTGAAGGTTAGAAACCTCAGAATCCATGTGTCGGCTTGTGTTAAGTGGTCAAATCTGTTTATATATATATATATATATATATATATATATATTCACACAGTATGTAGTTGCTTATTAGAATGCATATTTGTTTATTAGTACTTTTTAAAGTATAAAGCACTGACAGCAGAAAATTAAGACTTTACTGAGGCAAAGTGATAGTTAACTCATAGTTAATAAAAAATCTATTTTATATTAAATAACTGCTGTTCAATTAAAAGTTCTATTTATTAAAGAATGCATAAAAATGCATCACAATTGTTCACAAAAATATGAATCAGCAAAGCTGTTTCAACACTGGTTATAATAATAAATGTTTCTTGATCACCAATTCAGCATATTAGAATGATATCTGAAGGATCATGTGACACCGATGACTGGCATCAGGAATAACTTGCATTTGACAATATTAGAATATAGAAACAAGTTACTTTGGCGAGCAAGACAGATTTAAAAATCATACTGTCACTGAACTTTGTGTTTTTCGCGACATTCGAGTTTGTAATGTTGAATTTGTATAATGACATGGGAATGAGGTATTACAAAGAGAAAGAAACTTTAAAGGGATAGTTCACCCAAAAATGAAAATGTGATGTTTATCTGTTTACCCCCAAGGCATCCAAGATGTAGGTGACTTTGTTATTTCAGTAGAACACAAATGAGGACTTTTAAGTCAAAACGTTGCAGTCTGTGAGTCTTATAAAGCAAGTTAATGGGCACCAAATGTTTCAAAGCATTGAGGGTCCAAAAAAAACCCCACATACAAAACCAAAATAAACTTTATGGTTTGTGAAGATGCAACAGTCTGTCTGTGAACTCTTATATTTTATCTCTTGTACACCACGATCTCTGACTCAGCTCATTCACAACATCCGTGACGCATCACTGTGCTCCGGCAGATAGATGTCTATACATAGATTCTATATTAGTGAATGTTTCTATGAGCAGCGTTGTGTAAGGATCTACATCTATATGTTTATATATCTATGTGCTATGTTGTGAATTAAATCAGGATAGTACGAGATTGTGGCATATAAGAGGTAAAAAAAAATACCTCAAGGTATCATCACAAGCCATAGGGTTTAATTTGTGTATGTTTTTTTGGTTTTTGAATCTCATCCAATGACTTGCATTATATAACTGACAGACTGAGTTAAAAATCTTTCTTTTTTGGGTAAACTATCCCTTTAAGGACACTTCCCCATGTCCCCATTTTTTCAAAATGTTTATAAATCATTTTATTTTATTTTATTTAAAAAAAAATTTTTTTGAGAAAGTAAAATGATTAAAGTTTCCTGTAAGGGGTAGGGTTATAATACATATTATGCTAAGGTTTGAATTTAATTATTTATTTATTTTATATTTTTGGCTGGGCATTTAGGTTTTCCGAATACAATAATGAGCCAATGGTTTCTTGTAAATCTGTGAAAAGCCCAGCCCCCCAAAAAATCTCATTATAATACGATTGCCACAACCAGCCTAAATAAATGACACCTGTGAGCTCCACCATTCCTCCATCAGCGCCGCAGGCATGTGTAGTCTGAGGTAAAATAAGGCAAGTCAAGGGCCACAGGTGGCCCCTATAGTGCAAACAAACACCTCCGGGTTGTTGATGTCTTGTTTGGGGGAAACGCCCCCATTCTCCCCGGGTGCACCTGCATTATGTGAGGTACATCCACTGCAAACATGTGCGTGTATCTTCAGGTCCATATTAAAGTGTGTGTGTGTGTGTGTGTGTGTGTCTGGCCGCACAGGTGTACCTCTCAAGTGCTCTCAAAGGAGAAAAAGCTCTTATCAGATACACCATCTTGCTTTATTGCATATGGCCTCTAAATTTTTGCAATCATAAAAGTAGATGAACGTAATGGTACATAATGAAATCTAGCAAGTGAGTGGCCTCAATGAAATTTGGCATCATTGCAGAAAGATCAAAGAGAAATGCTTCATTGATTGCTGCCTAGTCACTAGCCTCCTCGGAGATAGAAATCTATCTAAAGAAAGTCTATGTGCTTTGATGTGAGGGTGTCTGGGTCTTACATCAGAGCCAAGGTCGACAACCTTGAAAGGCAAGCCTATTAAGAGAAAAGTAACAAACACATCTCCCCGCTTTTACGGCAACGGGAGCGAGGGCAAATTTCCTCCGACAAATAAACTTTCACTGTAAACCCCATCGTAATTGCTGAGATGCAATTAAAATGCTGCACACATATTTACTTGGCTCAAAACAATTCGTCCGCATGTATGAGACGCAACTCGGCATATCAATTCATATCAAGATCAATGTTGGCACACTTATGTGTATGTGCTTGTGTTTGTGATGGAGAAAAATAAGGTTGTTGGTACATCAAAGCAGCGGTGAAGCCTGGTCTTGCCGTCGGATAAGGCCGGTAAACTACTCTCCGCTATTAAAGATCCCGGCCTAACTCTGTGTTATTTATCTTCATGGGTTTTAAGCTTCGCTCTATTCCTTTGAGTCACAGAAGAGCAGCTCTTAAAAAAAAAAAAACTCATTACCACCAAATCTGAGCATGTCTCTTGAATCTGCCCTGGTTGTTGCTGCATTGGATTAATCGCTCTTAGAATAATTTGCTAGACCAGGATGAAATGCTGTAAGATTTAAGAAAGGTATCATTATTAGGTTTTTGTGAAAATTTCCAGGTGCTTCTGAATTTTTTGACCAAGAAAGGAAAAGGGGCAAAGAAATACGCAACTAGCATGTATGGACAAAATAAAACACTGAATTATATATTTGTCTTCCTTAATAATGGTCTTTATTTTACACATTCCACTTTTTTTAGTAGGAAAAAATATTTTGAAAAAATAAATGCAGTTTATTTGCCAAATAAGAGTTTATTAGTAAAAACAATTTTTTTTTTTTATTGTTTTTAAATATTTTTTTACCTAATCAAATAAAAAGACTGCTGTTTCATAGAGATTATTGTGGAATGCACAATGAAAAAAACATGATTTTTTTATGTTAGAAACTGAGTTATCTGAGCAAATAAACTCTTCGAATGCTGAGCTATTTATACAAATAATAATAATAAAAAAAAACATTTTAAATGCAAAATAAAAACTGGTGTATTAACAACTTTCACCTAAAATGCTAGTAAATGGGAACATAAAATGTTAAAGACTGAAAAAAAAGACTGAAATAATAGAATAGAATAATAGACTATAGAATAATTATACTGTATAATTTGAATAAAAGTATGCCTACACTGACTTTAAATTACTTTTGATTTCAACAACTATACATAAAAATATGGCAAAATAACAAAACTCATAATGTGTATCATTAACCACACAAACAGTCAATAATCAAACTACAACAAAAAATCATAGCCTGTGCTGTATCTTAAAAAAAGAACTGACTCATTCCGGAATAAAACAAGTATGTTTCTGAGTCACTAAAAAGAATTGATTCATCAGAGTTATTTGTTCTGTAATCGGACTACACTGATGCAGCCTGTAAAAAAATTATTATAAATAAAATATTCGATGAATTACCCGATGTGTTTCTTTAATCCTGAACAAATTTTCTATCCCGGTTTCGCAAGCAAGCTGAAATAACATCACACAAAATCTGCCACTATAACAAAGTTGTTCCGTGCAGACAAGTTGCAATAAACAATTAGTGCGCTTTTTTTTGAGCAGGTCCGGCACATAAAGCAGGTCTCAAAGACGCTGGGGTTTCCCCTCCACCCTTCTGTGTCTGAACATGACTTCCTATGCCTGTATTAATATATGGCTAAGAGCGTAAGCCGCATATCCTGTGTAGTTTTCATACAGATGGAAATCTTTTTTATGACCTCACTGCTAGTTAAATGCTAGACACATGAATGAAATATTCTTTGATAGAGACGGAGAATTGATTTACGACTTGACTTTTATCATCGCTCCCTCATAACCTGTTCACCCTGGAGCGCAGCTCCCGGGGCAGACGTCTCACAAGAGAGGAAACCACCTGCTTTGATTTACTGACAGCAGAAACAGGCCATCAAGTCAGATCTTACCAAACATCTCAACACTCAGCCAAAGCGAGCTAGGCTACTTGCGAGCTACTTGACGTTAATATAGATGAGATAAGAGGGCTAACTGACCTCCCAGAGGACTTTTCCAGTGATTCGGTAATGTTTGTAGCAAAAATAAAGATTCCTTAAAGAACCTTTACAAGATTCTTTTTTAGATTTTTTTCAAATGTTCTTCACACTAAAAAATGTTCTGTGAAATCCCTTGAGAGCATGCGGAGGAGAATGAAAAGGTTAACGGCTTTTGTACGGCTAATATTAAAACAACCTGATGGCGCCAAAGCTGGTGCAATCTGCATTGGAAATGAACGGATAGAAGGCCCTGTGGGCACTGCTATTGTTTCACGGCTATCTGCACTCCTACTCACTGGAGTGCGGGGGCACGCCGCACTGCACCATGGGATCTCTGATCACGCAGCTGATAGACATCGCAGCACAGATTCCATTAGATTCCAAATTAAAACAGGCACTTCAAAGAGCACAGAAGGAAAAAATAGAGAACGAAGGCAACGCGACCAAGAAAAGAAAGCACATTTTTGCTATGTTATGGTGCAAAGCCCAATTCAGAGAACAAAATGCATTAGCTTTCTTTCTGGTTACCATATTTAGCAATAATCAAAATTGACATTATATTAATTGAACATACAGTATTATTATTAGGTTCCAAATCCTGCTGGAAAATGAAATCAAGCATGAAGGAAGCATGAAGCGCTCCAAAATGTCTTGGTAAACAGGAGCAGTGATGTTGGTTTTCAAAAAACACAATGGGCCAACACCAGCCCATGACATTGCACCCAAAATCATCACAGACTGTGGAGACTTAACACTGGACTTTATGCAACTTGGGTTATGAGTTTCAGACTCTAGGACATTGCTTTCCAAATGAAACTTGTTCTTATCTGAAAAGAGGACCAATGGGCAGCAGCCCAGATCTTCTTCTCCTTAGCCCAGGTTAGACACCTCTGACGTTGTCTGTGGTTCAGGAGTGGCCGAACAAGAGGAATACAACAACTGTAGCCAAATTCCTCATCAGGTCTGTGTGTGGTGGCTCTTGAATGCCTTGACCCCAGCATCAGTCCATTTCTTGTGAAGTTCACCCAAACTCTTGGATCAATTTTAATAGACAATCCTCATAAGGCTGCGGTTCTCTTGGTTGGTTGTGCATCTTTTTCCATTCAACTTTCTGTTAACATGCTTGGATACAGCACTCTGTGAACAGCCAGCTTCTTTGTCAATGATTGTTTGTGGCTTACCCTCCTTGTGAAGGTTGTCAATGATTGTCTTCTGGACAACAGTTATGCCGAGTTCAGACAGCACGATTTTCAAAGTATTCGCGTCACAGATCTTTTCAGACTGCATGGTTATCCAGGGTAGCATTCAGTCGCTGCTGTGTTCACACTGCATGATGGATCGGCGAAAGGGGGTTTCATACTGCATGACTTTACAACAGGAAAAATCGCTCACAACTTTGTCTCACTGACAAACACACACAGGAAGTAACATGGAAACAACACAGGGTCAGGTGTGCAAGACCGGAGTTCTCACGTGAGACTAGGATTATTATTAAAAATAATAGCAAGCAAAATAAGCAACGATTTGGCTGTGATTTCGGCATTTGTCGGCGATTTCTCAAAACCTGTTGGCGAGTCAAAATCAGGGGTTAAAATTGTGCAGTCTGAACTCGGTCTTCCTCGTGATCGTGTAACCTCGTGAACCAAACTGAGAAACCATTCTGAAGGCTCAGGAAACATTTGAATGTGTTTTGAGTAGATTAGCTCATATTCTAATTTGTTGAGATTGGTGGGTTTTTGTAAATGTGAGCCTAAATCATCACAATTAAAAGAACCAAAGACTTAACTACTTCAGTGTGTGTGCATTAAATTTAAATTTAAAATAGTTGAATTACTGAAATAAACAAACTTTTCCACAACATTCTTATTTATCGAGATGCACTGGTATATATACGTATATATATATATATATACAGTATATAATTAAAAAAGAAAGCAAAACATCCTATAATGAGTGACTACAAATTATCATTCTCTCACTCTGTTCTCACTTCAGCAAAACCAGTCTAAAAAAAGATCTCATTAGATTACGGTATTTATTTATTTTTCAGTCAAGGCTGAAAAAATCATGATTGGATCCCTGGAGTTTGGCTGACCAGGTTATCAGGAAAAGATTAGCAAAACATTTCTCAAAACTGGAGGTAGAAAAGCGCTACGTGACCTTGTTGTGATGGTCCGGTGTGATTCCATGGCCTCCTCTTCAGTAAAACACAGAGCGAGGCTTCCGAGAGGATGCTGCTGTGAATGATGGGGCAGAGACCCTACAGCAGCTCGCTGATTACATCTCTGCATGAGTGTGGCTTCAAAGACTCCCCCGCCGCCCAGTTTGACCAGATAAGGGCACTCGGGCCACGGTTCAGCTCCTGGACAGGAACACACAGAGGGGTCAAAGATAGGACCATGAGGGCCCTTATACACAGGAAGACGACACTAAGAAAAACAGATTCGCTCGCCCGTGTTAAGAGCATTCTGGGTCTCCAGGGTTTTTTCTACTGATCTGAAGCGCAATGTGGATACAGCTATTCTGTTCCTGAAATACAATGTGTGTAATATGTTTAATGTACAGCAATATGCTTTTAGACCATTGTGCCAAAACTGCTAAAGAGGCCGAAGGTCTGGTCACACTTTTTCTGGCTTACTGTCATTTTCTGTTTTGTATGTACGTCATTTTGTTCAAGATTTTAGCACATCAATAATTAATTACATTTAAATGATGCATTAAAAAATAGCCTAAAAGGCTTTAGTAGTTCACAGAAATATCTTTCATTTATAATTTAATTTAATAATATAATTTAATTTAGTTTAATTTAACAAATGCATTAAAAATCGTTTCCCTTTTAAAATTGTTGTTAAATAATTATTGATTAAATTAAATTATTAATTCAAAATGCAATTACATAAATATGAAATTTAAAAATAAATTTAGCTTTTAAAATTGTAATAATTCATATTTATATTACACATATAAATATAAATTATTTAAAGTTTAAAACCTATAACAGACAGAATTTTCTTTTCACAATTATGAGGATTTAAGGAAATTAAATTAAATTAAAAAATGTATATTTAATTTTATTTAAACAGATGAATTTAAGCAAACATTTAAATTAAACAAAAATATTTTTTTAGTTTCAATTAGTTGTGCAACAGACGGACAGAGATAGAAAGACAGACAGACAGAGGCTTAGTAATCCAATGCTGTCATTCCGCGGGTGTGAATCACAGGGCTCATGGTAAAGTTGCATTACGTCTAAATAACCCCTGAACTTCTGCTTCAGGCTGTGTGTCAGCACCTGGTAGAGCTCATATATCACAGACCGCAGCCGAACGGTCGCAAGCCTCTGGGCCTGGAGTATGGAGATCATCCCTCCTACGCTGGCTGGAGTAAGGCTTCAATCACAGTCTATCTATCCAAGAGATAAGAACTCCAATACAGGCCCGAGGGAGGCGGGCTTCTCACTCTGCTTGGAGAGCTTTTGGCAGGTAGAGTCTAAGTACAAATGCTAAGATAATTTTCTGTGCAAACAAGCCTCAGTTCACAGAATGACTCTGAAGACGAGAGGCAACCTCAACAAGGAAGATCGTACTTTTGGTCGAGAGGAGGAAAACTTTATATATATATAGTCTTTTTAATCAATTAGCAATTACATCATTTTGAGCTGTTTTTACAATTTTTGGCTGCATTTATTTGATCAAAAATATTGTAAAAACATTAATATATAAGAAGATATATTAAGAATTTAAAAGAACCTTTTCTATTTGAATGCATATTAAAATGTAGTTTATACCTTTGATGCAAAGCTGTATTTTCAGCACCATTATTCCAGTCTCACATGATCCTTCAGAAATCATGAAATTTGCTGCTCTGAAACATTTATTATTATTATCAATGTTGAAAACATTTGTGCTGCTGGTTACTTATGTATTCTTTCAGGATGATTTGATGAATAAAAACTTAAAATAAACAGCAATTATTAAAAACAGTTACCTCATTGGTTATGAGTAATTGTGTCTTTTGGTTTGCGAGTTAGCAATAGACACTAACAATAATAAAATATGAAGTGCTTTTAATTTGTTATGTACCACATGATTATTGTATAGCTGCTATACAACTTAACTTTTAGTATTACTAGTAGCACTAAGCTTCAGGAAGTACATAGAATTTTTTTTTTGACTTTTACTCAAAACAAGGCTCACTCAGCAACACAAATCCACTTAAACACTTTTCCTAAGAACAAACGTATCCGTCCTTGCTTTTCGCTTATATAATTTTGTTATTGCCTCATTACACTGCATTCAAAGAAAACAATAACATCTGATTAATGTAAAAAAATTACGACTTGGCTAGATCCACACAGTACTTAAAGGGAGGTGAAAGGGCTATGAGTGATTTATAGTTGCCCTAAGGATCTAACGTTTAATGATTAATGTTCAGTGTCTTTTGCGACTTATCTTCCCGTTTAAATATGACTCAGAGTTTGGGAGAGAAGTCCTCAGATCTTGACTTTGCCGGCACCGACCAGAGGCCCGCTCAGCTGCCAGCAATCCTGTTTTGTTTGGAAGAAGTCGCCCTTACATTAAAATAATGGGAAACAAATTGCCTGAGCATGTCCCCTCTTTAACCACGGGATTCCCTAATCCAAATCCAGCAACGTGGAGAGAACCAGGGGAAAAGTGAATCACATAGTGAGCACTACACCACTCTAAATAATGACTTGAAAGCTATTAAATAAACTTTAATATCTAATTGCATTTAATTATTATTGATGTAATAATTAATAATACAATGAATTAATATATAAATATTAAAATTATTAATAATAATAAAATGTGCACAAACAAAACATTTATTTATTACAGTAAAAATCTTATACGTGTGTGTGTATGTATATATATATATACACTTTTTTTTTTTTGCAGTCTACACACCCAAAACAAGCTGGAAACGTTCTGAATTTCTGCATTTATTTGTTTCTGAATTTATTTATCTCTGTTTCATACAACAGTAAATCCAGACATGGACCAACTTTACGCTTGTTCTCTTGGCAGCATAAAAAACAAAGCTGTTTTTTAAATGAATTTAGAAATTGAGCAATGTGACAATACTAAACCACTTCCATCCCATTATAATCAACAAAGCAGCCTACACTGCACAATAAATCTCTTATTTACAGTCTGTTCTAGTTTGCAGCGCCACTCTCTTGCAGTGTATGCTGGGTGTTACACTGTCTACGGCACACATGATTGGCGCCACGTCTATCAAATCTAAAATGATTCCAAATTACAGCCATTTCTTTTTTATTTGGTTCAAAAGATATTGATGTTTCTTACAGGGACAGTTCACATAAAAATAAAATATCTGTCATTATTTACTCACCCTCATGTCATCTTAAACCTGGATGATCTTGTTTCTTCTGTGGAGTACAAAAGAAGATTTTTTTCCCCATCCATACTTTGAAACCAATGTTGTTTATAAATGTTGTTATTGTTCACTATTATAAATACAAATAAAAATTGCTGAAAATATATATATATATGTATATATATAAATGTTACATTTAAAAAAAACTACATCAAAATGACAAATGTTGTTTTGGCAGCAGAAAAAAGGTATATAAATAACTCTAAAATATAGGCTCTGATATGACCCTTCAGAAGATTTGGATAAATGGATGGATGGATGGATGTGTGGAGGGAATGAGGGAGGGATGGATGAAGGGACAGCTGGATCAATGGATGGATGTGTGGAGGGAATGAGGGAGGGATGGATGGAGGGAGGGATGGATATATGGACGGATGGAGGGAGGGATGGATGGATGGATGGATGGATGGATGGATGGCAGGATATATGGATATATAAATGGATGGAGGAATGGATGGATGGATATACAGTATGGATGGATGGATGGAGGGAAGGAAGGATGGATGGAGGGATGATATATGGATGGATGGAGGGACAGCTGCATGGATGGATGGATGAAGGGATGGATGTGTGGAGGAACAGATGTATGANNNGGATGGATGTGTGGAGGAAGGGAGGGATGGATGGATGGATTGATATTTTGAATGGATGGATGGATATATGGATGCAGGGACAGCTGGATTGATGGATATATGGATGGATGGAGAGAGGGATGAATGGATTTTTGTTTTGGACCCCTTTGACCCTCATTATATAGACAAAAACACTTAGCAAATTCTTTAAAATATCTTCCTTTGTGTTTCACAGAAGAAAGAAATGCATGTATTGTCTTTTTTTTATTTTCAATGACATTTTTTGTGGATTAGACTGGGTTCTTCAGACTGGTTAACATTATTAAAAGATTTATATACTATTAACCTTTGATTTACAGTTAGCCGTCATTAAAACTGTGTTTATTTTTTTGATTAGTTGTGGATACCTACAACTTAGTGATAGTTTGGCAGGTCTTTGCCATACTGTTACCTGCTAACCTTTAAGTGTTTGACCAGGTGAAGCAGGTTGACACAGAAGTTAAGCTAGTTAAAAAGCCTGGCGAGTTTACCAGCATCCGAAACACAACATATGCCTCTGCTGGTCTCCTCAGCAGGGAAGTGGGGAGATAGCGAAGGCTCCTGACATGGGAACCCCAACATGAATAAATCACATCATAATCCCAGCCACCACAAAGAAAAAAAACGGGAAAGGAAAAATCAGGCCAAACATATGGCTCAAAGAGAGAGAAAGAGAGCAAAAGAGACCACAGTCACGCTGCTGGGGAACAATAGAAGCCTTTCACATCAACTCATACACGCATTGATGAGGAGAGTGACGTATCAAAGATCTTGACCACCAGAACCGATAGTACACCACGACAGAAGAGGAGATCCGTGTTCATCGGGGAGGTCTCGTCTCTGAAGGGAGCCAGGAGTGTGTGTGTGTGTGTGGCTCTTGGGCGGGGTGTGTGTGTGTGTGTGTGAGGGTTGTTCGAGTCCAGACATGAAAAGGAATTCTTTCATCATTGCTAATCTGCAAAACATAAACATTAGAGCATCCACACAGTCTGTGAATCTTTCTCTGTGCGCTTCGGGTCCTCCACCCTGTGGATTGCGGTTTGGGATGTGGGAGCTCGTGTTTGTAAGTGTGCGTGAGTAGCTCCGACTGTTTGTTTATGCTTGCCAGAGTCATTGTAAGTGCACAGATCGATATCCGCAAGGTCTCGAGGCGAGATTGGAAGAGACACAAGTAATTGTCAGGAGGCTGTGCAGGAACGCTCGCTTTTGGTCAATGTTTTTAAATATGGTTCATTTTTTTGTATTTGTGTTCTCAGGAGAATTATTTCATTGTGCAGAAATCGCTCAAGTGAGATAGTCAAGTGTCCAAGTGAGCAGCATCAGACGGAAAATATAATGCAAAATCATGATCGGTTTCATTCTGTAATCAGTAGAAAACAGAAAAGATACTGGTGGCCTTCTGAAATTTTCTTTAAACTTAAAAAGCAACACAATGCAATGCATAATTCAGAATATGGGGTTTCAGTAAAACATGAAAATGGCAAATTTCTTCATATCAACTCACACATGGGCCCTGTTTTGCATTTCTTAATGCGCTCCCCCTTGTATGCCATTGGTCAGATAGCCACAGATAGCAACACAATGTTGTTATGGCCAAAATAGACGCTCCAAGAAAAATTCTGTAAATCTGTTTGGTGCTCCTTATGGCATTTAAGCTACACACATCACCCTTAAGGTATTAATAGCATTGCATAAAATTCTTTAGGATAAATAAATATAAACACTGCAAGGAAAGACATCCATCAACAGTGCATGTGTCTTCAGTGGTTTAACCGCAGTGTTATGATCTAGGAGAATAATTTTTGTGCACAAAAATAACAGCTTGATTGAACAATTTCGTCATGCACCAATGGTACTCTCGTGAATGTGCTGCGAACACTGACAATGAAGAGAAGAAATGATTGAATAAAGTTGGTATTTTTGGACACATAATAGTATTTCAACCACTGAGGTCACATGGACTATTTTAATGATGTCCTTATCACGATTTGGGTCCGTGAATGTGTCAGTTGTGTTGCTGTCAATGGAGGGTCAGAAAGCTCTTGGATATCTTAATTTCTGTTCAGAAGATGAATGAAAGTCTTACAGGTTTGGAACAATATGATGGTGAGTGATTAATGGCAGAATATTTGGCTGAACTTTCCCTTTAAGACTGCATTAATCATCATTCAGCTTTGTCATCACAGGAATTAATGTATCTAGTTATTGATTGATTTCTATATATTAAAATAATGTTTTTTAAATAAAATAATATTTATTTAAATAATTAATTTAATTTAAAATCATAATATATTTAAATATACAACAATATTACACTTTTACTGTGCTTCTAATCAAACAAACATGAGCATAAACACACACCAAATGTTTAAACATCAGTGACAAAATAGATGTCACAGCCACAAATATTCTCTGAAAACAAGTCATAGTATCCCTTGCAGCGTTGCTTCCAAGGTAAATCCATCCTGTCGTGTAGATTTCAAATATTTGAACTTTCCAATATTTTAAGTTGAAAAGTAAGCAGCGTATGTGCGGTTCTTGGTGTGTAAGCGTGTGCAGACGTGAAGGCCTGTGGCTACAGGTTTACGACCGCGCACAGATTAGCTGGAGACAGACATTCAAATTCTGAAAATACCCGACAATTAGTCATATTTTCATGTCTAGCTCACTATTCGCTAAAATCACCATAATTGGGTTTAGGCAGCAAGTGCGGTGGAAGCGCATTACTATCCACACTCTAGTAGTCACTCACTGCTCGAGTGGAAACTATCCATGAAGAATTATCCCTTCCTGAATGATATCGTAATTAGTTTTTAAAGCACAAATTAAAGTGAAATGTTGTCACGGTGGCCTCAAAGATTATCTCTCCATTTCGCTCCCCATTGCCTTTTCCTTCACATAAACTGCTGTGCGGAAGCCAGACGTGGTTTTTGGGAGCCTTTAAGAGATAAACCCAGTCGGTTTACGCCAATGTACCGCCATAATCCAGTTTTCAGCCCCTCTTCCTTCTTTTCGGGCTCCTACTCGGTGGCCAGCGTCATTCAGCGGCGTATCTGTGACAGATTAGACCAGATCAACCTGGATTACCTTCCCCACATCAAGCCACCCCGACACTGACCATGAACCAGGCCCTGCATTTCCATCTATCTGGCACATGCATGCATTTTTAAACGGAGATGAGTGCTCAAACTACGGGACAAAAGAAAGGCAAGTGGCACGTGGAATTTAGAATGAGATGGAGCGAAGGGTTGGTGGAGGAAGAAGGGAGATAATCCTGTTTCGTATGGGTTGTACGTGAGACCCTTTTTCACCGTGGTTATCGCCCCCCAAGAGTTTGCTGAAACTACAGGACGAAGGCTGCAGTTTAGCGCGCTAATCCATCCCGAGCTGGGGCATTAAATCTGTCCCTCTATTCACTCTTGCCGCTCTAAAGCCACTGTGTACAACATACTGAGCCCTGCGCTGTGTCATCGGCTGACTGCAGTGTTTAACTCCATTATGAAGGAGTATAATCTCGGCCACACAGTGAACATTCACTAAGGTCTTTACCTCCTAATCCAGGCCTGGAGATGTGAGTGTGTGATGTTTGGGAAGTCATATTCGGTGTTGTTTTAGGCTTTTTGTCATCTGAAGTTGACATTGTAGCTTATTTTTTTAAGGTTTTTATCAAATAGAAATATATAATAAATGATTCTCTGAGGGAAATTTTGAATTGAAATACAATTAAAAACAAGAGACGTCTGACTTACCCTCCCTTTGTCCCCTGTTCCATCTCAATGCACAGCTCCCTCAAGTGGAGGACTGCGGAGTAGCATCTAAAACAGAGAAAACATTCACTAATTAATCATTTTATAATTAATGTGCTCAGGGTCCTTACACGCACATATATACAATCTTTGCGGTCTCCACTAAGTTTGAATTCATCATTTATAAGCATCTTCCTATACAAAAAAATAAATAAAATTCTGACTTGAGTGACTGAGGTGAATTACTAAAATAAATCGATTTGGTGAATTTAACACGTTTTTACAATAGAATTTTATTTGCGTTGTTAATTCTGTTGTTCTTGCAATCTGTGTTTCATAAAGCAGTGCATAAGTTGACATTTACACACCCTTGTGTGTGCATTTCTTTCTTCTGCAGAACTCAAAATAAAAATGTTGGTGGCTGGACAGTTTTGGTTTCCATTGACATCTATTGCATTTTGTCCCCATACAATAAAAGTCAATGGCAACCGACACAGTTTTACTTTAATGTTCCACAGAAAATAAATGCGGGTTTATAGGAACATAAGGGTGAGTAAATAACATTTTTAGGTGAACTATACTTTTAAATGATGATAACATTTAAAGATAATGCAACAGAAAGTTATCAGTGTGGACTACAAATAATATTAACCTCAACATTACCGAAATATGTGGCTAAAAGTTGCCACAAATACTATTTCTTTCCTCCCATGGCCGACTATATCGCCTGAGCTCAATCTCAATGATGCCTATGATCTATCATCTATGAATAAGAGATGAATGGAATATCGTCCCACAGGTAGAGTCGTGAACTCTTTATCAGACCCCCACCTCTTGCTCTGAAGCTACTGCGGCATCAGCTTCAAAGATAACTGAGCTGGAACCAAGGGATGATGCATTACTTTCAACATGTATCTATGAATATAGATATCAGGTCAAAGGTTTAAACATCTTAAGGAGATTTTTCCTCTGCCACGATCTCTGGTTTGCTCACTGGTGCACTCTATTCACTGTTAAGATGTGTAGGAACAATATTACAAAAAGTGTCGTAAAAAAATAAACATTGAAAGATAAGTCAGATAAGCTATTACCACTAGGAAACATACCAGCAGGCACTGGTTTATGTATTTACCATTATGTTTTGCAATTAAAATGCTTTGAGCAAAAATAGAGCAATAAAGTATAGGTTTAGAAGAAGGTTATTCTTTGCGTGCAATTTATATGCACCAATATAACAGTAAAACAAACCAGAATGTACTTACAAATACTGTTCAGATGCCAATAAGACTTTTTTAAAATAGTTTTAATACTTTTAACAAGCAAGGATGCATTATCTGTATCAAATGTGACAATAAATTTATTAATGAAGTTAGAATAGATTTCTATTACAAATAAATTGTTTATTTTTAAAAGTTAAAAAAGTATCAGTTTTCCCAAACAATCTTAACATTGATAAAAATAGGAAATGTTTCTTAAGCACCAAATTATATGATTTCCTTAGAGATGAAAGATGGAAGATGCCATTTTTGTCTAAATGGTTCCATAAAGAACTTTTAACATCTGAAGAACCTTTTTGTATCACAAAAAGTTCTTCGTGGCGAAAGAATGAATGGTTCTTTGTGGAACCACAAATGGTTCTTCTATGGCATCCCTTTATTTTTAAGAGTGCAGTATATTTTTTAACTAGAATATTTGATGTATAAACGCCACCTGAGGTTGCGTCCATCATTTGAGAAGGACCCACCCGGAGAAAACTTAGAGAACATAATTATGGTCTTTGCTGGATCCAGTGCGGGTGTCTTTGGGACCCCTTGGAGCAGACACAAAGACAAGACGAGCCAGGGCTTACCGACGCCACAACAACGGTGCAGCCTCATTGTTTTCTGCTCTTTTCATCTCGACTCACTCTCTCAAAATATTTAGAGGAATGCTCTGAATAACACGGAGTACTGAGAAACACTCGCTCTGTATATTTTTGAAAGGAACTCTGTCTGCAGAACTTTTCCACAAAGTCTATTTTGTTATGTTATATTTAGCCCTTTATTTTGTTCCTGATGTATTTGCATTGCGAAACACAATATGAAGGATATTCTCATTGTTCCAGGAACTCAGGTTGGAGATTGGTGGCCATCTGTCCATTTATTTTTCATGCTTATCATGATTTGTACATGCTGTGAGGAAAAAAAAAGAAAAAAGATTGTGTTAAATTAACAGTGAATAATAACATAAAACAAAACTTGTGTTATTTGTTTGTCTAAATTAACATTTCAGAAGTACTGAGAAGGTTTGATACATAATCTTTCTTAAAGGGATAGTTCAACCAAAAATGAAAATTCAGCCATGGTTTTATTCACACTTAGTTTTTTCACATTTGTTTTCACAATGAAACAACGTTGGACCCTAACGTTGGACCCTTGACTTTCTCTGTATTGACTAAAGAAAGCACACTAAGCACTGATACATTTGCAAAATATCTGTTTGGTTTTAAAGACCAGCGAAAATGACAGAATTTTCATTTTTGGGTGCACTATCCCTTTAAGGCCCGACAGTTGAATCGGTATTATTGTATACAACAAAACAAAACGATAGCTTTAACTAAGTTATAAAATACTCAAAGATATAGAAGTGTTGTGATCATTGACAGCCATCTGGGCACATTTGGGTAGGGCGTACTCTCCCTGTTATCTGTTCAATGGCATGTTCCTTGGGACGCTGCATTGATTAGGCCCTGAGGGGGCCCTGTAGTCCCGCTCCGTCACAGGAGCCAAATGACTGACAGCTCTAATGAAGTGTATAATCATCGGGGCAGACGCGTCAAAGCTGCCAACACTTCAATCGCTCGACGTGATGACCAAAGAGCCTGTTCGCTCTTCTGCGGATGCTCTAAAGTAAGTTGGTGCCCCACGGGACAACATGACTCTGTCCCATCTTGGAAACATTATTCATGCAGCCTTTTGGAGCAAATCCTGTGATCACATGGCAGTAGGACCGGGTGATATAACCATATATATATACATCTATACATATAGTTTAGAGTTTATAGTCATATATAGTTATCGGTATATCACCCAGTGTGTGTGTATATATATATCATTTATTTATGTATTTGTAAAAATTTTATTATTTTCAATCAGAGGAAACATAATTACTGTTACATCAGATGCCATATTCTTCAAGGAAGAAGTAAAATATGTTAAAAATACATTAAAAAAACATAAAATACATTTTAAAATCTAATTAAAAATAAGTTAAAATATGATTTAAAATGTTAAAAGTTTACTTAATGAACACAAGTATTAAATGTTATTAAAATGTTTAGTGAACTGTGCAATATCAATGCATATATTACAATAAAACTTTTTGTTTTGGAAAGAAATTAATATTTTAATTCAGTAAAGATGCATTCAACTAATCAAAAGTGACAGTTATAATGTTACAGATGATTTCAAATAAATGCTGCTGCTTTAAACTTTTGAATCTCCAAACACCTACACTGTTAATATTGTTTCAAAATATTACTCTCGTGTACTTATGTACTTTTGAACAGTAACTTTAAAACAGTTTTGAATCAATCCCTTGTAATGAACGAATCCAACTCATCACCTCTAAAGCTATTCCAAGGTTTTAATAAGACACAAAACTAACCATTAAAACTTTGTTTCCTTATAAAAAACACACAATTAACAACAAAAGCGTATCAACCAGCTCTAGACGGCTTTTGTTTCCCTACTCAAGAACGCATGCAAAATCCTCTCAGATGAAGAAGTTTTACCCATCGTCCCCCGCAAGTGTATGTGTGGGCATCTGTTATCTAACCCGAACATCACAACAACACAACGAGCTGTCTTTTTAGCATTTGTTTTCCACCCATTGGTGCATTTTATTATGATAAGGCAGATCTCTTTCCAGCCTCTTCCCCCCTGCGCTCAACAGAGGGGTACCGAAGAGCAGGGGAACCTCAGAAGGCTCGTTCTCTCTTTGTTCTATTATTCACCAGCCCGGGCTTCAGAACTCACCCGCTTCTCAGCGGGTTTGGAGATCTGCTTTTACAGCATGCGAGAGACGGATCGGAGTATACTCGGATAGATCAAGCAAGCAAAATGCAAAGTCTCCGGAGAGGTGTTTCCACCTTGGACCGGGACCCGCTCGCCGAAGCTGCACAGTTCTGTGCTCATAAAAGCAGAAACCGGTGCCACTCATTTATTGATATAATGTTCACCGTTACACCTGACTAAAATCTTTTGATCTGAGATCAAGCATTGTTATTGATCACTTACACCAAGTCGCAAGGCACCAAAACGGTTTTAATTTTAGCATTCGAGAGTATTTGTTTACCCAGAATGCTCATTTGTACCAGCATAAACAGTTATTTGTGAGCTAAAGGCGCATGTTTGTTTTTCCTTTTAGACTCTTCGGTGTCCCACGGGCATGACGTACACTTTGGTAATAAGGACCAGACAAATGTTTAGCACAAGCAGCGTTCGAAGCTTTGATGTACTTTTAGATTAAGCGAAGTCTACAGTGATGTCTTCAAAAATACATATATAAAGGGAGCAAAGTTAAACTATCTTCCCATCTGCTCTCTCCCCCAAAGCAGCGATCATTAAAGGCTCCGTATGTAGTGCTGTGGCAACTGGAGATTTGTATGGACCTTGTTGAAAACTTCTGATGAACCATTCCCCGATGAGATGCGAGCTAAAGAAGACCTTCAGAGGGATATTTCTCTGACTTATTATATCCCAGCAGCAACTGTACTTCAGTGAAAAGCAAACTTTAAGCATTAGCTGCTTTGAATCAAGATTGGTTTATTAATGACCTAAACCCCAAGAGAACCGTGCTGATCAAACTTAGCACGCCGTATAAGCATGAGACATCTTGAAAAAAATAAGATCGTAATTGTTAATTTATTTAATTTATTTTTTTATCCTGTGGTGGAGTTTTTAAGCTTTTCTTGTGCTGTCAGTATAACAGGAGGGCTAGTCCCTCCGGATCCCTATTTACTGTAAATGGCATTACATTATAAATAAATGAACACAAACAATTTTTCAATATCTATTTTGACTGTTGGAATTATAAATAAATAAATAAATAAATAAAAAAGCATGAGATGTACTGCATATTCCTTTAAAAGTTACTAAAAAAATGTAGATTAAATGGATTTTCTGATTAAACAGATTTAACATTTTCTGAAAAAAAAAAAAAAAAAAGATTAAAAATTTTCTGGAAAAAAAAAAAAAAGTTTGCCACAATGTTATAAATAGATAAATATTAAAATAAGAATGCATAAATAAATAAATATTAAGTGAAAAATGAATAGCGGAAAAATAAATGTAAAATGGTAATGGTAATATTTCTTATTTTTATTAAGTTTAGCTGGATTTACCAAAAACAACTAAAAATAACACTTAAATAATTATTAGGCTACATACATATAAAAAGTAATAAGTATATTTAATGACTTAAACTGATAATAAAATGAGCACAACTTGAAATAAAATTTAAAAAAAAAACAGAAAAAATTTAAATAAAAATAATGAACAATATCAGTATAAACTGTAACTATGTCTAAAATAACACTGGTCAGATGTTTTACAAAATCATATTTAGATGGGGAAATTGTTTTAGGTAGTCGAGACGTTATTAGCGCATTGCTATGTGTTGTATAGAACTCTTAAAACTTGATTTTAAAACACTTTATAATTTTAATCCACAGAAACAAAAAAACAGCTGTGAAAGAAACCTTTCAAAACTAGCAGCTGTTTGTATTTCAGCTGGTTGCGAAATCTGCATTTGGATAGTTTGTCTTAAAGTGAAATTTCTTAGAGTATAGTGTGGAATAGGCATTTCGTCCTTGAAACTTCGCTGATAAACATTAATTGCCTGCTCTTAAAGTAAGATAAGTACTGCCTGATCTGCACCTAGTATGGTATAAAGTTAAGACAAAGAAAGAAACAGAGCTAAAAACACCAGGACGGTGTTAAATCAGGACAGAGGCCTTGCCATTCCCTTCCAATGCTCAATTAACAGCCTCTGTCCGCTAGCTTCTTTTCCAAATCGTGAATTATTTATCTTTGAATTGTTAATAAATAATAACAGAGAACTCAGGGGACCCTGCCCGGTCAATTAGGCGATGAAGAGGGTGAGTCGGAGCAACGGGGGGTCGACGCATTATTAACATCAGCCCCATCTCTCACTTTCTTCATCTTCATTATATCGCTCACCGTCAGACACAATAACGCCCCAATACAATGCCCGACTTCAAACAACATGATATACTCCTCATTTTCTGCTCACCACCTTCTTACGCTCTCTTTTTGTGTATTCCTAGTTTTTTTTTTTTTCTATCCTTAATCATGGTTATTCTTGGCCTCTTCTGATAAGAGCTGCTTGAGAGCTGTCTTTGGTGTTCTTTTGGTGAAATTCAAGGGATGGAATAAAAGTGTGCATGATAAGTGGACAGATGGATGTGCTTGTGCATTAGACACAATTAGTAGACATTAGCATGATTACATACGCCTAATTCACTTTGTAAACAAGACATTCCCAGCCATTAGCAGCCAAATACTGTGCTTATTTAGCCAGGGTTGCCAATTTTGGTTGACTAGACGAGTCAGATTTCTTTCTTTCTTTCGGAAAAGTGAAGGACTCTTTACTAAGACTTTGTTAAAGTTACTTGCATAAAGTATAATTTCTTGCAAACATTATGTTATACATAAAATGGGTTTTATATTTGTGACTCATTCTATATTTGTGCGTATAATGTCCCGGTCAACTCTGTTACCAAGGCAGACTAACAGTGCTGACAATAGTGTAACAGAGTTGACTTTTTAATTTCATTTTTTCCATTTGCTGGCATAAATGCTAAGAAAACATGACTTATGAAAACAATTAAAAGAGCTTTAAATAACCCAGTGTGAGATCAGAAATAAATTCTGTTTTCTTTTTGATATTGTGGTAACAGAGTTGACATTCAAAAAATAGTTTTTATATTAAATATTTTCTCAGAGAGGGCACACAGCTTTAGATCTTATCAGTGAGTAAAAGTGACATAATTTCCTGAAACTGACACAAATAATACATTATAAAGAGATAATTCCACTAATTTAAAGGCAAAATATAGTGTGAAAACAGAGTTGACGCGAGATTTGGGGACACAAATCTCAAATTGTTTAAGAAAAAAATTATTTTATATAATTTAATGTTGTAGAATTAAGTAACTATTTAGAGCTTTTATAAAAAAAATGAATGAACTGTTGCCAAAAGAAAAGTACTATACAATATTTTGATTGCACACTGATACATGATCACAAAAAATTAGAAGAAATCATGATTTTTAGCTATTTAAGACACTTTTAAAAATAGATTCTTATATTGTTATGGACTTTAACATCTTGTAATTCATAACAATAAGTAAAGAAAAATACTAAAAAAAATATAACCATTTGAAAAATAAAAGTAGAAAAAATAATTTAATAAAAAATATTTTTTGCAGGGACACCAAATGTACCCGCAATTATAGAATCACCCATATATAGGCTATATAACATTTATGTAGTGCAGTTCGTCCATGGTGCACATTTTAAGCAATCAAAATATTTTAAAGCCTATATTATTTTTTAACTTTAAAGAAATGGGTGTCTCCTGGTGGAAAACAAAGACTTTTAAGATGAAAATGACATGAAATTATAACCAGTAGAAGGCAGTAGCGGATTGTTTGTCAGCTCAGCAGCCATTAAGATGAATTATTTACCTCATTTAAATACCAATCAAATAAGTGAATTATTAATGGTTTAATAATTAAATAATAATAATACATTAGGCTAAGTATGTAGGAGCTGCTAAATGCATATAGCTACTGCTGTGGTTTTGTAAAATCTTTTATTTTATCCGTTATAAGGCCACTGTCCTTCATAACAGTCACTAGCGAAAAAATATAGCGAATTCAGTCACGTATTCTTCTTGAAACAGTTTAGTTGTCTACAAACAAGACTCGCACTTGAAAGAGTTTTTCTTTACATTTTGAATGGATTAGTCTATGAGAGAAACCGCGTTGCAAAATATAGGTGGATAGTGTCTATTAAGGCAGGTTGGTAATTGTCAATAGCTTGCGTTTTATTTATGTGTACCTAATTAAATGATAAAGTGTAAGTCATAATTCATTCAATGAATGCTGAGAACAGGTAGGCTAATAACATATTGTCACCTGTCATCCGAGTTTGTGTCCATCGCTTGCCAAGCCGAGTCCTTTTAGCTCCTCTCACAGCTGCTATAGATTTGTTATTCTCTCTTGTAGCCTTTGTATAATACATCCACCAGAGGGTAGTGTAAGCATCAGAGTAGACTGAATTTAGAGCATTACTGAATTATGTTTCTGACAAAATACTTTCTCTGTTTAGAAATCAGTGATAGGCTTTTTGGTTTGAAGAAGTACGTTTTTATAAGATCATTTTGATTTAATTATTGCTAAGCATACTGTACCGGTTAGTTATATCTCTCTATGATATCCTTTCAAAATCTTTTGGTAAACTGAGGATATATACATCCTTGCCCTTGATCACTGTTCATATTTACTGAGTAAATACTATATGTCATCATATTTAGTTTGTTTAAATTATGTTTCCAAGGGAAAGATAAATCTGTGCTTGCAAAATGGAAACAAATGTGAGGTTATCGTAGGAATTTGTTGAATATTGACATTTTGGAGTAAAAAGGAATAAATAAATGCACATAATATGCTCATAAAAATAGCTTTTGTTTGTGCAATATTGCATTTAGATGTGCCATTATTATATCTAATTTTATATAGGACTAATGCAATGCAAGGCTCACAGAATCTACAGTTAAACTTCATAGTTTATTATCACTGTATCAGATTTGGGAATCAGATGTCTTGGTGTAACATACTATACTACAAAGATGATGGTGAGATACATACAGTATATACAATGTTCTTCTTTGCTAATTATGCATATAACAAGGCTTGATCAGTAACCATGTGCCATACATTTGTGTAAGTAACATCTTATTAATGCAAATGAATTTGAATTAAAAAAAGATCTATCACTCACTCACACTCAATCAGTCATGTGTAAACACGCACATTATTACATTCATTCATTGTAACGTTAGATATTGCACCACTTGATCAGTTCATTACTCAATGTCTCAGCTTAATTCTAAAGATTTGTCGCTCCAGGCTAAAGACTTCCTCTTGGCAAGCTCCATCCAGGACGGCTGAGCTCCATCTGACCGGGACTGCTGCAGAGAGACGTCTGTTGGTGATGAAGATGAGGTTGCCGGAGGCTCAGATGTGACAGTAAGCGCTACTACAGAAAAACATGCAAAACACAAAATGTAAACTAGTACAAACATTTAAAAATGAAAGTCAAAGCAGTGCTTTACCTTCTGTGTTGTTAGGTGCTATGGGTCTTGCGGCTCTCTTTGTTGAGTCATCTTCTGGTGGGCTGTTCCTGCCTTTGTCCTGCAAAGAGCAAATAATTCATCTCCTATTATTTCCTATACTATTCTGGATGCATCTTAATAATTATTATATTAATATAGTATATTATATGAAAAAATGGGATGATAATTAAAATATAAATGCAATTTTAAATAGATATATCAATGAAAAATTAAATTTGGTCAAATGTTCCAATGTAAAAAAAAAAAACTACAGTTAAACAGCTGAATTCGACAGTTTTTGAGTCCATTCAGGGACTTGTTTCAGGCACTGCTAATATTATTGTGCCTGCTGTGGCCATGGTACGGCAGCAAAGTTCCTTGATTATTACGCCGGAGCAATATCGGCCTAGAATATCGCAACTTTTTATTTTCCATTGGTCTTTGTGCACAATGTAACTACAGAAGAGTCAAGAACACAGTAAGGTTAAGCTAAACTCAGTGTTTTTGAACATTTGCCTAACATTTGCCTATGGAAACTTTAAACAATAGAAATAACTGACTTATAACCATTTTTAGCTGGTGAAAATACTAGTTCTTGTTTTAATATTTTCAAATATTATTAAATATTCAATAGTTTAGAATTGGTAGAGAACAAGACATAAAAGAAAGGAATAACCTACTGTTTGGCTAAATGTGTTTTTACTCTCCTGCCAGTCTTTTGCTCCAGCAGGTGCTGGTTTTGCTGGAGGTCTCGAGGTGGTCTGTAGGCTGGCTGTTTTCAGTGGATGAAGCGAGGTGCTCAGTAGTTGTGTTTTAGGTTGTAAGGCTGGTTTGAGAGGCTGTGCAGGAGGAGATGTTGGAGATATAGCGGGTGAATTATTTGTGGCTAATCTGCCTAAGAATGGTTGGTAGGCTCTGGTCTTCTCCCTGGCTAGACTCATCCAGCCAGGCTCAGTCACAGGCTCTTTACTTGCTCCTGTCATGTTCTGGATAGATGGTCTTCCATCTGTAAAACAGCCATCAGTTTTATAACGTAGCACGTACTGTATGAAAACAAACAGTGATTGGCCAAAGAAGGCAGAAGGAGAAGAGAATTGTTTGGAAGTCATTGAGCAAATAAGGTAAAAATAAATGCATATTATTAGACAATGTTAGTGTTGTTTGACCTTGCATGCATGTCAACATATCGATGAGGACTCCCACTCATAACAGGGGCAATTGAAAGCTAACGTTAATAAAAATGCACTTCTTGCTTGGTTTGGTACTGTCATATTCAATATTCAATATTTAACCATTATTGAGAAACTGTTATAATTTTTATTCATGTATTTTAATGTTTTTATTTGACATTTTCAGTTTTCATTTAGATTGTAATCAAAGTTTTAGTAATTTTCAGTCTATTTTATGACTAGTTCCACAAACTAAAATTTTAAATACACATATGTAATAAAAAGAAGAAATGATTTGCACTCACTGTCTTGGGCAGCAAGCGGAAAGTCCAGGCTATGTGAATCTAGTTTTTTGGGAACGCTAGGTTTACTCTTGGAATTGCTGTCACACACATTCCTGAAGGTTTCTGCTTTCCCAGCATGCTCTTCTGAGACTTCCGTCACCGCATTAGACTCTAAACTGTACCGTTTGGTTTCATCCTTGACTTTGGACACCTCCGAGCGATATTTCAGTGACAGAGAGGTTGTGCGGAGATGCACCCCAAAAGCACTCTTCCTGTCTTCAGGTTCCTCCCGTGTCTCTGTATCCACATGTTGTTCTGTAGCGGTGTCTCCCTTCCTAAGATTGGTTCCTGCCGTTGGTTTGGACATAACAGGTGGTGGTACTTCTCTTTGGAAACTGCCTTTTCTCTCTTGCGTTTGATGGAGGAGATTTTGTAGCTCTGTGGGTTTTGTTTCTCTCACTTCGTCTTTCTGCGACTCTGGATTGGGTTTGATGGGTTGGGTCTTGATTCCTGGAGAATGTTTCAGATGACCCTCGTTCTGCTTTGTCTCATTGGTTGTTTTGGAGCGATATTTCGCAGATGCAATTAAAAATTGGACCAATCCAGTGTTAGGTGCAGTTTCTTCTTCGACTTCCCAAGGTTTTGTTAAGGCCTCCTCAGCTCCTTTTGGAGATGGAGGGCTCCTTATTTCCATTTTGGGCTGTTTTAAGCGAGGCGGAGGTACAGGATGTGCTCTAAATGTTGCTTCTTCTTGGATGCTTTCCTTTTTATCTGTGACAGACACAAGGTTCTCACTGGTGTGAATCTGGATATTGTTTCTATCATTTGTCTGGATAGGTGAATGGGCTCTAAATAACTCTGGAAGTCCTAAAGGTGACGGTGGACCTGAGGAGATCAAGCTAAAAGACATAGGCTGCAAATAAAGAGGATTCGTTGTAAGTTTCCCCTCAGTTTCAAAAGGCTCTTCTGAGGATCTTAAGATTTCAACAGCCAGAGATGGGAAATTAATTTCAGTTCTCTTAGAGTTCTCCTCCTGGTCCTGTGCCGACGTTTCAGGACTTGTTTCTGTAGGTTCTGGAGTGGTGGGTTTCTCTGTAAGCTCCAACGTTGGAGGGGAGTACAAGTGTTGGTTCACTGTCTCTGTGAACACCATGGTTTCATCTTCTTCTTCAGACAGAACATTATCCAAATCACTGATGCTTTCTGAACGAATCCTGGGAGAAAGAGATACCTGGAAAAAAGAGATCAGACAATGTTCAAATATGTTGGTTAAAACAACTTTAAAAAGAGTTTAAAATTAGTGGTAACACTTTATTTTAAGGACCTAGCATGCATATTACAAGCATATTGGCTGTTCAATAAAGCACATATCAAAGCCTTATTCTTCATGACCATATTTTAGATATCTTAGTCCTACCCCATACCTAAACACAACACCTATCTACTTAAGTCTTAATTGAGGCAAAACTCATTGTTACTAGTTATTAGCAGTGACTTGTAAAAGTGATTTTGTAGTCTCCATTTGTAAGAAAATAACTACATAAATAATTATAAGCAAATCTAGTGTACCCAGCATCTTCAATTACAATGAGAGTGATCTTGTTTTTCATTTACACATTCAGTACAGGTCACATGACTTGTATTTAAACTACTTTACTCTTTTTAAACCCTGATTATACAAAATCATCCTTCATCATCTTACCGTTGGCACTCGTTTTCCCCTTGTACTGGCTCGTTGGTTCCTCGGTTTGACTGACATGCGGTGACGGGCAGCTGAGTTATCCAACCTAGGCATGATACCTGCAGGCCTACTGTAGTCAACCCCTGCAGTGGACGTGGATGAGGCTGAGGCAGAAGAGGTGATTGGCTGAGGGCACGGCTTGGAGACTGGAGATAGAGGCCTTGATGATGGCTGGAAAGGATCACCCTGGGCGAGACAATATACTGTGTTGAATTTGCAAAGATTATTATGAATGTTGTTCTATGTGAGGATGATGTTTATTAAACTACTTGAATATTACCTGCTCCTCTTCTTCACTTCCTGTTCCTGCTAAACTCAGAGAGCTCAGATGTTTCTGAGATTCGGAGTACTGTAAACAAAAAAAGGTGTTCAGATTCCCTTAATTCCACATAATGCGTATGAACTGCATGTTTAGAGTATATACTAAAAGTTTTACCTCACCTAAACTCATATCTCTGATATTCATGTACCTTATAAACAGCTCCTTGCATGACTCGCTCATGGAAGGACATCTCAGGTGGGCTGCAAGGTAACCCATCGTCCTCTGAAGTGGTTCCTGAGTCCTCTATGCGTTTACCAGGAATCAGCATTGAAGGAGGACCTAGATGTAAGTTTTGCTGCTGTAGTTTCAACTGCCGAAACAAAGAAAAAGTATGCTATTTAAAGGAACACTCCACTATTTTTAATAGACTAATTTTCCAACTCCTCTAGAGTTAAATAGTTGAGTTTTAATGTTTTTGAATCTATTCA
Source organism: Enteromius thamalakanensis (assembly GCA_032357475.1). Lineage (NCBI taxonomy): Eukaryota > Metazoa > Chordata > Actinopteri > Cypriniformes > Cyprinidae > Enteromius > Enteromius thamalakanensis. The sequence continues at coordinate 22,195,470 of JAUCMT010000001.1, forward strand.
GCTAGCTTGTACTGTAGCTGCAGCTAAGCATAGAATCTGATTAGACCGTTAGCATTTCGCTCAAAAATGACCAAACCTTTACGATATTTTTTTCTAAATAAGCCTATTTTCAAAAATAGAGGACTCTACAAACCTTTTAAAATGCACACTGATGCAGCATAATAAGAGTAGCTCAACATTTCCTTACTTGTAAGGCCTTAATTTTGCCATGAACGTTTTCTTGTGACAGAACCCGGGTCGGTTCTGTGGACAGGGTCTGGTCTGTGATGAAGATGCTGTCATGGGAAAGCGCCCGGGAGCTTAGACCCTGCGGGAACCTGCAGATTTGACAGGTTTGTTTTATTAGATTCCCTCATGGTTTAATATTTAAACTGAAGTGAACTTACAAAAACTCGTCTTCAGAGTCGTAGCCTTCTCTTCGGCCCTCTGGAGCAGTGATGTCACTAGCGGACTGGCTTTGCTTAATCAACCCTTCATTTTCCTTTTTCTTCAGTTTCCCAAAGAGACGTGTCTTCAGCTGCTTAAAACGTGACTTCTTTCTTCCTGTTGAAGACAACAGAAATCAGCATGAGATTACTGAGTCATGAGACAGTCAGATTTAGTTCAGTATGATATTATTTACTGCAGTTGTATTATTAATAATACACATGTCTCAGACAGTTGCTTAATTTTATGTTTTTTTTTGTTTTGAAGTGAAATTGCATCTCTCGTGATCTATTGCATTAGTATTTCTTGTGAACAAACCCTCTTAAACAAAACATGGGAATGCGTACTGATATAATATTCACGAACCTGTAAGTTCCTCTCCATTTTTGTCCATTTCTCCAGAGCTGGATTCCATGTTTTTATCTGCTGATCTACAGTAAATAATAAAATGACATATTTCGATCAAAATAGACACAAAAAAAAGAAGGAAAGAAAAAATTAGAGAATAAATCCCAGCTTGTGCAGACTGAACTAATGGCATTAAAAACCAGACTGTATCTAGAAGCTTGCTCCTTTGGGTGGAAGAGTGTCTGCTGAATGTCTTTGGTTTATAGCAGTAAAGATCAGATGATCAGAGTTAACTGATACACTCTGTTTGCACTTTAGTACATCATTTCCTGTGTTCAAAGGTGCTACCCTGTTCTAAGCATTTGTTAGATTCTTTTGCAATGCCCTTATAAGGAAAGAGCCTATTTGCTCCTGGTTTTCAGTTTAAAGGTCCTTTATAAGGAGACGAGCGCTGAATTCAGAAAAGAATCCTGCCATACTCGTAAAATTGATAGTTTGTTATACAGTTGTTACATAAATTTTGAATCAGTATGCTTCAAAGCTTTTTAAAGAATTTTCTTATGCTCATCAAATATTTGATCTTACATAGAGAAATATATTGTATTGATTATATATTATGTATTACTGCCATTTAAAATAGTTTTTTTTTATTTTAATATTGAATATAATTTATGCAAAGCTGTATTTTCAGCATCATTGCTCCAGTCTTCAGTGTCACAAGATACTTCAATAAATCATTCTGATATGCTGATTTATTATTGACAAATAAAATGTTATAAAGAACTGCATTTATTCGAAACAGAAATATTCTGTTATACTGTATGCGCAACTGCTCAAAATATTTAATTTAATTTTATTATAATTTAATTTTATTATAAAAACTTTTTATTCAGCAACAAGCAAGTATGTAAAAAAGACTTTAATAGTTTAAAAAACGTGTATTTTGTATTAATGCTGTTTATTAGACATTTTCATCAAAAAAATCAAAGAAAAAATTATCACAAGTTCCAAAACAATATTAAGCAGCACAACTGTTTTCAATATTGATAATAAATCAGTATATTAGAAATATTTCTAAAGGATCTAGGGAATTATATCTTAAAGTATATTTAAATAGAAAAATGTTACTTTAAATGGCAATGATATTTCTTAATATTACTGTTTTTGTTTAGTTTGGTTTAGTTTTGTTTTATCAAATAAACGCAGCCTTGGTGAGCATAAGAGACCCGACCTAAAAACAGAACCATACTATACTAAAGTGTATTATACTGTATATTATAATATTTGCAACACTTTTTTCAATGAATACTGCAGCATTAACTACAGTGAAGTGATAAACTGTAATACATACTATAGTACACTTTAGTACTTTAGTAGTGTACTGCAGTATGATATATATCCTGTAGTTACTGTAGTACAGTATTGGGTAGATAACTGATTTATAATACTATAGTTGTTATATTACCACAGCAACTATAGAATTACCTCAACAAATCAATCCAAGTACAAACACTACAGTATTTACTATAAATTACTATAATTTTTTTTTTTTTAAAACCTCCATTTGAATGTCAGTGCCCAGTGAATAGCCTAGCTGTAAATGTACAGTATACTACTAGCATTGTGTGCTACTACGTCTAATTTGATGACGTAGATAAAAAGAGAGAGTCATGTGCTGATCTCTTTTCTTTTTATATTTGCAAACATGAAGACACGCAGCATCTGCTTTCATCCTGTTGGGCTTGTCTTTCTTACAAACCGCAGATTGTGCAAACGTCTCCTGTGCCTTTTTATTAGCTTTGTGTTGTGATATAATCAGTGGCCTCTTGTAATACAAATAACTTCTAAGAGCAGAGAATAGGTAGTTCATTCAGTCACCAGTTGCCTAGAGATGCCTAAGGGTGACGCCATTTTTAGTAAATATACAGTAAGATTGTGTCTTCCTGCAACCTGGGAGACCGAGCCCTGGTCCGAGCTCTTAGAATTCATTAACCACACACACATGCCCTCAGTTCTCAGATTCACTCTTCAGAGTGTTTGTAGAACAGCAATCTTGACATTTACTGTTGGTTTAGTTCATTACACTCCTAGTATCTCATCCACAGATTAGACTAAACCATGCTAGCTAAGCACTGTAGCTAAGTGTGTTTGCTAGCATTGCTATGCAGCCATTTTTAGTGGTTTTAACGCATTGCTAAAGTGTTCATGGATAGTTACCATGGGTGTGCGCGGTTACGGCAAATTTGAGTAGAATTTAATACCCTAATAATAATAATAATAATAGAGATGCTAACAATGCTAATAAAAACAAACATCAGTTTGTTGTCTTTTTCGTGGCTGTAACTTTATCCTGTTGTCTCCTTAGATGCGCGTGTGTCTAAAACAATATAATGAGGTGGTTCTATAAAAAGCTTAAGCAGTCATTTCCAATAATGTTTTATGTACATGACCGTACATGACATTAGCATACGCACACACACCTGCTATTACTATCCTCGCTCCCTAACCAAACAATCTAATGACAGATATACCAATAATCCTTGTTGTTCTTGCTCTTTAATATCGTAGTCATAAAGCCATGCGGCTCTGAGTGTGCAGAGGATAACAAAAGTGCTGTACCTTCATGTTACGCACTAGTGGTCAGGATTAGAATCAGTACAATGCTAGGCAATAGACTCTTGTTTAACCAACAGATCAATATTATGTAATAGTAAAGCAAGGCTAGGGCATCGATGGCTGGTTTTCAGTCATCTTCCTGCAGGTCACATTTAAATTACAATGTGTTTTGCATATTAAGAGCAAAAAATATGGATGTAAAGGCTGCTGAGTAATGGCTTTTGTAAATACACATAATTACAATAACACAATAATACATAATTGTTTTACAAATATTTTCAAAAAGAAAACTATTTTCAATTAAAACTTCACAATATTAATGTTTTTACTGTTTATATATATATATATAAAAAAAATTGCAGTTGTCCATATACTGGGCTCTGACGTCTTAAAATACGAGTGAAACGCCTCTATATTGCATTTCTCCAATTTGTTTTAATTTTTAATGTTATTGTAATTATTTTATAACTGTACCGTTTATTTAAAAATTAGAGTATATCACATAATTATACAATTTATTTTATTTTAAGTTTATTTGAAAAATGCATTCGTATAAAGACCATTTGCATATGTTGTATAAGTCATAATGTTTCATTTAAATTTTTCCTTTTTTAAACCTTTCTATTCGATTTTGAATCCAAGATTTCACACTTCAGCAAATACATTCCTGGTTTGGTTGTAAAGTGAAAATGAACAGAAACAATTAATAGAAACTTCTGAACTTACAAGAAGCTTTAAGTTGATGCAGAGTGATCTTCCTCGTCTGAGAGCTTTCTTTGTTTTCTTCTTTGCCTTTTTTTTATGGTGGTCTCCAGTGCTTGATAGCTTTAGATCACTGCCATCTGTAAATGACGTTTATAGCATAGCAGAAAGGGTTAGGGAAAGAGAGAAAGAGCAAGCAGGAACAAAGAGTTTCGTAGTAACAGGATGTGAGGACAGTAAATCAGATGTTGTAAAACTGACTGGGATCTTCTCATTGCATACAAAGTTAGTATGGTGTGTATTTTATTTGGAGCCTGACAACAATTAATTCCCGTTCACTTTCAATGTACTGCTAGATTTACACTTTAGCTTTCCACAGAATAAAAAACAAGTGTTGAGCTGACATGGGGGTGATAAATTTTAAAACCTTAAATTTTAGGTGAACTATTCCTTTAAATTACCTGACCTGCTCAACTCGAGGAAAGTCCCTCTAAAAACTTGATGATCTGCAGTAAAACATCTTTTTCCTCTGTAGGAGTAGTAGACAGGAGGTTTTTCACCTAAAGATTAAAGTGGTTGTTAGCTTTAATAATTGCCATGAAAAAAATTAATTCCAGGTTATTTTCTGAAATGAGAAATTATCTAAAACCATATTATAGGCAGAACATTCATAGTGGTTTAGAATTTGAATAAGCTGAATAGAAACTAGGCCATGGCTTTCTACCATTTCATGAGTAAGTACTGTACTTGTACATTTTGTCCCACTGTTTATACTGTATGCTTATGTTATAATATTATTTATATACTGTTTACAGTAAACATATACTATATTCTATACAACTTATATAGCTTCTATACAACTTATTTATTGAGATTTTAAGACAACACATGTATATATGTCACTATGTGACTGCAATGTTTCTAGTTTGTTGTGCTATGACGTTTACACAATAAAATGATTTTATTGATTTGAAAAATCTAAATTGGCCTCCTTGCTCACCGAAGCATCTCTGGAATGCAGTTAAACATTCACTTTCAACAACAGATCACCGGCCAATAGGATGATGCTGTGGACTGCTGTTCAGACTTTTGGCATGTCGTAAATTAATTAAAAAGCTGGCATCAATGTCCAGACACATGCCAACAAACAATGACATCCCACCCCCCTATGTAGTTAGTTACTCTTGATTTGGCCAAGGTAAATTTGTTTAAAAATAAGATTTAGTTCATTAGCTGTTCTAGTAGTGACATTGAAAACTGCTGGTTTAGGCATGCCAGGTGCTTTTTTGTATTTGCATATCTCAGTGGCCCAGAGTGCACTAAAACAGACACTGATTTTAAAACAAAGCAAAATGCTACGATGTGCACAGAGTCAGAAAATGCCCCTTCTGGGGCATTTTTTGTTTCCTGGTTATAAATTGGTTATAAATTGTACACGAATGGTTATAATTTCTTACAACACATGCACTACTTGTTATGGTCATAATAACTGCTTGATGAACAATGTAATTTTTTATCACAAAATTGCATTTATTTGACTGAAGTGCCTGAAACTTTTACGTTTTTATGGTTGACGGTAAATGGGTTGCTACAACTTTTTTTTTTTTTATTCAACTGAATGTTGACTAAAGATATATAGTATACTTTGATAAAATATTTAGATTTCCACACGAATTAGGCAAGAATCAATCTGGCATCCTCCATTATTCCTATTCTTTCTGAGAACAAAGCATTCAGACGCAACAAACACAGAATTAGGACTTCAAAAGCGGGATTAATTGCACATAAAGGCCTTCTGAGTTTTGATTTACGAGGACATTGAGTTTTGTGTGTAGTTTTGTGACATAATTTCCTTTCCCTCTTGTTTGCCTCCAACAGGTTAGCTTACGTTCAAACAGTGCAGGTGACACCGGAGGAGTTTCCCAGAAGACCTTTCCAAAAATAAGCTCTGATTCAACAGCTTACACAACTTGCGAATGTCAACAGGTTTTAATCGACCTTCAGTCTGCTCCTAAAGACCCTAAATGAATCCTTTATGAGCAACCAAAGATGGAGACAACATTATGTAGCTGGCAACCAGTTGTTTTGGCCTAGTGTAAGCCAACACCCTGATACTGCTCCAGTAACACCATCTCTCTCACTCCGGCGCACTTTCTCTGGCTTCGCTCTTTCAGACTCTACCTTCTCTTTTCTTTAGGTATGAATGCGTCAATTCAAGTACCATGTTACCTAGATGAAATGCAATCTGCACAGTCGAGCCAATCTTTGTACACAGTACAGCCTGTGCTACATTCAGTTCATTCACTATATCCCTTGGCAAACTTTTGTTATGTTTTTTTTCAGGTCCATGAGACATATAAAAGCATATAACCAACTAACAAAAGTATGTTTTGATAACCATCCCATTAAGTGTTTTAAGTGCATTAAGTAACTTTCCTGTTAGCTAGCAGCCTATTAAAAAGGAACTAGGGCACTAATTATCATACAAAATAGTATGTTTTGGGTCTGTAATGGAGTTAGACATGCAGCGTAATACAAACACTTGAACGTCCCATTGATGTTATAGTCACTCTATATCAGTACTTTTTGAACTCTGGTACTAGTATTGAAAATCTGTATGATTTATTCACTCACTTTTATCCTTGAAGTGACTCTATTTTCCTTTCATGACAGCTTGTTCTGCAAACATTAACTTATCAACAGAGAGAGTGACTAATCTGCTTGAACATTAACTGTGTTTTGAAGATACTCGACCCCTCCTAAACGCTGCTTTCATCTTAAATGAACTGACCTTTGGATTACAATCACAGGCTTCCCTATCTAGAAAACATCCCACACCTGTTTTAACACAAATGCAGGAGACACAACACAACATGACGCCTTGATAAATTAAATAATAATAAAAATAATTATAATTACACTGTATGTACATACATATAACTTTTTAAATTAAAAATGAATATTACGATATTCACATAATACCTAACTCTGTAGGTTGCTGATATATAGTGCTATAAAGTTACACGTCAGTCATTAAAGTTTAAGTGCACTTCACAAGCCATGTACAGTAACCATGTGTCCTACTAGCTAATGCACGTTTAACTAAACACACTGCCATATCAGGTGCATGACATCATTCAGTAACAGAGAACATGCGTCTGATGCACAGAGCTATTCATTTGGAATCTACTTCACAAAGGCTTATGGAACTTTTAACCTAATTTCCTTTTTACAGTCTATGCTAATTTCATTGTAAAATTCCATAGTGTCGATTTTTTAAAGCACCAGGCTATCATGTTTATTATCCGTGAACAATAGAAAGATATCTACAACAGCATATTGTTGTCTTACCTCTGCGAAACGGAGATGCAGAAGCGCGCGCACCTGCGCCTAGATCATCAACAAAAAGCGCGCAGCTCTGAGACCCAACGACTCTAGTGAGCGCACGTGATTGGCCACACCCACGTAATGACGACACACGTGGCGTGCTGAAGCGTGCAGGTGCGCTTCTTCTAATGAGCGTCACACTGGTTAGTTTCCTTTTCTGCTTGTCATTTATTGATGTTTTTCAAGTAACTGGAGCGATTATAAAGAGGAAGATTAACTCACTATCCTAACAAGCTAAATGAAAAATAAATAAAACAAACAAAGATCACAAGTTTAAAAAAAACACACATAAAAAGAAAATTGATTGAAGAAATAAATGACCAAATAACAAAGAAATAATAAATAAGGTCCAGGAGTAACATATTGAAAAACACATCCCAACACAGAAATATGGATATTTTTATTCAAGAAGACTGGAAGTTGTCGTAAAAAAAACAAAACCAAAACTACAATCTTAAATAAAAAATCTATTAAAATTAATCAAGCATTTTTTTTTTGTAGAGATAAAAAATCAATTACCATGAAACCCCTCCAAAAATACAACTTTACTGTGCATCAATGTCAAACAACTTCTGCAAAACAGTAAAAATCACAGTAAAAATTTGATTTATTGAAATACATGACCAATATCACAATAAGATCTTATACGAGTCTACTGATTGTCTTCAGAATCAAATAAACACACTAGAGTATTGAAATCTTCTCAGTCATCAAGGTCCCTGAAAGTCAGACTCCTGTTAAAAAATAAAGAGATAAAAATATTATCAATTAACAAACAAACTGAATAAAACCAGCAGCATGACTACTACTTATTTATATCTAGAATGACTAATTAGCCGCTGGCACGCACCTGTCAGGGTAATGTGACACAAAAGGTTGATCAGGTGTATTGTGATGAGAGCGCTCTGGAGACCATGATCTGTGAGGACTCAGAGAGCGATGACGGGAAGTAGATGAGGAGCGCATAGTGGAGGAGAGGACGGGAGAAATAGCTGAGAGTCCTTGTCTGCGCAGCTCCTGTACCGCACGCTCCCTGATGAACACGGACAGGTCATTGTTGGTCAAACAACTTATAAACAAATATGTTTAATAATGGAACTGGAACAACATGAGTAAATTTCTGATTTAAGGCTGAACTTTAAGGTTTCCATCTCACCTTTCAAAGCGCTCAGTGGCCAGGTGTCTCTTGGTCATTTCAAGATTTGCCTCTAGATGGGTTGAACGTGTCCTCAGCTGAGCCATTTCCCTGCTTTGACAACTCCTAGAGACAGGGAGGAAGACAGTAAGTGGAAGACAAAGACAAAAAGAAAGACAAAACAGCAGCTGCGCTTGGTGAATGTGTGGGTGCTAAACTCACACTTTGCTGTCTGCCATGCTGAGTTTGTCCTTGAGAATTTGTATTTCGGTCTGTCTTTCCTGAGAGGTGAGCTGTCTCTGTAGCTCTTTTTCTCGTGAAGACACCAGCAAGCTCTCCAAAGTCTGAACAGACAGACGTTCGCCGCTCAGCTGCTTCTGTAACAGCTCAATCTCAGAGCGGCAAGATTCCAGCTCTCGCTGCACCTGTACAGTAAAAGCACAGATATTTGCATTATTTATTTAAATTTTAGTTCAGTTTGACCTAATTTCATATTCTCAAAAGGCAATTGTTAACCAGTGTTAAATGCATACAAAAATCTTTAGATGCTTTTAGACTGATGTTTTAAGAGTTGCAGCAATCTGAGAATCCGAGGATCAGAGACAATCTAAACTTCTGAAGCAAAATGTCCAGTGGCCTCATGGACAAGGCATCAGCAATGAAGCTGGAAATTGTTGGTTTGAGTCCCTCCTGTGTTGTGTTTACAGTGCTACAAATTCTCTGTGATAGTTTGTTAACAAACTAGAACACTAGAATATATTAAATATTTCAGTAAAAAAGACAAAGTTACTCAATTAGGAACTAGTTTGAATACAAAAAGGTTGAATTCCCATTGCAGCATCTGAAAAGTTGAAACATTAATCTATGTTGGTGGAGAATGTGAGTTCAAAGCATAACATTACAACAACAGCTATCCTTATTATTGCAGCAAAATCCATTTTGCATTTGTTTGAGGTTGAGATTTGCCAAAAATGTATACTCAAAAAGCCCCAGTGGCCTCCTAAGTTGGGGATTGTGGCATTGTGGGTACTGGGCCTTTTTTTCAGTGCTGCAAAATACCTGGGGGGAAGGTGGGTGTCCCCAGGACCAGGAATAAGAACCACTGTGTTAGTGTCTGATGTGGGTTTCAATACAGATTTGCTTTATGTTCAGCAAAAGGAAGTCTATAATTATATATAATATCTTGCAGAAGAGACCCAGTGGCCTAATAGATAGCTGGTGAGGTTTGCCACTTTGGTCACGTTTGCAGTGCTGCAAAAAGTGTTTAAAAAAGTGCTTCACAATGTCTACAAAAAGCCAACGCTGAGGATTGTGGGTTTGTATTTCAACAGAAATCCAAAATCAATTAACAGCAAATACAACATAAGCAAGTGGCCCAGTGGCCTAATAGATAAGGCATCAGTCTCTGGAGCAAGTCCCACCAGGGTCATATGAGCATGGAAATACTTTTTTTTTTAAATGTAATATGCGTAATTTCTCTACAAAAATCCAAACTAAATTAAAAGCATCAACCCCCAGAGGTGGAGAGTGTGGGTTTGAGTCCCCTCTGAGATGTTTTTGTAGTTTCTTCAAAAAGACAAACTCAATTAATATTGAATATATTCCAAGTAAAATGCCAAGTGGACTAATATAGATGCTACCTTTAGACCTGGGGATTGTAGATTTGCATCTTACCTTGATCATGTTAGTAGGTCTGCAAAAATAACTAGAGTAAAAAAATGTCTTTCTACAAAAGAAAAAAAACATGCAAGAGGCTAAGTGGCCTAATGGATAAGGCAGTTTTAGGGGTTGTGGGTTGGAATCCTACATGGGTCATGTTTGAAGGGTTACCCTTAAGTTGGTGGTGCAAACATTTCAGAGATAAAAGCAGCACACTGGGAAAAAAGATATATATCTCTGCTTCAGGAAAAGAAAAGTCAGGTAAGGTCTAATAGATCTGTGGAGATTTCAGCTGGATAGAAGCTCCTGTCTATAGCATATAATGTGTTTTCATCCTTACAATTGCCGCCCTGACATCAAGTGGGTAATATACAAAAACATCTACTTCTTCTAAACCAATTTAAGCACTCACAGCTTCTTTGCCAGCATCCAGTTTGACACAGAGCTCCCGTGTTTTTTCCAGGTCAGTCTGCACCTGTGTATGCTCGGTATGGGCCTGACGCAGATCTTCCTCCAAGTGAATCATCTTTCGGTTTAGCTGAGACAGCTGACTAGTACAACTCCGCTCTGCACTCAGCGCCTGTGCACAGCAACAAATCACAATTTATGAGAGACTTACTTAAATAAGCCTAGCGCAGATTAACTGATGGACATTAGTGATGGGCACACTCTATGGGTTTCATTCACAACGAGGCTTCGAAAACTTTATGCGCTTCAGTCTTGTAGTGAGAATTTAGGTTGAGCTGAGAATCTCCTACATATTAACCAAAACAGACATGATGATGGCCAAGTGACCTGTTGCAGTCTGTTCTCCAGGCTGTCTGCTCTTTCTTTGAGTTGAAGTATCTCTAAATTAGAGTTGTGAAGCTCGAGACGGAGTTCGATGGCAGTGGTTTCAGCGTGTCTGGCCTGTTCCTCCCAGTTCTCCATCTGAAGAGACGCTTTCCTTCGAGACTCTTGCAGTTCTCTGCACTCACGCTCCTAAAACATAAACAAACAAGAGCAATGAAGAACACTCTAAACAAGACATGCTTGCTGTCTGTTTTAACACCCTTTTTATTGAAATGACTCCACCTTAGCAGACAACAGATCTTCAGTGCGGGAGATGTCAGCAATGTGAACTTGAACTTTTGCCTGCAAGTCTTCGATTTCCTCATTAGCTTCATCCAGCTTCAGCTGTACAGTCTGAAAAGAAAGTTGGAGGTCTAGATGTTTTATTTATTGCAATGAATTTGTTAAAAAGAGTTAGGTACAGTACCTGAATTTCCAGACGTGCTTTGTCAAGGTCGTCCCTCAGCTGGCCGTTCTCTTGTAATGTGGCGTCTTTGACTTTCATCACTGTGCCCATCTCGCTTTCAGAGTCAGACAGCTTCCTCCTCAGGACATCCAGCTCTCTTTCTCTGCCACCTATGTTCTCCCTTAGAGTTCTGCGGACAGGAGGTCACATCATCAACACCACTTCCTTTCACAGTCACTCAAATGCAGCATGTTAGAGTTTAGGATGTCTTATTGGATACTAATACATCCAACCTGATCTCACGGCATTTCGTACGTATTTTACGAGGTGGCTAATTCGTACGAATTTGTACGAATGACCTAAACATAACCATAAACCTACCCATCACGTGATTTTAGACAAATCGTACGAAATTGTACGAGTGAGGTCGTAAATTTGGCACCTCGTACGAATATGTACGAATTGCTCGTGAGACTGTGTTGCATACATCTCATAATCATACGCTCAAGCAGTCAAAACTACAAATGCACAAACTACACGACCATTCAAAAGTAATTAATTAAATTCATTTTATTAAACAAGGATGCATTAAAATGATCAAAAGTAACAGTAAAGTCATGTATGATGATACATATTTATTTTTTCTACATAAATGAATATCTACTCAAAGAATCCTGAATAGTGTATCATGTTTTAAATTGTAATAATACCTTACAGTAAAGCTGATTTTGCTTCAAATAAATGCAGGCTTGATATGCATAAGAGACTTCTTTCAACTACATTTAAAACAAATCTGACCCCAAGATGTGAACATTCACGTACATAAAAGAGAAATGCACTACAAATAATAACCATGAGCTAGCGTCAGGAACATCTATGGCTATATACTATAGTCTAATTATGATACATCAATATTAGCATGATTCTTATACCTGGATGGTGAACATAACACACTGCGTAAGGAGAAGAAAATAATACAATAAATTGTATTTTACACAGTACTTGGTATCTGTATCAGTAAATATTTAGGACTTACATTAGAGTTGTCTCAAGATCCTCGGTTCTCAGTTTTAGGCTCCTAATGGTTTTCTCCTTATAAATAAAGCACACATATCACCAAGTGTGCTAACTGACTGGAAAGCAAGTAAATCCAATATACAAAGAAAAATATGTGTTTCAGTGTGTAAATGTACTGTAGATAGTACCTTCTCATCTAGCTGGTCATTTGCTGTGCTGAGCAGATCGGATTTTCTCTCCAGTTGTTCCTGCACTGAGTCTCTGTGCTGGTCCAGCTCTGAGACTGTACACCGCAGCGTGTTCACTTCCTCTTGCATAGCAGTCACCTGCCTCAGGAGAGCGTCTGAAACACACAAAGGTAAAGCGATGAAGTGATACACATATTCTTTAAACACTAAAATTAGACTGATCATCCAACTGATTCATTTAAAGGAACCGTATGTGGGCGATTCTTAGACTACGGGCACTTTCATGTCCTTTGATCATGTTTTGCAAAAAAAAAAACAAAAAGGGAAATTT